>CM060834.1:46035000-46042500 GCA_030762175.1 Metallyticus violacea
TAACATTTCAGCTAATCGGTGCCCCATTCAATTCAGTGAGTGAAACGGCCGACAAATTTTGCTAAGAGGCCCCTTCTTTCAGGCTTGAGGTTCCTTTTCGTGCCGTAAATGTACGACACGGGACCCACAGCTTTACTTCCCTTCCGAAGGAAGCCATACTTAGGATTTTTACGCTCGAAAAAATATTTTGTATGCATAAAATTAACAAATGTATCAATGAACAACATGAATACTATAGCTGAACACTTTATGGCTGCATAGCGATATCACATGCATTGTTTCTAAAATAAAAGCTTCATATCCATTAGGTTTGGGCTGGTGTTCTGGGAGAAAGAGTTTTTATTCTCAAACTCACCCCTTTGCAAATACTACTACAATAGATAAGTGATCATTATTGACAACTTATCATGTAAAAAGGGCACTTTGTGTATTCTAAAGTACCCTCCCAAGCTAAATTGTGGTGTTTTACATTTTACTTTAAGCGCTTAACTCCATGTCTTGTCTTATTATTATTATTATTATTATTATTATTATTATTATTATTATTATTATTCATTTATTTATGGACGCTCGTTAACATCTCAGGTCATCAGAGTCCCATTCAACTCAAGGCGTGAAACGGCCGACAAATTTTGCTCAGAGGCCTCTCTTTCAGGCTTGAGGTTCTTTTTCGTGCCGTAAATGTTACGGGTTCGATCCCGGTCATGATCGATGGATATTTTCGGGCGTAAACATCTTACGTTGGCCTTCTGCGGAAGCGAAGTAAAGCCGTGGGTCCTGTGTCGTACGTTTACGGTACGTAAAAACTTCAAGCCTGAAAGAAGAGGCCTCTGAACAAAATTTGTCGGCCATTTCACGCCCTGAATTGAATGGGACGTGAGATGTTAAAGAGCGTCCGTAAATAAGCCAAATCAATAACGTCCTTTTAGGGCTAGGCATGCAGCAAGAAGACACATCCTAGTGGATATCTAACACTTTTCACAGCTGAGAAGTAAACCTGCAGTACTTGAGTACTACACTCTCAACCCAAATTGTTAGAGTTATTATCTGTCCCCTAAATGCTAGAAATGATTTCAGGCGCTCAGGTGAGTGGAGGACACAATGATGATTGTTGGAAACCATACTTATCTCTACCTCTTAACACTTTCATCCAATGTTAACGTGGCCAGTACTAGCGTGGAATATTCGCAATTTGTTTCTCTCAGTCTGACGCACAAGATATTTTCCGTTTATTTCTTGGTAACGATATTAAAGTGCGAAACAAAGTTTAATAGCTCGCCTTATCTACCAAGTTGCGAGTGTCAAGTGTTAACAGCTTTAGTTTAGACAGTAACACACAATCAAGAGGTACGTGGTATTGCTCCAGCTTTGAAAGCTTGTAGCTTTCGTACCTTAAAGATTTAACATAATCTATGGACATTTCCTTTTTATAACATTATTAAGAACACATGACGATAAATTACGAATAATAGACAAATAATTCACCCCCATTTCCGCAACCTACCTCTGTCAGCACTAATCGTGTACTGGAAGAATTTCCAGAGACGATCGTTGTTTTCTTGAGCAAATACTGATACACAAGTGATATGAGGTGTATCCAGTGTCAACGAAACATAAAAGTAGGATTGCTGTAATAATGGAATGAAAGAATCATACATTATTCTTTTCGATTCTTCCTTTGCATCTAATATCTTACACATGGTAAGCATGGAAGACGGTTTCTATATATAAATTTGTATTTTAGTTTAGATTAAGTATTTAGAAATAGGTTTTAGTGGCTTTATTTTTTAAAAACCTTTGGTCAGTAGCGTTCCATTCAATTCAGGACTTGAACCGGCTGATAAATTTTACCCAGAAACCTCTTCTTTCAGGCTTGATGTACTTAAATGTGTCATAAATCTACGACACGGGACCAACAGTTTTACTTCCGTTCCGAATGGAGCCATACTTAGAATTTTTATGCCCTAAAATCAATCGATTCAGGTCGAATTTGAACCCACGACCTTGGAGTTTACAAGGCAAATATGATTACCGCTAGACTACCATGACGGACAAAACAAAGTAATAAGAAAACAGCAGCTCTAAGATGCATATCTCTCAGGAACAAACCAATAAAAGAAAAGGGAACAAAGCAGAACGATATAGGACAAGATGTTGCGTTATGTACAGGAATTCATTAGCATTTTTTTTTCTTTTGCCAAAAGCGACATTTCCTTTTATTTGGTCTTCAATTGCGCTAAAAGCCGACTCTTTTCACTATTATTGTTTTTCCATCGAGACGAAAAGTCTACAAAGCATCGAAGATTTTACCTTAAAACACATAAAACATTTTCATCGTAATCAAATGTATCTGAAACAGCTGACTCTCTATTTTAATTAATTATGCACCCGTTTAACAGTACCTTAATTTCTGGAATGATTCTAAGTATTTTTGAAGGGGAAAAACGCTTAATTACTATGACTATTTCCTTAACGTCAACATTAAATAGGCCGATGAAACGAAACAAAATTTGGAATTTTGATCAATCACAGCCGGATATTGCAATGAAATTATCGAAAAGTATTAAAACGCGACGTACATTTTGTCTTGTGGTCAGTGCAGTCAACTTTACACCTCATCGTGATTTACTTATTTTGTCCTATTATTTGATATTATGATGATATTGTTTTATTGTTAAAATGTTTTAATTGTTTTATTTTATTAACTATGGAGTTGTTTTGTTAAAGTGATTGATTAATTCTTTTTCTTTTCTTTTTTAATATAATTTCAACACCCATCACTAAGCACTTTTCAGCGTTTTTATTAAATGTACATTTAACTAAATGTGTCATTAAGCACTCATTCAAGTATAATAATTTTGTAAATTATGTAACAATATCTGCTTAAGCAACCACAGTTCTTAATAGTACGTTGTTCAGAATGGTGAAATCTTAGCCCTATTTTGTTTTTCTCAGTTGGTATTATAGATCGAATGGTAGCGACTGTAATAGTCCATTTTTGTTTTTCATTCCGGTGTTTCTGAATAGTTTGGTATTCAAAAGTAAGTATAAAATGTTATACAGTTGTTAATATTCTGTGAGAGAATTTCAGATATTTATTACTTTTATTCTTATTCAACTCATGAAATAATCTCAAACCAGTATTTGGCTCTTCTTTAATGGCATTACGACAATCGACATTCATCTGTTACTAGATGACTTGAAAAGTTTAAGTATGCATAATATAAATATACAATTATTATAATTTTGTAAGTCAAGTTTAGGGGAATTATATTTAAATTATTATTTTATTCGTGAAATAGTTCTAATAAATATCACTGAGGGTCTGAGCTATTCACCCACTACATTCGTGAATTTATTGGCAATCTCAGACCTTTATGCGATATTACTTGTGATAATTTACAAATGAATGAAGTTGTCGGCAGTAATAAGGCATATATGCTATGTCTACTAGAAAAATGGAAGAAGTTCGTGACTCAGTATATATTCCTGACTTTTTATTTTGAATGGTTTTTAGGAAGGAAGCGTCCAGGCCTACGTTTAGAGTACCTCCCCGGCATTTGCCATTTATGAGTACTGAGGAAAACCTCCGTCAGGAAGGACATCCCGGTGGGAATTGAACCCCAGACCTGCCGCTCGCGCCTTAACGACATCGACCATCCGTGGTGGTTTACATGTTCCTGACGACTGAGTAAAGGTTTAAGTGCGCGACAAACATAGTGGGATATAGCGTTTCATTACTCAATTAATTTTTATTGAAAAACCATTAATGCATATTTTGTTTAATTTACTACGCAAACGCCATAATCATTTTTATGCTATCGTTGGATATCATAAAAATTATCTAGGCAAGCTCTAACCCAAGAGTCATAAATGAAAATTATTTTCTAAAGGGTCTTTACATTTAACATATTTTATCCTAACGCTCAGTACTTCTAAAGAGAGACAAAAGTTAAATAATTTATTTGTAAAAGACCAGATGGGCAAAAAAAAAATGATATGTTTAACAGAAGTAAGTACCACCCTGCTTTTTGCAATGTTTATAAAGTAATAAAACAGTAAATTAGAAACCCATATATTTAGAAATGTTTTGTGTACCTATATTAATAACAAAAGAATGTTGATAAACTTTCGGCTATCCCTCCTTATTCCTAATTTAAACCAATAATATTTTTTCGTCAAATACATCTAACTGCAGCCTATTATTTATTTTCTTTGAAATGAATAACACGCAACAAATATGGAGATTTCACAGCGAAAGAGTATGGAATATGGATGATATATTTTCCTAATAGACAGCTCAACAAATCAAATTTGACGATTTGTGATACGGCAAATAATAGTCGAGAACGGTTACTGTGTATTAGAACAGGACCTATGAGCGTACAGATTAATGACATTCCGCGAGACCAGTTAATGAAAAACTGAACACAAGAGACCTCTGGTAATATATGACTGCATATTATGTTACACTTCAGGTTAAAATTAAGTAACAACTGATTTCAAAACCTTGCGAGTATCTTTAAAACTTAATTTTGTTTTTGGAGTCCTTAAACACGCACCTTATTCACTTGATTTGGCACCTTTAGGTTACAATCTCTTTACTAACCTCAAGGAATGACGAAACACTGGGCTACCACAATAGTTGCAGATAACCTTTTTCAGCACAACTTTGAGCAGTTTACAGAGAACATAAAACTCAGAAAATGCAAATTTCAAAGGAAAATATGTAGACAATAAAAATTTTCACATCGCCTTCTCGTATAACTTGCAAGGAATAAATAATTTATTTCTGAGACATGGTAACACGCACATAATCGCGTTAGCAGGAAAGAATAGTAACAAAGCAAATATATAATATACTTGAATATATATATATATATATATATATATATAATATGAAGTTAGCAATACTATTTACGGTGCAAGTTTTCTATTAAAAATCGTAAAATATATTCATCTTTAGAAATATTATTAGAGACTACATGAGCACACATTGTTATAGTGGCGGATTATAAACTCTTGGTAAAATAGTGTAATAATTTTGGAGTACTGCAACAAATATGGAATTAACAGCACTGGCTCTGGTGCAAGTTTTCTCTTAAAAAAGATTTTCCACTTTAAACGTTTTCTTTAAGTCTGGTCATTGTAAATATGTTCTCACAATTGCAAATCTTCATTAGATTGTTTTTCCTTGACGAACATAGCCAAACACGATCTTGCTGTTCTTCAGTTTATATAATGGGGAGCTTCTCAGAATAACCTGGGGATAAAGGAAACCGAACTTATTCCAATGAACATGTAATTAAAATGCGTTTACATATTCAATGCCAGATAGCAATTCTCCCAGGATGCTGTCATTTAAATTCAGAAAATACGTGAAATATGGGCGACTTTCATCTGAACTTATGGCTAGACAGCTTTTTGTAACTAGCCATAAATGAAGGCATCGTAATTTTAGTTGAAAATCAAGATATTTAAAACATTTAAAGTTTTAATTCTTTCGGAAGTAAATTTGAAGAAAATCTTCAAAATTTTAAACTGTTTGGTTTTTATCGTAAACGAAAACAATTAAATAAAAATAATAAATTAACGATTACTTAAATATGCTTTCTGTTTGAGTTTGCTAGAAAAAAATTGACAGCACGTTTTGTATTTCAGTGCTTTTCCAAATAAAAAATGTACATTTTGATAAAAAGTAAAAATCAATGCATCAGTACAAATTTACGTATAAACAGCTCTTGCTTTTAATGCTTATTGTTATCGTCCATGAATTTCATCTTATAAAGAGCTAATTGATGATTACCCAGCATTCATCAGGTCAATTCCTGTTCTCTTTGTTTAAAAATTAAACTAGATTTAAAGGTCTTCAATGGCGCTAGATTAATTTGTGCTGAAACCACAGTTTTTATTTCCTCTTCCCTCGGAAGTTGATGGAAAAGAAATTTGAGTAAATAATATTGAAGCTGAAATTATTTCAACTAGACTGTGATATTTTTATACTTCTTTGGTTTCACTTTCCAGTATTTTCAGGCTTTTTTAAACTGTACTTGAAATAACACAGCTTATTGCAATCACTGTAGGAGGTGCGTTAACAGCAGAATGTTAACAAACAGCGTCATCTACATACTGAATCTAGACTTGCTGAACTTTTTAAGAATATACTGTATGCAGTAAGCTTCCAAATTCCTTTATTATCAATCATAACGAATGTTTTCCGTGGAAAAATTAGAAACCTTAAAGTCATAATTTTATAACTGATATAAAATTTTCACAAAAAATATCATTTGAACAAAAATAAGAAATATTTCTAAAAATATTTTATTATAGTTATCACTATGTTTAATATAGCCGATTCAGTTTTATATCCTACTTACATTTTCTCCATACATCATCTTAAAAAAAAAAGAGGGCGAGTCAAAGAATTAGTTTCTTTACTTTATTACTAAAAAAAAATCTCTGCAACTTGTATGTAGTTCACATTGCTAAGTGGCGCAATTCATTGACTTAAGCAACGGAACAGAAGCAGCAACAGTTACTGAATGAGTGATCAAGGACGGAAGTCCGCGCAATTATTCGGTTTCTGTGAGCAGAAAATATGGAACCTGTAAACACACACCTATGGATTGCATCTATGTATGAAACAGACGTGCAAAAAATGTTACAGTGAGCTTGCAGCATTTCGACTGGCATTGGCATTATGTTCCCCATCTGTTTTGTAAACTTTTTTTTTTTAATTTTTTAATTTACGGACGCTCTCTAACATCTCAGGTCATCAGCGTCTCATTCTATTCAGGGCGTGAAACGGCCGACAAATTTTGCTCAGAGGCCTCTTCTTTCAGGCTTGAGGTTCTTTTTCGTGCCGTAAATGTACGACACGGGACCCACGGCTTTACTTTCCTTCCGAAGGAAACCATACTTAGGATTTTTAAGCCCGAAAAAAATCCATCGGTCCTGGCCGAGTTCGAACCCGCGGTCTTGGGTTTAGGATGCAAGTATGGTAACCACTACACCACAAGGACCGACGTTTGGTAAACTGAATAGAATTTGACAAAGACGAATGTTGAAATTCTTGAAGACCCGGAACCCGTTTATTTTGTACGGGTATGGAAAATAATAATTTTATGTCAGGAGAAATGTTTGAACATATTTATAAATAAGTAAAAATATGTTCATCTAAAAAAATTAGGGAATTTACTTATTGACTTACCCTAGTAATTTTATTCCATTGTGTCAAATGTAATATATATACTATGTGCTTAAATGATATTATGTTATTGTCATTTATCACGCAGAAGTTCATATGGCTTACTGTTGAACATGACTAAAACCACGGGTTACGGAAATAAACGGAGGTGATGCTGGAGGCGAGAAGTTTATCGTTTCATTTGGCACTACTTGATACGACGGAACCGGGGCAGGTACGTGGGCTGCGCGGCTAATCAGCTGTCTAATGCAGTAAATCCAGGGCGTAAGGTGCCGGGCAGGGCTAACTCAATT
>CM060834.1:46047500-46150000 GCA_030762175.1 Metallyticus violacea
CCATAGATAGACTCGATGAAGAAAGATGAAAATGGAACTAATAGTGCAGTGGCGCCAACTTCTATAAATATAGAGGGCTCAACCTTCAGCTTTAGTATACATGTCACTCAAAACCTGGTGAGCCAAAAAAAAAAAGAGAAAACATTTGGAGACTAATATTTAAGCAATATTACAACCACCCATCAAAACAATTGCAATAATGAGCACACGAATTAAACCAGATAAATATTGAACTTTACAAAATCAATTTCATCAAGCATCGCTTTTTCTACGCAAAGTTTAAGATTATAATTAATATTAAGACCCAATAAAAATTGTTTTACAGTTAATATCACTATGTTACTTTCAACCCATTGACCAAGGCCCTGTTCCACAAAAGTGTGGAATACGGAGAGTTCGAGTCACGTTTGATCCAAGAAAGCGGCAGGGAGATAGTTAGTAGAGCACGAAGTAAACAGTAGCATTCTAAATGCGCAATCTTCCTTAAGGCTTAGTACAGGTTGAGTTATTGGCAATAGAACATGTTTCCACGGGCGCTAAGTTACCGGTTACTGCTTTTTACTGCTCGAAGTGCTAGAAGACGTGTTAGCTCGTGTATTTTTTTCGAATTACGTTTAAAAACATTGCTGTGTATACATGGAATTATTTATTTAGATAATTAAAATTCCGACTGAAACATTTACTCTACAAACGAACGAGGGTGCCAAAAATGCATACCTGTAAATGTATACACACTTTCACAGTAGATATCTATTTAATATATTTCAAAGTTGAACCGAAAAACAACAGTAATGTGTAGTATGATGTTCGGCAAACAGATGTGATTCACATTACGTTATATTAGCGTTGCTAAAACAAAATAGAGCCAAGATTATCGTTTGAACAGCGGAAAGCAATTTTAAAGAGGTGATGGAAAATGGAGAATGTTGTTGAAGTTCAAAGGCAATGGAGACGTATGTGCAGAACAGAACCGCTAACGCAAGTAACAATTGCAAGCATTCGAGACAAATTTGAGACTCTTGGTACCGTATGCGATGTTCAAAAGGGCAGATCTGGAAGAACTAGCACAGCAACAAGCCCCGCACACTGGTTCCAAGGCACTATCCAAGGCACTGGATAGGACGAAGAGGTCCAATTGAGTTTCCACCGCGTTCTCCGGATCTAACTCCATTGGACTTCTACCTATGGGGTCGGTCCTGGTGGTGTAGTGGTAACCATACTTGGCTTCTAAACCCAAGGTCGCGGGTTCAAACCCGGCCAGGATCGATGGATTTTTCCGGGCGTAAACATTCTAAGTATGGCTTCCTTCGGAAGGGAAGTAAAGCTGTGGGCCCCACGTCGTACATTTATGGCACGAAAAAGAATCTTAAGCCTGAAAGAAGAGGCCTCTGAGCAAAATTTGTCGGCCGTTTCACGCCCGAAATTGAATGGGACGCTAATGACCTGAGATGTTAAAGAGCGTCCTTAAATAAAACAAATAAAAAAATCTACCTATGGGGAACTCTTAAGGATGTTGTATACCGTAGAAAACCAGTTACACTATCAGCACTTCGGGAAGAAATTGAAACGGCATGTGCTGTAATCACTGAAGACACTTTCGCAAACGTTGCTCAATCAGCAGTTCAATGTATTCAGACGCCGATGGTGGGCATTTTGAGCAACAAAAGTCTAAGCTGTTTAGTGTTCATCATTTTCTCTTTGTGTGAATTCAGTTTATGATAAAACTGTTTTTTCTTTGCTTGAAATGTTTATACCTTTTTGGCACCTATGTATATATATATATATCAATAATATATTTATTTCCTAAACTTTTTGTTCTTTACTTCTCCATCTTCCTTGTTCATTCTTTCTTTAACTCTTCATAAAAGTCACCTATAATTTTTCTTCTTTCAGACCCTCTAATCGAAAAATTTAACCTCTGCAATATTCAATTACATGCAATTAAAATGAATCGAATGCTTCACAGTTTTAGATAAATATTGTGTATGGCAGTAATCCGTTGTCAGCGAGACAAAATTGATAATGTACTGCTTGAAGTAATGCTATTTGCGCTTGATCTTCTGCCCAACTCTCACATTATTTGACTGTACCTGTACATCATTATTTCATTAAACTTATGAGGAAAGTTATTTCTGTAAACTTTGTTACATAGAAGAAGGAATACTAATGCAATAGAAAGCAGCGATTTTCGAAACATGTTGGTTGGTTACGCAGCCGTAAAAACGGCACCTTCTGTCAGCCACTTGTCCTCTTTTCTCTTCTTCTCCGCCCGGGAGAGAAGCGGCGCGACTGCCACTGACTGGCCATTAGCCTAATTGGCTAGGGATGCAGCCAGGGTGCGAAATTATTGTTGAAAACGCCCCCACTGTTCCAATGCAATACGTTCGGAACCGCCTTCGCTTGACATCGATTTCTGGGAACAATTGCTAGCTACCCGGTTGATCATAGAGGCATACAAAGAATCTACTTAATCCATTCTTACACTAAAATATTTCACCTCTTTCCGAGCATTCTTTTGATTATACTGCATATTCAGCTAATGTGCATAACAGAATATGTTTGAGATGATTAATTAAAAAATCTATAAAACAGAAAAAAGGGGCACATCGGCCCCAAGCAACACTAACCCAATACAGACATTGCATCTAATATCAGCAAGAAATATATGCTCTTTAGGCATATATGTATTAACCATATACAGAGCGAGGCACTTTGAACGGACCACTTGAATAACACGATCCTTTTAAACGATAGAGTAAAATTCTTCACACAAAAGTTCCTTGGTTTAAAAAGGAACTTTGTTGATTTGAAAGGATTCAAATATTTTATTAATTATCTTTCAAAAACTATTTCACTCATGTGACGTCATCTTAAAAACTAACCATTGAAACGAAACAAAATTTTGAATTTTGACCAATCTCCGCCGGATTATAGAGTGAAATTATCGAGAAAAAAAATATATAAAATTCGTTTTATCACGCGACGTGCATTTGTGTTGTGGTCAGTGTAGCCATCTCTATATCTCCACTATATAATTCCTGAATACGCATCACTGACCACTTTTGCTAGAGGTACAACAAAAAACAAAGACTATCGACAATCATAACGCAAAATGGAGAGTTCTTCAAAACGTTTTGATGATGTGTCAAATGTGCAAATTAAACCACAGAATAAAGAGAGAGAGAGGGGGAGGGAGGAAGAGAGAGTAGCTGTGCGTTATACGTATTTTTTCTCTCTTTCAGTTGGTATTAGAAAATCGAACAGTAGCGATTGTAATAGTCGACTTTTGTCCATTTCATTCTCACGCTTCCTGAATAGAATATATATTCATAAGTGTAACATTTTATACAATATTCAGTGCGCCAATTTCTAAATATATATCATTTTTATTCTTATTCCACAGATAAAATAGTACTAAACCCGTATTTTGCTCTTTTCTATTGGCATTACTGACAATCGGCATTCTTCTGTCGCAAGATTGCTTGAAAAGATTAAGTACAAATATACAATTATTACAATTTTGTGAGCCAAATTTATACGAATGATATTTAAATTCTTATTTTATTCGCGAAATAGTCCTAATAAATATCACTCGAAGGTCTGAGATTTCCACTACGTTCGTAAATTTATCGATTATCTCAGACCCTCTAATGCTATTACTCTGATGTGTGGCACACGAGTTTTGGTATTAAGTTTAATTTAAGTTAAAGACCCCGGCAAAATAGCCTGGTAACGTTATATTTTAATAATAATAATAATAATAACATTAATAATAATGATAATAATTATTATCATTAAATGAAAGCTTAATGAATATTTTAATGAAATGACAATGAAAACGAAGTATTATTGTGGCTTCGCAGTATTACCAACTTTAGCTGTGACCTTTACTATACGTTTCAAAATACCCTGTCCGCGCGCGCCAACCTGTATTCACCTTTGACGTTTTCGACCCTCTTCTTGCCAACTTCGTACTTAATTTTAATTTAAATTTTGTATTTTTTTAACTTTTGTATGAGTTCCCTTTCTGTCCTAAATTGAACAGCCTGATGGTGGTTTAAAAAAGGTTCCAGACAAGCGTAATTTAAATTTTTATTGTTTGATTCATGTTCAAATAGTACGAAATATTAAATGCTAGGTAACTGAAATTTATATTTTCATCTAAAATATATTATTTAATTGCTTTTTTTATTTCAGATACTTTTTTTTCCAGGAATGCAAATGGATTCATAAACTCTCAGTTACTTGCATAATTACTGAAGCTCATGGGGCTGTTATCTACAGGTTTTTTTACGACTACTAAAGTTTTCTGCAAAAAAAATCATTGTTCAAAATGTAAAGTTATAATATTTAAGATAGAGGGATTAATAAAGAAATAAACTAATTATACAGTCAGTAGTAGAACACAATATCGTCCAATTTTACTACTAGGCATCACAGACGGTGGACACTGATGATACATGAAATGGATGGTAAACTGGGAGAGGATTTTTTTTTAAGGAAACAAACGTTTCAGGCCTACGTTTAGGGTACCTCCTCAGCATTTGCATTTATGAGGACTGAGGAAATCCTGGAAAAAATCTCTGTCAGGGGGACGATCTTATTGGGAATTGAAGCTTGAACCTCCCGCTCACGAATCCGCGCCTTAACGACCTCGGGTACCCATGTAGAATAGATATGTAGATAAATTATAAATTGTTTACATAAACATGGCCACTTGTTGGAGGGCAAGGATCTAAAATATAAGCCAATCAGAAACATTAACACCATTTTTAAGATCACAATTGATCTTGGTTCGGAATTGCTTCCGAAGGCAAAAGTTTAGAAGGCAATAAAGAGAATTGTTCAGCACAGCGGAAAATCTTAAACCACATTCATACACGTCAATGAATCTAAACATAAATAAACTCTGAAATAATCAACATTCACACCAACATGAATTGTTTGTATAAAAAAATCGGAATTACGAAGAAAATGCCGCTTTAATAAAGTAAAAATTAAATTAATGCACCACAGCCGATTTTTGCCTAGGTCTGCTTTTAACAATTTAATTATTCTTATTTTCCTACAGAGGGCAGAGTGATAAGTGACCATCACTATCTGGTAGGGCAGGGAACTAACGTATAACAGAGAGGTAGAATGGCCATGATTTTGTAGAGGGATTTTTCTTTTTAACTTGCCGTAAATCTACGGCATAAGAATCATGTTTTAAAGTTCTTTCAGGATAACTTATTCTTGATTTCCACGTCCTGAAAAAGCTATTGACCTCAACCGATGTTTAACTCCTGGAACTTCTATCATGGTAGCCAAGCTCAACTGTGTTCCGATACCACGTTCTTTAGCTGAGAAGTTCAGCAACTTCTACATATAAGATTTAGATAGTGGATTTGAAGAACAGGCACACTTATCTGTGATGTAAAGCACAGTGTGGGCGGTAAAGCTTTGTTACCAAAGCCCGGCAACGAAAACTGTGTTAATTATTCATAACAGAAATGTATTACTCAGAATCATGTAGGGATATTGTAATACAAAATTCTTCCGGGTAACATTTTCGTGTATTTTATACAGTATCATCTCCATTGCTTTTAAAACAATTGTACATTGCAAAAGATAAATGAATTTCTTGAATTAAGAGTGACTAACAACAAGACTGCTGTTTTATTGCAACTAAGGAGTTCTGACTGATAAATTCACGAGCGTAGCTAATAAACATCAAGTGTTATTTGTTAGTGCTATTTCACGAATAAAATGAGGATAAAATATATATTCTTAGAAATCACTCTCAGATATTAATAAATGTATTCACATTTTAATCTGACATTTATGTATATCTAGTATTTACAATAGTTTTGATTACTACAAATTAATTTACTTACTATAAATTTAACAATCATATTGCATGAACTGGGTTTTTCTTTTATTACTATAGGAATGCATTTTCCCAATTGCAGCTTGCGTCATATGTGATACGAGCGTCGATCGACTGGGGCGGTTATTTTTCCCCTTTTGACATTTTGTGGCATGGTTTCTGTTGCGATTAATCGATTTTTGCTCACAGATGTTTAGGTTAACACAGTTGGCAATACTGAGAAGACAAATACATGTCCATGCGGTAAAATGATTGCAGTAAAAATTATGATAAATTTATAGCGTTATGCGATTGTGATGGGTTGAAATTCGAAATATCTGTACATTTTATTGATAGAAAGTAAAATAGTCACATTAATTTAAGGTAGCCAAGAAGTGTAAATCTAGCAAATTATGCAGTAGTACAACTTTTGCACTGTATCTCAGGAATTTATAAAGCTATTAATATGAAAAATTTATGAGATAATTAAGAATACTTGATGCTCTCTGAATTTCAATTCTCTAATTCTCTAATAAGTTTTTAAACAAAAATAAATCTTATTTCCCGATAACTTAAATTTTTCACATAAATGTGCATTTTTCTAAGGATTGGCTTGACCAATCTTGTTGAAAATTTCACACACACATAATATATGCAAATGTGAAGTTTGGTAACCAGAAGATTTAAATATCAGTATTTGTTGATAAAAATGAATATCAATAAGAAATTAAAAATATATCTATTTATTTTTTTATTTCAAAATTTGAAATTGAATTTATTTTCAAGCAATTAGCATAGGTATGTTATTCTAGTTCCCAGAATAGCATATTGTCTGCAGTTTAAGTAAAAAAGTCATTCCAATTGCACCAATAGTTCAAAGAAAAACGCATGATTATTTCACAGAGTTTTAAGCTTTTTAACAAGATTTTATTTTGGTTTAAAAATGTTTAAATATCTCTTTATATACATCAGAGAGTTAAAATTTGCAGAATTTCTCTAGTTAAATTTTCTTAATATCTCTCAAAAATGTCATATTGATAGCTTTAACACTTTCTGAGATACAATGCAAAATGTATACTGCTGCATTATTTGATATCCTAGCTACCTTAATATACATACAGACGTTCTTCAATAAATTGCTGAAACTCAAGCCGCTGTTATCAGATTGTATTGAGTTGGACTTACAAATTACTTTCTCGTTTCAAGAACCACGCTAGGTAACCACAAGACCTTGCAATTTACCAATAAACTTTAAGTGTACCACTGGACAAAATCGTTACATTATTTTACAAGCAAAAAATTACATTCGGGCATTTTTAACGGGTACTTTCTAGTACTATTGACATTTTTTGTATGAATTCAAAAATGAGAAACAGAACATTCTTTGACCTCCTCTAGAGGTTACAATGCCAATAGACTGGACTATAAATAGGAGTGGAGATGGACATTTCGGATTTTAGCATTGCTCTTGGTTTGGCCGTTTGTGCCTATGCCCTCTATTGGAGCATCTCTTAGAGGAAGGGCTGAGGTGAGGGAGACACCGGGCGGCCAAGATTCAGGCTGACATAAACGGAGTCCCTAACACTGTTTCTTTACACGGAAGCACTCCAAGGAGTTCTTAAAAGGTCCGCATCAATATGAGCCCCTTTCCGAAACGCAAGCCACGATCACACCGCACACAGCACCAGCACATATTTTTGGCGATGCCTGCTCAATAATTGAACCAAATGGAATGAAATGAAACAAATTAAAATTCGTGAAAATATAAGATCAATTTCAGCATTCTACTAAGCGACCAGGGAAACCACGAAAAAGTGCAAGGGATTTGAGTCCCAAATAACTGCCTTCACTACCCTCGGTATGCCTTGTACTTACATCAACCTATCGCAGACAAAGGTTCGCAAGAGTTGAAGAAGTCGTTCTCTGGGCAAATGTCCTGTTAATAGATAAATACACAATTGCTAATTGCATCTAATTCTACGGTGCTGCAGTTGTTAATTACTTTGTCTCTGGACTGGGGGGGGGGGGTATATTAACAGCTAAAAGATATGCAAATGAGTTTATGAGGCAGTATAGTTTGAAACAAACGTGATGCTATACATAAATTTATTGTATCTGAGGATAACGCAATCTCACATCTCAATAAATTCAGAAGTTCTGAAAACTTTAAATGTTCACAATATTTTAATAAATACTGAATGAAATAACACTGGAAAAAACTGAATGTGAAAACCCAATTAGTTATTTTTCCTCTTGACTGACAGGCGCGATTGTGTCCTCTATCCCCATCTTGTGAGATTTCTTTTTATTTATTTTATTTACGAACGCTCTTTAACAGCTCAGGTCATCAGCGTCCCATTCTCTTCAGGGCTTGAAGTGGCTGGCAAATTTTGCTCAGAGGTCTCTTCTTCCAGACTTGAGGTTCTTTATCGTGTCGTAAATGTACGACAAGGGAGCCATCGCTTTACTTACCTTCCGAAGAAAGCCATACTTAGGACTTTTACGCCTGAAAAAATCCATTGGTCCTGGCCGGGATCGAGCCCGCGATCTTGGGTTTAGGAGGCAAGTTTTAGTTATCACCAGGACCGCCTTGTGGGGACGGTAATGCAATAGGAGGGAAGGAATATGTAATCAGCATACCAACACGCCTGTCGCCATCACACGGCTTTCTATATCAAAGGACGCCACCTCTCTTCCTTCAGCTCCCCAATTGTCCTCACGAAGCTGAGTGAACCTATTTCAGGCCAGAACATTTCTAAACAGACATTTGGAATCGAGCTCAGGGACCTCTCGGAGAGCAGCCTGCAATACCAAATAGACGACCAACTTCAGTATTTTAATGTGCTTTTAGATAAACAATGATAAATATTACGGGTAGAGCAGCAACTTACAGCTACAGTTTACATATGCAGCACTTACAACATGGGACATATTCATCTAATGTCAGTGGCGGCTCGTGAAGTGTCTGCGACATACGAGTGGGGGGAGGGGGCGTGAAAACGCTCTGCGAAACAAGGAAACTGCTGATTGCGTTACATTTGTCTAAATTAGTACAAGATAGTCGTGAAACGGACCAGAAAGGAGATGGCTCTGCAGGTGGTGCCGCGATTGATGGCCCGTCTGGAACAGGAAGCCGACACTTCTCCAAATGGGTGGGAGGGGCACGCCAATAGCGCTAAGTCTCTATCCAAGCAGTTGCTGCTGCTTTCGATTGGAACTTAAAATGTTTGCTCTAAACAAAGCCAACTTCTCCATTCTGGTTTCTTGAATGATTAAAACCGAACAGAAGCGCATCAATGTTACAGTCTTATACATACAGAGTGAATTACCTGACACTTTCACCGCAAATATTTCTGAAATGGGAGGTGATATTGACATGTTGCTTTCACACAATTGAAGTTGAAATAAGGGATCATAAGTGACCGAGGTCGTTAAGGCGCGAACTCGTGAGCGGGAGGTCTGAGGTTTGAATCCCGCCAGGACTTTCCTCCCTGATTCGGGTTTTTTCCAGGTTTTCCTCATCCTAACTGGCAAATGCCGGGGAGGTACCCTAAACTTAGGCCTGGAACGCTTCATTCCTTAAAAAAATATCCTTTCCCAATTTATCATTTCATCTCATTTATCATCAGTATCCACCTCTTGTGGTGCCTCAGTAGCAAAAACGGGCGTTAAACACTATTAAAAAAATATTAGAATGTGCATTTCTTGAAAAAGGTTTTTTTTTTTTTAATTGGACATCAATAAATAAAACTAGAGAGAGCGAAAATAACAATTATCTTTTTCGCAAAATTCCAACGCTATTAGTTTACGAACTATCGTAATATAAACATTTTAAACATTTTTGAGTTGTGTTTAACGCCCGTTTTTACTACTGAGGCATAAAAGACGGTGAACACTGATGATAATGGGTTGAAATGATAAATTGGGAAAGGATTTTTTTAAGGAAGAAAACGTTCCAGGCCTAAGTTATGGTGTTTTCCCGGCATTTGCCATTTATAAGGACTGAGGAAAATCTGGAAAAAAACCTTGTCAAAGAGGACGGTCGTAGCGGAATTCGAACCCCAGACCTCCCGCTTACGAATCCGCGCATTAACGACCTTGGCCATCCGTGGCGGTATTTTAGACATCTACAGTTGTCCGCTCTATTTAACTACTTAGTTACTAGGCTACGAAGGGAAGTAAAACCATGGGTCTCGTGTCGTAGAATTACGAAGACCTCAAGCCTGAAAGAAAAGGCCTCTGAGCAAAATGTGTCAGTCGTTTCACACTCTGAATTGAACGCGACGCCCTGAATCTGAGATGTTAAAGAGCGTCCGTAAATTAACCAAATCAACAAAAGCTATCATCACTGGTTGGCAGTCAATTAATCTATCTCCAAACAACCGAAACCACTGCTACACCAAAAGAAGGTGTTTGTGTAGACTGTGTGGTTAAACTGCTACCGCCCTACAAGTAATCAACGTTATTCTGTTTTTAGTCAGGTGGAAAGTGTCCATGAAAAGCTGAAAGCTAAGGAATCTGAGATCGTGAATCGTACAGCGTATTCTTTTCCACATATCACTAAGGTGTCTCTAGAAATCATTATCCGTCACAGTTGGGAGACTCTTCTCCAGAGATTTGGTAATCTCATTCCGAACTTTCGGCCATCTGGAAATTCTACTGAATGGATGTTTTGCTCCTGGATAGTGATTTTCAGTACTAAAGCTTTTAAATACCTGGTCTGAGAAACAGAACTTTTTGGCCATGTAACCTTTTGGGATATTTTTGTTGCTTTAGTTTTATGTTATCCGTAAAGGCAGGAAGGTCTGATGTGTTAGAACGATGATAATGATCATGACGTCCTTTCTGAGAGTTGTTATTTAGCACATTGTACAACTGATGTTTAGTATAGCTACAGAAAGATGAACACACGAACAAGAAGTTCATACTTCATTAGGGGTTCAAACGATGCGTCGCGCTGATACGCGAACTACGCTTGCCACAGTGCTGCCAACACGAAAACACAGGTCTGGTTAGTTCCAAAAACAAGAATTAGGTAGTGGGAGGAGACTAAATTAGCCCTCCTCCCCATTTGTAAAACTTCTCCCTGTCTCTTGAAACCCCATTACTCCCCCTCTCTCACCCCTTTATGTTCCCCTTCTGTCATCGCACACATCAGAAAGCTGCTGTGATAAATTATACAACCCCTCACGCAAGCACACCCTTAACCCTTTTAACACCTTCCAATCGATGTTCTTGTTTTTCACAAACACGCCAACAGCCTTCCCCGTTTTTCATAGTTAACTTTTGCTGTAATAAGCTACATTCCGGAATTATCAAACGCGTTAAAGTAAAGCTAGTCTCCCCTAACGATTTTCCCTTTTTGAATGACGTTTAGAGTGAGCGCTCAGTAATTACCGGCATCTTTTGGAGCTTCCAGAGAATTAACTTACTCCTCAAGGCCCCGTTTCACCTCATTCAATATGGCTGCTCTGTCTGATATGCTGAGTTTTGAAAACGGCATACATGACAATGTCTAATTAACACAACGATAGCGTAGCGGGGGTCTTTTGCAATTAGGCGTATTCAACATTAAGTTCCGTTACTGGTTGCCGAGATCTTTGGGACGATGGCATGTGAAGAACTAATATTATTTACTCTGCAGGCACATACAACCAATATTTGTATGTTCAAGGAAACGTACGAGTGTAGATTCATAAGTTTCCGGCCTCGACGATAAGGATTATCGCTTTCACAAAATCTTTATTTGGTTTCATACCTTAACCGTTAAGTAAACAATTGCAGCTGTAACTTCCGCTCCGCCTTGTTCACTTGTTCAGATATAATTGCATAAAGAAGGCTATGTGTAGAAGATAGTGACATGTTCAAAATGGTGTATCGAGCTATTATTAAGTTCTTCACAAAAGAACGAATTACTTCAAATGAAATTAAACAGCAATTGGTATATGGGGAAGCATACCGTAAAAGAATTAGTCAAACTTTTTCGAATGGGTCTAGAAAGCATTGAAGACGAAGAGCGTGCAGGTCGGTCCTTGGAGGCGTTCACTACTGAAAACATCCCTCTTGTGGAACGAAAAATCATGGAAGGCTCAAAGTACAGAAATAGCAGCAAGTTTCGGGGTTTCTAAAACAACAGTTCTTCCAATTATTCATGAACATTTAAACATGAATAAGGTTTGTGCAAGATGGGTGCCTAAACTTCTTTCCTCAGTTCAAAAGCAGCAACGAGTCATCTGTTGTCAGGAATTTTTGGAGCTCTGCCGTGGCAACGAGAGAGAAGTTCTGTAAACCATTGTTACAGGAGATGAAACTATGATCCTCTACTATGATTTGTTGTCCAAAAGAGAATCAATGAAGTGGCGTAAATAAACCTGGCGAAGCACCGCCTCTAAAGGCCAAGGTCACTCAGTCAACCTAGAAGATCATGTCCACAGTCTTTGAGATTGTGAAGGAATACAAGAGGAACACCACAGTAAATGGGGAGTACTATGCTGGCCTACTGCACAGACTACGTGCTTTCATTAAAGAGAAAAGACGAGGAAAGCTGAGAGGTGGTGTGCGCCTTCTTCACGATAACGCGCCTATGCACACAGCTCTTGTTATAAAGGAAGTTGTAAAGAAATATACCCTACAGCCCAAATCTAGCTCCCAGTGACTATTTCCTCTTCTCAAAACTCAAGAAGGACCTTCGAGGAAGGAAATTTAAGTGTGACGAAGAAGTGATGAGTGCTATTTATGCCTATTTTGCGGACAAGACTTCTGACTATTTGGAAGGGGGGGATTGAAATGTTAATTCAAAGATGTGAGAAGTGTTTTGCAATAAAAGATAACTATATTAAAAAGTGAAATATAGTTTTTGTCTTTATCATACCTAGAAAATGGTTAGGCCGGAAACTTATGGACCTACCCTCGTACCTGCAAATTTGAATACACTCTGATAATAGTTGCGATAGAACATCTGGAATAATTTAGTCAGACGCTGTTGCGTCATAATCAGAATGAAATAAGCAACACAACTTCCGTGTCATGAACTTTAAAGCAGGAAAGAACGCGATATACATTTAGGGATTTCTGCACTCAAAAGTCAACAATGATCTAGATATATCTTTATGAAGATGTGCTTGAGAATCGCCTCTAAAGCTTAGACAGCCATTATATCAGACATGAGCCGTCATGTTTTGAATGTATTTAAGCTATAAGAATGTGGTTTCGTGATCACAGAATCTCTATTCGCCCAGATAGTAAAATATTGGAAACCTATAATATAATATATTAGGTTCGACAAAAAGGGCTTTTTGTAAAAAGGTTCCTCTCCCCCATTTTTCTTTTAAGTATAGGCAAAGGATGATTTATTTATATTTTGAAGATATTATTTTGAGTACATTTGTTACATTCTCCAGATCTAACCAAGATGTGACGACAAAAGGACAGTTCGCATTTTTTAACAAAAGGTTTGAGCTCTAAGTCAGTAGCTGAAGACATGTATGTGGTGTAGAATTTAAGTATGGGAACAACATCCATCTGGTTCAGGCAATTTAACGCTGAAGATACCTCTAGCTAGCTTAAAGATAAGTTGCTTTCTGATTGAGCTTCAGCTATAGAAAACGAAGTTCTGTCCAGTAGCTGGAAGAAGAGCCACTTGCAGTACTCGTGAATATCACGAAAGTTCCGTCATTCCGAAAATATAGCAGACACACCAACTCTGAGTCGAAGAGCAGATACTTATGAATTTACCGAAACTCAGGCCCAGCACCAGTTGAAATATGTAAATGACTTCTTAACCTTCCGTTAGTCGCTAAGGGCCTGAGTAACCCGCAGCATTATTTAGATGTAATTTTTTAACGAACGCACCTACATAATTGACTTTCTTGGACACCTAATAGCCTACTTTTCTCAGTGGGATAATCACATCTGTTGAGTTGCAAGAATGAATGTCAACATCAAGCAGGTGCATAAGCTGGGCGAATCTGACCCGACGCGCCAACTCTCATAACATATTGTTGATGTCACTAGATCATTGTTTTACCTTGTGTATTTGTACAATTGCTTTGCCATTGCAAGGGGACGTCATTCTTTTGAGCAGCAAGATCTATGATCTATAAAACTCTTGAGAATTTGAAGAAGTTCCTCTGCTTTTCGATGATAACGCCCTTCCAGAGGATGATAATTTCTATGAAACCGATTCTGAGATAAACTACAAACGAGGTCTTTACATTCATAAATTTCTCATGAAACTGAAAAAGAAATAGGTAACGAAAGGGACGAATTTGATAATGATATGTATTTTATAGCTGAGAACATAATTCACTATTATTATTATTATTATTATTATTTATGAATTCCATTTACATTTAAAGGAAGAGATGGGACGAAAACCCCCATCTCATGTAATATATAATAATTCATGACTGGTAACTCATTGGTAATTGCTGTATTGGTACAAACTCTATGCCTGTAAATGTCATTGAATTTTGGTTACATTTATTTGAGTAGTTACTATGCCGGTATTATGTTGGTATTCTTTGTATAAGTATAATGAAATAACGCTAAAAGAGCAGTTTTCATCTAAATAAAGATAAACCTAAAAACGAGGAAATAAAAAGGATTTGAAGTAAACAAACCAAGGAGTAAAACCAAAAAAGTACAGCGCGCAGACCCAAGCGACCAACGGTGAGTTACCAAGCAGCGCGCCTAACGGAAGGTTAAACGTACTCTTGACAGCGGATTCTGGAAGGCGAACTGTGACATGTGATAAAAAAGATTTGTATTCCATAAAGTGAGAAAGCTTGGGTATTCCATGGAAAAGAATCTCAGTCAATGGTCTCAAAGACGTTTTGGGTAAATGCTTTGCGTTTGGTGGAATTCCGAAGGTCTTGTCTGTTTTGATGTGATCTCAAAAGGGGGAGTAGTTGACGCCGAGTTGCACTGTGAGATACTGTAGGGTTTACATAGTTCTAAGACTTTCTATACGGTTTTAATAAACAGAAAGTGCCTTATACTGCAACATACACCCATCACATTGTCAAGATGTAGCATTTTTTGACTAAGATTTGTTCTGGTCCTTGGCAACATTTCTTCAAGGAAGGCGGTTCAATAATTTTAAACATTCAGACTTTTTTGCTTCTAAATCCAGCGATACGTATGACCAATAAATTCGGGTGCTGATAGAGAATTGAATGAAAGTCGACGAGAATATTGCCTTATATTTTGGAGAATAATACATATGTATAACCTTTTGTTATGCTAGGATACCAGTCACAGGGAAGGGAAACGAAACTTTCCGATCAAACTAGTAAATGTTCAAAGTTCATGTGAAAGTGCGCTTGCTTATATAAAGTAGTTATTTATATGCATCGCATATAAATACCACCTGTATTGATCATTTCTTCGGCTAAAGCAGTTAAACCATCGCCTCCTTTGGCACTAGTGAAAGCCGATGAAACGTGACATTAACAGAGTCCCCAAAGGCCTGTAAAAAGCTCAATGAATGTTTGTGATTCAGTTTTGTTCCAATGAACATAAAATTTAATTGCGTTAACACCGTTGACATTTTCAGTCACACTGAATGTTTAGAGGCGATAAAAATACATGGCATTCTCACTAAACTGTCACACCTGAACTAATTGAGCTAATCAGCTGAAACTCCCGATTGTTTTCAGAGCACTATTAGACACAGTGCTACTGTATGCTATGAGATCTTGTCAGCATCATGTATCAGTAGATAACATCGTATTACAATAAGGACGTTATGCGGAAATAAAACCTGGACACTTAAAATAAAGATTTTAGTAAGATGAACAGCAGAAAACAAATGAACACACACAAGAACTTAAACTTGTTGTATGGAACAAATTAACAGTATTATAAAAATTATAGGTGCCACAAGTGGATGAACCTACTACCCGAGAGTAATTTAAAACTCTATATACAGAGTTATTCAAAATGATGTGACCAATTTCAAGACTGTATGTCTGCACAGATGTATGCACAATTGCACTACAACTTTTAGCAAAAGAAAGAGTAAGGCCCCCATTCACAATGAAAATTAAACGCAACGTAAAAACTAGATGCTATGTATTGTAATGGAACCATTCATAATGAATCACATAAACATAAAAATAATCGTATACATTTAGAGGTAAACTTAGAAGTTTGCAAGGTCCAAGGTTTTGCGTCTACGTCTACCTTAAACTTAAGAATTCTGCTCTGTTTGTAGAGTTTATCCATACACAGAGCACGGAAATCAAACGCAATTCTTGCTGCTTGCTGCTGCAAGTCCCGAGCGATGGCGGAGAGAGCCGAAGGTAGTAATCAACAGATAACAGCTGGATAATAAAACCATCAAGCGAATAGCACCACGCACAAAATGTGCTATCAATTGATGATTATGAAATGTTTTCTGCTGCAATCAAAAGAGATTTACCACCATTACAGTGAGTTACCCTCCCATATCAGTTTATATTTACGAGTCCACCTGTTTATAGGATTTACCCGATGTTAGCGTTAGTATATATGAATTAATTTCGAATTCCAATTAGAGCAGATTTGCCGCCATTACAATATTTTACTCGCCTAACATTCCCTATCATTAAAAAGTATTTTATATTTTAAAGTTACGGAGGACAACGCATAGGTTACATTATATATAATAAAAAAAATACATGCAACATTTACATTGGACCAAGCACAGTAGTTCGACTCTCTCCGCTGTCGTTCGGGACTTGTAGCAGCTAGCAGCAGGAGTTGCACTTGATTTCCGTTCTCCGTGTAAGGGCATGTTATAGTTTATAGAGCTGAAGATCAGTGACTCCAAAAGATTAATTGCATAATAAGAAATCTATACTTGCTCATATTACTCCAAGCAAATTAGTTACTGCATTTTGCATATGCATAAACGTTATCACCTTCAGCTTAGAAGCAGCCATTTTCAATCAGGTGTTAGTTGATCTTCGCTTGTTCTTATTTTTGATTGACTAATATGTACGTTTGTGTCTTTCATTGTGAATGCCTAGATACCACTAAGTTAACGTGCTACCTCTTATTTTATTATGTTTCTTTGTGAATGAGGCCTGACAGTCAAAGTTTTATGTGCATCTACAGTAACCCTGTAAACTTCAAACCGATACTCGATCTCATGCCAGACATTTTGTAACATGTTCACATCAATTTGCAAGACTGCATTAACTGTGTCTTGCCTTAGTTCTTGTAGTGACTCTGGCAGTGGGGCCTCGTAAACTGTATCTATCACATAACCCCACAAGAAGAAATTCAATGAGGTAAGATCTGGAGATGTTGCGGGTATTTTCATCCGTGCCGTGTCCTTCTGTCGGTCGACTAATCCATTGGCGCCAGAGACTTTCGTTTCGACACCCTGGCACCTCCAAATGGAAATGTGATGGGGCGCCATCCTGCTTCAAAATGAACTCGTTCCCATCTTGTGTTAGCTGTGGCAACAATCACTCTTCCAAAACATCACTGTGGCTTCTCCGAAACAGAATGGTCCGTACACATTTGAGCAGTCACTGCGCAGAAAATATTTACCTTCGAGCTGTATCTTGCATGCTCAGTTATCACACGTGGTTTCTCAGAACCCCCAAATCCTCAGGGAGATGGAGAAGACGACCTTATCAAGAATATTAATGTCGTTGTCGAGCATAGTGGTACAAAATTATAACCTCTTTTCACGATCGTTAAGCTTCAGTTCTTGTAACAACTGAAGTTTATATGGACGCAAACCCAGACGTTTACATAGCACTGTTGACACAATTGTCTGGGGTGATGCAAACTCTCTGCTCATCTTCTTTGTTGACTTATCCCGGACTCGCAAGCGCCCCACCTTCTCGTGTTGGGATGCTCAGTATCTTTGTGAGTCTTGTGATATCGCGTTTGGAATGATCTTTGCACTGCTGTAGCTACTGTGTTTCGTGATAACGGAGCACATAGAATGACTCCTCTAAAGGCTGCGACGCCATTTTATACTGACACATGATACGCATCGCGACTAAAAGTAACGTTTGAGCTGCCATCTGACTGTGCAGAAAAAAACTGTAACTTGAACTTAATCATTATTACTTATTTCACATGCATGTGCCTTGTGCTTCCAAAATAATAAGAGGTGAAAATTGGTCATATCATTTTGAATAACACTGTGTAAGAAGACAAGCTTTGCCACGTGGTCTTCTTGGGCTGAAGGTTCGCTTCTCTGCCCTGTGCAAGCAAAGCCCTGTTTGCATTTGCTTATTCCATTAGAAAAGCAATACCGTTCCACAAAATTACACCAACATTCATATGCATGACTTAGGTACCTACAGATTCATTATACACCTTTTATAATCTCATTTATTAGCTTGTCCTAAACAAAACAATACTTCAAAATCAGCTGAAGATGCACTGTCTTAATTTGGCATGGCAGCCATTGGTTACAATATTTTAGAGTATTATTTTGTATTTTCTCTTAATATGCACTATGTATAAAAACAAAGGGTCTATCAGCTGAAATACACGAATATAGTGTGGTAAAATATTTAATAATACTTTGAAATAGGAAATTCTTTCTAAAATATTTTATTTTGTTTTTATTACTACTAATAAACTTGACTAAGTTTGTAATTACAGAGTAAGTGTTCTGGAAGCCATTTCATTCCTTAAATATTAATTACATAACCAGACTTCTATCTTTAATTTATTCACAAATTTTAAAGCCTTTTTCATGGCAACAATTCTACTACCACAATTGTGAGCATTATGTTATCTAACCATTAAGTAGACTCTCATTTTGGAATAAACAACGAAAGTTTATCTCGAATCATCAGATAGGAAATTCTGACTCTTGAGTTAAATTGAAATACGGAAAGCAATAATTAGAGCTTTCTTGAAGTTGGAATGTGATTTTTTCCATCTCACTAAAGCAAACAAATGTTTAATGCTGGCGTTAGTTAACCCAGTGAATGAATGGTGTTTAACGCCCTTTTTGCTACAGAGGCACCACAGGCGTTGGACACTGATGATACATGAGATGAAATGATATAATGAGAAAGGGTTTATTTTTAAAGAAGTAATCGTTTCAGGTCTAAGATTAGGATACCTCCACGACAATTGTGAGACTGAGAAAACCTGGAAAAACCTGTCAGGGAGAACGGCCCTGGCGGGATTAGAACCCCGGACCTCCCGCTCACGAGTCCGCGCCTTAACGACCTCGGTCACCCGTGGCGGTCTTTTTTAATTAACCGAGAAGTTCATAAATATTTAAATGCTTCTTTCTTTTAGAAATAATTTGTGAACATCAAGAATGGTCTTTAGCCCGAATTGCGTTAAATAAATGCTCAATGCGATATATTTTCAATACAGATAAATAAAAATATATATAACAAGAAAAATTATAAAAAATTATATTAAAATATGCAGATAGCAATGTTCATATGCATGGGATTCAAACCATCAAAATTTCATCACATAGTCAAGTTACACACACCGCTTTAACAATCATGGCTAAATTAAAATTCGTGAGTGGATGGATGAAGTTATTATGAGGTGTTCCTAAATAAAGAGTGTTTGTTCCTTCATGGGACCGCTCTACGATTAACGGCCAGTCGGTCGGTTCGAGCTGTTAGCCCGGTAAACGGAAATCAAAAAGACAGCAGCTATCATTGTCGCGTACGTTATTAAAAGGTACATTTTGGAACTGCCTTCTTTCATTTCCATACATTTCTGGCATGGAATTATGAAATTGAACATTAACCTTCTGCAGTTCCTTCTGAGAAACGGAAGAAATTTCTTCACGAACATTATTTTTCAGTTTATTAATGTATGTGGATTTGTCTTTTAAAATTTTCCCTTTAATGCGCCCTCAGAGATAAAACTCACAGGGTGTTAATAGGAGGACCGAGGGAGCCATAAGTTGTTACTGATGACTCTATTGTGGAATATTTCATAAATTGCATGTAAGGAAACATGAACTACAAAGTCCTGTTGAAAAGTTGCGAACCTACTTTCCCTCACAGTTAATTCAAGGAAAAGTGCTTGCATAATATTCTGTACACACATATCACTATTAATTGTTAAAATAAAAAATAAAAAAAAACTCTTATTTGTTTGCCTTTAAGAGCGCACCACACTTCTATGTTTTGATCATGCAGGGGCTCTTGTGAAGCAGGTGAGGATTTTCTGAATTGTAGTTTCGGTTGTTTTGTGAATTATCAGTTAATATGCCCACGTAACTGAAACCAAGATTTGTTCGTAAAGAAAATTAGATTAGGGTCAATTAATACGTCATGCACACTATTCAAAATCCATTCACAAAATCTACTCCTGCCTGCAGGGTCACCCGGTTTAAGTTTGCACTACAGTAATTTTGTAGGATTTTAATTTGTAGCCGTTCGAACAGAGGAACAGTAAACTACCGTTTGCCGAGAAAGCTGTCGGAGGGATTTTTTATAGACGAACGTTCCAGAGTATGTCCCATGTTATCCAACGTTTCTTCTATGAGTACTGCAGTTCACGAAAGTTATTTACCGATCTGTGAATGAAACTTGGATTGGAAGTTGAATATCAGGGAATCCCTCCTGAAACAATCTCCGAATATCACGAGTCGATTCTGTAGGCAAGTGCGATCGTAAATAAAAACTTCTTTGGGAAATAGAATATCTGAAATGAATCATATTAACTGTACTAAGCCGCCTAATGAATACTTAATACAGTGTCACACAACACACAAACACGCCCTTAAGTTCCTAGAGTAGAAGTCCATTCATTAGAGAACAGATCACTTAACCGCCTGGACCTTACACATATGATTTCACCTCAGCAAGAACTTCTTCACTTCCAGTCTTGTAACAAGCGAAGAACTGATTCGTACTGTTCCGTATTATAGGCAGTAGGGCTTCAAACGATCTATTCAGAACAAAACTTTGGGGATAGTTGTGATTGTATGTTGACAGAGATACAAGTTGAACAGCAAATTATTTGGTTGTTATTCACTGATTGTCCCGAATTACGAAGTTACATTATCACTTTCCGTCATTACAAGTGTCTGCTCCGAGCATGGATGAACGGTCTTTTCGCTCATTGACAGATAGTTCTTTTACGTACTGCCTTCTTTCTACGCCTATTGAAAGCTAACCATTAGAGAAAGAAGGCAAAATTATGTGAAATAGAGTGAGAAAGTTATACTTTTTGATATTTTTTTGTCGAGAAAAAGAAATCTACTGCTTTACTTATTGAATTACTCTCGTTTAATTCTAGATCAGCTGATACTGTGTGTATTGATAAGGTGAATCAACTGCATTCTTGAGGAAACCTTAGGTTTATACCTGTTTGCTCCAACCAATTCTACGAAACAATTTAACTATTTTTACGAGTTGTTTTTATCATTTGCATTTACGAAAGGAACTGCCTCTGACTTTTCCCATGCAACCAAAAATCTGTAAAGCTTTTCTTCGAGGGTATAAGTGTATACTTTTTCTGATATCTTCCCAAAAAGAACAAGAAAACGCTTTGGGAAGACACCCCGTTTTCTTTTCGCGGAAAATACTTAAAGCCCTCTTTACAACTTTTTCCCAACCCGCTATAATCGATTAGCTGTCACCTTCAGCTAACATGAAGACTAAACAATACAAAACTCTTTCTCGAGCATTTTATTTCCCATTTCTGGTAGACCATGTCAGGAGATTCATTGCAAATCCCCTCAACAGATGGCATGACAGATATACGAAATCATTATCTTCTTTATCAGACCTCTTCCCTTCACACGAACTTCCATTTCTTGCTTTTCTCTCATGAAAGACAAGTCGCTTACAGATGTAAGCCTAAAGCTGCCTTTCAACTCGCGATGTCTTTCCGAGAGCAAAGAGAGGAATAAAAAAAAAAAAAAAAATACCAAGAAGGACTTAGTCCCGTGGAGCGTTAAGAAGAGGAAAAAGATTTTTTACCGGGAAGAGGATAGACATCAAGGCGAGGTTTAGCGGTCCCCCTGAAGACGTATATACAACTCCAGGGTGGAAACATCAGAGAAAGAAAATGATGAAAACTTGTAAGGTAAGAAATAAGGATGGATCATCCGTGAGGTCTCTCCGTGTATAGGATTTTTAATCCCCCCTCACTTTCTCTCCTTTCTCTTACGTTGAGGAAATTTTTCGTCAGAGTGCAGCACCAGTAGTCATCGATCATACACATGGGGTCCTGTGCCACGGCTTACTTTCTCCAATTCCATTTCCAGGCGTAAGAATACAGACATATGCGCGAAGAGGAAAAACAATTAATTAAGGAAAATTATTAAACGTTCATATATTCTCAACCTTGTGTGTCTGCACAACATTTAAATATAATTAGAATATTTTGTACAGAGATGTATAACAAACCCAGCGTAATATGCATGATCGAAACGAAACCTGAGAATAAATAAATTTATTGATAAATTTAATCAAGTTAAGTTTAATTAACAAATTATTTACGTTGATTAACTAGATCTCTTACTTCGTGAATAACAAATGCAGATCTGATAGCGTCCTGTGATATTAAAGGACACACCTTCAATTTCTTCAAACAGCCTGTTTCCGTTTTGAAGGATACTGTGCACTTTTATGCTGGTTATAAAATTGAAAACTTTATTCAAAAAAAACATTTTACTAAACAGCTGTAAATAAGAGAGAAATATGTCAGATTTTTCTTTTGTAAAATTTGTTCATTATGCTTAAACGAAAAATATCTAAAGAGTGATTTGTTTAGATGATTTTTTAGACATTTGCTGCAATAGAAATGTCCGAAGGATAATACAGTATTAATACTTTGTTAAACTTAGAAAAATGAATTTATTTACAGTAAAAATTGTTGTTGGGTATTGGTCTGGTAAATAAAAAAAAATATTCTCTACCAGATGATATGAAAAAAAGTGAACGGAAATTAAAAAGCACAGTTAACTTCTACTAAAGTGCTTTAATAATTTTTTTTTCAAACTATGAAGTTTCTGCCTTTGTAAAATATTATATCATCTTAATTGGTTTAAATTAAAAGGATTTAGATTTCCAATTCTAAAGAAAACTGTTACCTATTTCTGGTAATTAATAATAAAAAATATGTTTTACAGTGAAATCACTAAACAATTTACGCTTGGAATAAAAAAGCAGCATACATTGTAAAAAAATAATGAAGTATTTCTAATGACAACGGTATGTTACATAATTGAATAACCGATCCATAAATAGTAGGACTGGAGTTCGATGCCCACCAGGACAGTACATCTGACTTAGGTTTTCCTCAGTTATCATTGATGGCAAATGCCATGGAGTATTCCAAACCTAGGCTCGGGGCTGTTCCTCTCCTCCTCAACAAATTGTATATTTAGTTATCATTTCACTGTACATGTGTATGTATTCAGGATGTTTCAGAAATACTTTTACAAACAAAAAAGTTAATCAAATATAAACTAAATGATTTATATCCATGTTGATACATATATTCATAGAATATATCTTATTTTAAATGTCTAACATTAGTATTTTTAGCTCCATTTCTTCGATATTATTAATTTTTTACAAATATGTCATAAATTAACGCATGAAAACACAAAAAAACAAAAAAAAACTACTGGACTAAAACAAAAATATTGTCACAGCTCTACGATGTGGCATATGGGTGGATTGTTGTTGTTAGCATTACGCGCCATGCGATAAAGTCGTTGGTGGCATGTGACAGAATATGAGGGAAAAGTTTACGCATGCGCATGGACGCCTAATAGGTTTTTAGCTTGGTTATGCTTAGAGTCGAGGAAATAATTCCGGGCAGAAGAACGTACGCCATTTGCTCAGGTGGGCCGCCTTAGCAACACCCGACATGGTAATGTAGAAGCAACCGTATATAATATAAGCAATATAATGTAATAAATCAGATGCTCTTGATTCAAGGTTGAATAATAGAAATACTATACCTAGCTTTCATTATTTTTCAGGCATTTTTTGATTTTGGGTAGGCATGTTGGTATACTTTTTTAAGTGATGTATGCTCGTTTTTACAGTATGATGTAATAAGCGAGTGCTCTAACGGTTGGGCTGTGACAACATATATCTTAACCTCTTTCATACACTACTCAAAAAATTAGAGGGGCACACGTTTAAATCAAAGTCCTAAAATAAATACTGATACAATTTAATTTTTGATAGTTTGTAATTATGGAGTGAAGAACTCTGTAAAATTAGAATAGGCATTCTAACAAACCTTTATTTCACAGGATTAGAAATGCAAACAAATTATTGATTGATACAGAAAACAAAGTGGAAATACAAGATTACATTGTTTAGTAATCAATGTTACCATGTTTATTTCAACACACAGTACCTAGTGTATCCTCCACGAGCTGCGATGACTTCATAACACCCACGTGGCATGCTTCACACCAGTCTCCTCATAAAGATTTGTGGGATTCTCTCCCATTCTTCAGTGAGTGCAGGTTCTGTGGCACAGCAGGACGCTCGCGAACAAGTTTTTCCAGCTTATCCCACCGATGCTCAATCGGACTGACGTCAGGACTGCATGCAGGCCACTCCATCACCCGATTTCTTGCAGGACATCCTCGGTATTCCGAGTTATATGAGATTGAGCATTATCATGCATTAAGAAAATTACGGTCCATACCAAAGGGTACGACATGTTGAAGGTTGTCATTAATGTAAACATCAGCGTTCATGCGCTGTTGAACTACAACAAGCTCTGTACGAGACTCAATAGTAGTGTCAGCTGAAACCATAATCGAACTGCCTCTAAATTAGTCATGTTCAATAATGGTGACTGGAGCAAGACGTTCACCAGGACGTCTCCATACATCACAACCCTTCAAACGAAATCTTGTCTCGTCTGTAAAGAGAACAGCCTTCCATGACGGAACTGCCAGTTGATTCTGAGCAAATCTCAGGCAGGCTTTCATGTGCTGACGTGTCAAACGAGGGGCTTGAAAGGAGATTGTAGATCTCAACCCTGTAACTCTCAGTCTGTTTCTTACAGTTGATCAGAAATAACCACTCCAGAGTCCTTGTGGTGTAGTAGTAATCATACTTGCTTTCTAAACCCAAGGTCGCGGGTTCAAACCCAGGCAGAGACGATGGATTTTTTCGGGCGTAAAATCGTAAGTATGGCTTCCTTCGGAAGGGAAGTAAAGCCGTGGGTCCCGTGTCATATTTACGGCACGAAAAAGAACCTCAAGCCTGAAAGAAGAGGCCTCTGAGCAATTTTTTTCTCCCCCGTTTCACGCCCTGAACTGAATGGGATGTTGATGACCTGAGATATTAAAGAGCGTTCGTAAATAAAACGAATCAAAAGAATCAAACCACTCCAGTTGTTGTTCGTACATCATTTTGTAGATTTGCATCTGTGTAAAGCTGATAGGATAAGATATCTGTCCTATACCTCTGTTATCTTCTTCTTGCGCCCTTGCCCGTACGGCCTCTTATATCCACCTGTCTTTATACGCTCCAAACCCTGTGGGTGACATAAGGGCTGACATGAAGAATCCTGGAGACAACGCGAATGGAATAATTATCTTCAATCCACACAACTGTTTGTGCGACTGATGTTTCATTCAGATGTCTCATTGCTCTGTATCAGCCTCAGAGAACACAAAATTACAATTTCCTACCACAGGTTGATGCTAAAGTCTATTTTCAAAAAAATATGTCAGAGCATTCACTTTGGTTTCAACTGTTCTTGAAACTTCATTAATATATTCAGAGAAAAAAACTAACAAGCACTAGAAGATATTTATTCTTGTAGTAAACAATACTTCAAAATATAACACCTGACTGCAAAAAAATTATATTGTATCAATAATTATTCTGGGGACTATGATTTACACATGTATTTATCTAATGTTTTAGCAGTGTATGTCATTTTATATATTTATAAAGTTCCTTAGTGTCGGATTTCATGTGAATTGGCCTATACCGAGAACACATTCTGTACTCCTCGAAATGGCATTGCCATATAAAGCCTGTACCACCCACTTAGAGGGTTTGTAGATTCGTTTATATATATAACGTCGGATTATTATTTTATGTCTTTCTCGGTCTGGGCCTTTTGCAAAACTTTTTCTGCTGGAGGCAGATTTCCTACCTCCCGATAATCCTACAAAGCAGCTTTGGGGTAACCGTTGAACAAACGCGTGCAGTCCAAAGACCGCATTTTGCTCGTTCGCTAGCAAATAAACAGGTAGGTATTCAGAAAAACAGCTTTTGCCTTTATGTACTTAAGAGCAGGTGTGCTTTACAGTATGTGAAGTGTCGCCTAGCTGTTCCTCGTTCTTTCGTGCTCTGAATAGCCAGAGTTGCTTAATGTTGTCGTAGAAAGCCATGGGCTGACAGAACCCAAATATTTCTCTAAACAGAACTAATACAAAAAGGAAAAATCTCTGACATGGTCGTTCTTTGTTAAAAAGTAATATAAAAATCGTCAACTTAAACTGCAATTTGGAGCGAGAATAGCAGCTTTCAGAGAGGCAGTACAGACTTCCTTTTATTTGTGTTTTAACCTGACTAGGATAGAGTGGTTCAAGCATATCAGTTGGGAATAGTGATCATACAGTGAGCGCTGCTGTCAGACGTTGTTTGAAGAAGGTACTAGTTTCTATGTACCTAATTTAAAAGCCTATCCTATGTGCTAGTTAATGTTATTTACGTGCTAAAGACAACAGTGGATTATAGTTGCACAGAAACAGATGGAACAACTACAGGAAATATTCACAGCAATGATTAGCCATGGAACAAATGCTATGTTGACTACGCATCGACTTACAATGCAACTGCGATTGTATTGCTTTCATCCTTGCAATGAAAACAAAAGAATACATTGCCTGTTTAGTTTAAGAAATTATCTTTATAACCACATGTCATCCTGTTGGGCAGAAACAAATGGATTCTTTTTTTATTTAGTTTATTTATGGACGCTCTTTAACATCTCAGATCATCAGCGTGCTATTTAATTCAGAGCGTGAAACGGCCGACAAATTTTGCTCAGATGCCTCTTATTTCAGGCTTGAGGTTCTTTTCGTGCCGTAAATGTACGACACGGGACCCATGGCTTTCCTTCCCTTCCGAAGGAAGCCATACTTAGGTATCTTTACGCCCGAAAAATCCATCGATCCTGGCAGGTTTCGAATCCGCGATCTTGGGCTTAGGAGGTAAGTATGGTTACCATTACACCACCAGGAGCTTAACCTGGCTGTAACTGATGAACGCTTTAGTTCTTTATGCCTATTAACAATACAGCAAAGTCAAAGTTATCCACAAAGGCTGTTAGAAAAGTACCAGGTGATATCAAAAAGTTCCAGAACTGGTTCTGTAGCGGACCAACAGATGGCAGCATATGGTTCCGAGTGCAGCGCTAGGGAGTTGAAACCTTGAACTAGCAGCGTGCTAAGCGACATCGCTGCATTTAAACTGGGAACAGTGCAATCTGCATTTTTGTCATCACGTGCGTGTACTAGCCTACGATTTTCATCATGGACAGCAAGTTGAAACAAAGAACTAACATGAATGAAATTTGCCATAAACTTGAGAAATTGCCTCAGAGACATTAAATATGCTTCGGCAAGCTTAAGGCGATGATGATGTAATGAGGCGTACGCAAAGTTTCAAGTGGTACGGGTGCTTCAAAAGTGGAAGAAAGTCCCTGGAAGTTGAAAAAGTCAGTGAAGATCGTAGATACCTGCAGACTTCTTCCTTTTACCGAATTCATCTCAGAAGTCGGCGTTTCAATTCCTCCACGTGAAGGTTCTACACTAACAAACAATGCCTTTGAGGCTGCATTCGGAAAATGGTAGAAACTTTGGTACCGGTGGGAAGGATATTAGAGAGATGGTGTTCAACATTAAGTAAAATTTCTTTATAAGAGAACCAGTCCGGGAACATTTTGGTAGCACCTCTAATGTGCAAATTCGAAAGGTAGTAATACCAGATTGTTTTCAACGTTACCTTGGGAACACAGTAACTGTTAAGGAATGAGTTATAAATAGTTAGGAAGTATTTCCTGGTTTTGACAGCCATTTTCCTGACCTAATTTGAATACACGAATATCTTCATTAATAAAACATTACTTTTAAAGGGGCAACGCCCATAGAAAATAAGTCTAAACACTATGGAGAATTTGTATCCCGAATTAGAAATATGTACAAATGGTGGGTGAATGAACACAAGCGATGTTGACAATACCGGACGTGCTTTTGAGGTAGCGTCTGCCGAAATAATTGACAAAAATCAACAATATCGTGCTGAGCGATCAGAGAGCAAAGGTACGGGGATTGCTGAAGCTGTAGACCTTTCTGCAGATCAGATGTATAATAGTTTAGACCATAGTTTACAAGTGAAAAACTTATTAGCAAAGTAAGGGCCGTTTTTGCAAAAGATTGACCAGAAAAAGAGAAGCAATGGTCACTTGCTCCTAGAATTTGGAACTGTTTAAAAAAAATTCAAAACGGTACGTCGACAAATGGGGACACGCCGGAAGCGAAGGAGCAATCGAAACAGTGGCTAAAAACAGAACAAAAAGTCATCAGCAGGAAAGGTAAGGGTGACTGCTTTTTGGAATTGCCACTGCATACTTTTAATCTACATTTTGGAAAAAGGCTGAAAACGGAACAAATGAAAACTACACTATCCCACTGGATTAATTAAATGAAAAATTCAAGAACAAATTTCCTTATTTGGCGAAGAATGCCTTGTTATATCTCGATAACGCGCTAGAGCACAAGTCTGCGATTTCGAGCTCAATATATATAAAGCTCTCTGTAAATGCATGCAACCAAATAATTACCAAAGTAGATAAAATGAAACATTTTCAGTGAATCGAGTTTACATGTAGCTCTCTGTATAGTCACCTGTTTTTCTAAATCTTCTTTAACCGTTTTTCACTTGTCTATCGTAGAGGCTGTGTCTTCTGTTTACTTAACAAGTGCCTGTCGGCAGCATGTCGTACTCTAGGCGAACAATGAATCGCGGAAACTACCCAAAACTACGATATCCGTGTAAGCGCCCACTTTCCCTCCTCTACATGTGTCTGCCATCCCAGCCGTGGCCCAGAGGTTTATTACAGAAGCAAAAAATGTCATGTAATTCATTAAGTTCCCATTAAGTCCGATGTATGATGACTTATTACTGAATTGCAGTGTCATCTCTTTCATTTAGGAATTAAATTATAAAGTTAATGTTTTGTGTATATGTACCATGTGTGTGTGTTAACGCTCTAGCGGACGCAGTTTTTGCTTTTTCTGGCACATAAAAATCAATTAAATAACAATGCATCGAGTTTGTAAACTAGCAAAATGGACCGTTATGTGTGTGGGTTAACCTAAAGCGAAAATTTAAAAATTGCTCTAGCGAGTAATTTTTGTTTTTCTCAACTAAACTCGGTTTTGTGCCATTAAAATGAAGTAAAAAAAATCATTTCTGAAAATTAGAGAAATAGGACCATTTAGAGTAGAGATATTACATAGCGTTTTTCTCTCAATTGTTTAAAAAAATAAATAAAAACAAATTAACTCATAATTTATAACATTATATATGATTTATTTTGGACAAAAACATTGTTTTAAAGGTAACAACTGTGAAATATTAATGTATTATTGCCACGCTCATCGTATACCCAGCCGGTATGAAGAGGCGGCAAACGTTTGACATGACCGTTACACGATATCGCAACAATAACACTGATAAACTCTCCTACAGCTGTACGATTGTCTACTGTTAATCCTTAACTGGTATTGACTGAAGCTATTACACGATACCATGTGAAGTTTGTCTACTGTTAAACCCTAGACTCTTATTGACTAAAACTAAAATATATTGATTTTGTAAGACAGAGAAACTCTATCACTAAACAATTGATCTCAAAGGCTCTGAGGAAAACGTAGCGAATATAGGGCTGCCATTCAACACCACTCCAAGTGGAGTTTATTTAATCCTCGACTATTATTGGCTGAAGCTAAAATATTATTGGTGCTGTAAGACGGAACAATTCTATAGATGGCGACTGATTACACTGGCTTGGCCCGTCTTCTGCCAGAGAAGGGGAATGACCAGAGGCGAGTGTTTTGAATTGTGGACGCCTGCTAGTAGGCACATGAGTCACTGCTACCTCCCAATTTCTATAAACTCAATGTCTAACTTCTCTGCTCTACTGCTATGTAATAATGTTCACAAATTCAATTTGCTGAGGAATTCGCTTAGTAGCATGACGGGACATTTTATATGTAATATTATGATTATTATTGTATAAGGATACATTATAATAAAAAGTAAACATAGAAAAATACGCACATGTTTGTTTGTTAATGTTTAAAAATTGTAAGCCAGTAAAAAACCACTTTCAATTAGATATAAAATTAAAATTGAGAATTTTTTTAAACTTTTACCTAAATTTTAGTGATTCGTGATAGCAATAGGTCTTAAAAAGGGGATCAGAGGTCAAGACTTTTAAGGAATGCATTGAACGAATTAGAAAACGCGTCGTACCCAGTTTGATAGGTTGACTCTTTTTAATAACTTATACATGTTGAGAACAGTTTAGTGTGTGGAAATTTACAGCCTTTATACACTCTTTCTTAAGGACAATACCAATGATAAGAACAACTGCATATAAAGCATTAATTTACAGAGTAAATATTATAAAAACACATAGATTAATTAGATTTGAATATCGGAATCGAAGTGAAACAGCCCTTTAATAAGGACGACGGTGATAATTGTGATGGTGGTAAAGAAAGAATATTCATTTTATGATTCAGATTCTGTTATCAGAGTCCCTTTTTCAAATATAGAGTAGAATGGAATTCACGGCCATAAATAAACAAGTAATAATACTTAATCACGGGAACATCATAGTTGAAATACATTTTTCTCTTAAAGTTTTCTAGAAAATATTATATCTTTAAAAATATGCCAATGCTGCTTAATGTTGCATTTGAAGCTGTTTAGTGTACGGGGGCACCATGTTGCTACTTATATCTACATTACTAATTAAAATGCACAAAATTTGAAGATTAGGTTTAGAACACACACACACATATTTATATATTTCAGTTCCGAGTTACAGTTTGATCGCTTTCGTCTAAGTAATAACACGCTATCATATGAAAGGGAGGGTTTGCCTTATCAACAGTTCCACAGTGACTAACTTATAAATTTAGAATGTTCTAATTGCAGATATCTGCATGCGTTGGTCTACGTAATATTAATGAAAAACCAAGTGACTGTCTAGCATTGCTCATTTGTTTAATCTTTGTTAATGTCAAGTCTGCTAAGTTCAGTGATGTGAGCCCAAATGTTTTACATAACGCTTTTCAAGTGAATTTACACTTCGAGGTATGAAACAAATACTAAAGGACATTATTTATTCAATTTCTGATTTTCTATACATTTTGATAACGGGAATGTATGGGTTCCGACACATTAACATTAGCACGTGAAAGATTACACAGAAATAAATTATTTACGGCCAAAAACTCATATTAGAAATTTTTGTTTCATTTAAAACATGGAGCCACTTCACAAAAGAGTGTCAATGAGTTGACTTTTGTCCTTTAAGCACCTAATATTATATGTATTGCTGCTATGCACTCAATCTTCCTTTTGTGCTCTATAGCAATGGCTTTTATTTACTTTAAAACATAAAACTGTATTCAAAATCTTGAAGACGTGGGTAAAAATAAATCACCAAAAATTTATATTGCTCAGGGAAACGCGCGAAACAGCAAAATTTGTAAACCCCTAAGGTAAAGTGGTTAGTGGAAGTAACAGTGGAAATGTTACAGAAATCCAAAAGGGCTAAAATCGGCATCTCTCTGAAAATAAGGCCCCCTTAAGATCCCTTTACTCCAGTCTTCCCCTCCTCCTCGAGCGGCTCAAATCGAATCCAATTTTGTGTAGGAAGAGTGGAAGACGGTGACACGGAGGCATTAAAAAGACGGCGAAGGGGGAAGGGGTGTTAAATGAGGGGAGATCACTGCTACACAGCTCTACTGCCTAACACCTCGTCAAGATAGGGCTGTACGGAACTGAACTGCACTTGTTTCAGTTATTTTTGGAGGAGTATGTTGGCCACAATACACAGTGACAGCACAAAATATTGTTTACACAAAGTAGAAATCTTGAACAAAGGTAACACAATCCTCATTTCCAAAGCAACGCCTTTTAAAGTGCTTTTCGGTAACAAAATAACGAGTAGGAATATTATACAGTGCATGTATTTTATCTTTCCACGTTCACCAAAGGAGAGTGGATGCGGCATTATACAGCTCACTGCATACATTTCAGCCGCAGCCTAACCGACAAAGCATAAAAAACGTGCCCATCTTTTTCCAAAGGCGATGCTTAAATTGTTTCCCATTTGCTGCGACGCTGCAGTTGTCATGCCTAAATATATTTTGGATCAAATGTTGCAGCTCAGCTTTCGAAATATTGCCTATTTCTGTTCCTATGTTGTTTTGCAATTTATCGAATGTACTCTGGTTGAATTTATAGACACTGTGGTTTAAACCCCTCCATAAAACAATATACTTAATGCTCTGACACTCAACGAAAATAACAGACAATATTGAGTGTCAGCGAGCGCAGGTACTACTGCCGATAAAGGTCTTATAAGCGAGCGTAGAAAGATAAAATGTATACACTGTATTGCGAGAGGAGTTCTGTAGGTATTTACATGTAATTTTCTGCATAGTATCTGGCTATTTGTCAGTAATGCTCCCATTAGTAAACCAGATTCTATAACACTTGCTTTGTGAATGTCGTTTCCAGGCTAAATAATTATTTGTTCATCGCTGAATCCACATCATTGATTTCTAAATGTCGTCCTTGCAAAGTATTCTTCAAATCTTTATAAAATTTATAAAGGAATTTTGGCTATGTGGCAGAAACCGATTTGTTGGTGACTTGGTCTCCAGTACTAACATTTCTTTACGACTACTAGTCGTACTAGTCGAATATTAAAAGTACTTCCAGACTTCAGTGTTGTAATTTACAAATGTTTTGTCATACTGCGCCGCACACTCTAAAACTAACTTACACAAAGCGCTGTTATTGTACGGTTAAAGAATAACAATTATTATTTTTGGGGCGATATTAGTATTAAGGATAGATTTTCAATTGTTATTAATTCATTTATAGTTCGGCAGAAGCGCTGATGGCTCTTTTTTCTTCGAACTGAGATTAAAGCTTTTCATCAGCTTATTTATTTTACATTGGTATGATAAACGTGAAGAAGTGTTCGCAAGTGAAAACAACGTTGTCACGTCTCTGTAATTACTTTCAGTACATGTTACACGCTAACAGAAATCAGGTATGGAAGCGGGAGTAAATTATATATTCATTTATTTTAAATTTACTAACTAAGCCACTATCAAACAGCCTTAATAACATGACTAACAAGAAATATTCATAGTTTCTGCTCAATGATTGATGAACAAAATAAGCAAAGCTGGAGGTATCATATGATAGCGTGTTATTACTTAGACGAAAGCGATCAAACTGTAACTCGGAACTCGGTGGGATGGGGCGAGGTTATAAAGAATTTTTTTCTACTTTAGTTATAGGATCACCCCTGTGGTTCAACTTGGAAGTAACATTAAATCTAGCGCTTTACTGAATACATCTTCACATTAGTTCAAATTTGTATATGCATTTAGGAAAATATTTCCAACTTGTACATTAGCAAGTGTTTGAGCAAAGAAATATAACACGACAATCAAGACAGTGTACAACTGTTAGAATCTCAAGCTCAATAGGAAAAGCTAACTTATTAATAATGAAACATGATGCGTGAAGAAAAATTACTAAAGGCGATATTTTCATATTATATCTCCATCAGACAAAATAGGTGCCAACCGAACAACATTTAATGACTGAAATTTATTTGGAGTTTTAACTTTAATAATTATAATTTTTTTCCTTCATAAATTAACTTCAGCATATTCCCAGTCACAGTAACAGTAATTCAATATCTTCATGAGTTTTTACCTTCAGTTTGTGATTCAGTTCAATCTCAGAAACATCCTCAAGAAATACAACCCCATAATGTTATAAAAGGTCAGGGGAAAACGTGTTTGTGATAGAGATTAGGCACATTGGGGAATCGCTGGAAGCGAAAGGAGCCAATAAAAGAGTAAGAAGAGCCGAAATGAGGGAGAAATGATGATGAATTCTGTGATCGACACGAAAATTGTGAAATAAGAGTATATGGTGGGGGAGACTGGGATGAGCTGGATGGAAGGGCAAAGAGGTGTAGTGGGGGGAGGGCGAAAATGAGCCATCTTTCTCTTTTCCTTCCTGTGGAATGAAATAAAGATATTTCATTCTCTTTCCCATTATTTTGCTAATAGCGTCGAGATGCTGATAGATTTCGTGTCTATAAGACAAATTAAAGCGCGAAAGTCTATATAGCTGATCCTGCACTTATATGCGTTCCCTTCACTTTTAAACACACGTAGTATGCAGCTGGCTCTATAGCTCTATCCATTGTTATGAAAAGTACAACATATACATGGGCTATTCAGTAAAAGTTTTTTTCATACTTTTACAAGCATGAATTATTGTGTTGAAACATAAATTTATAATATTTTGTTAGCTTAATGTGTAATGTACACTACTTTCGTTGTTGTTCTGGTTCCTGCCTGTAAGAGGTGTGCAAGTTAAGACATGTTCAGTTCTGCCTATAGCTAAATAAATATGACACGCGACCAACAATATATTGTTCTGAAATTGTGCTTTCGTCTCTATAATTCTTAAGCTGAGGTCTATGTAATGTTACAGGACTCCTATTGAGAGTTTGCTCTTCTTCATAGCAAAGCTTGAAGATGGCTTAAAATGTTTAAAGAGGGAAGGTAATCAATATGAAAGGAAGGTGGGTCCGGTACAGTCTGTGCTCTAAGCGAAGAGAGCTGCTGTCAATATTAGAGAAGACAGCATTAAGAAAACTTTCGGAAATTCTTAAAATTCCACTCCCCGCTACCCACAATGTGTTTGTGTCGGGGGTTCCTTTTGCCGAACAAAAGGACTTTAGCGTGATGATGAAGATGATGTTAAAGGAAAATGCAGAGATTATTTTAAAAATAATCATTGCTGATGAAATTTGCCTACATCATTTCGATCCTGAGAGTAAACATTAACGCTCTGTGCTTAAATTTCCATCTTGACCAACACAAACAAAACAAAAGTGGTTGCTCCTGCGGGGAGATTTATTGTCATCTCATTTTTTGATATTCAAGGAATTGTTTACCAGTATGTCGTACCTGTACTCTCAGCTATACTACACAGATGTGCTGAAAACTCTGCAAGACCATATCACATGCGAAAATTCACACTTCCACTAAACAAGATTACCACGATAATGCACGGCCGCAAATCGCAAATGTTGCTGGGTATCTCACAAAAATCAACGTGAAATGTGCCATGTGTAGTTTTTTCCTCTTCCCCAGGTTGAAAAAATAAAGGACGGTGCCCCCATGCCCCCCCCCCCCCCAATCATCAGAAGAAGGGACGATGAGGACTGCGGAGGCATTCTGAAGGATCGGTCAAGATTGGTTTTCAACAAGTCTTTGAAGACTGGCAGAAACTCTGGGACAGGTGCATTGCATTAAAAGGAAAATTCTTCGGAATAGATAATAATAAAGATAATGATAAAGATGCATTGTCAAAAAATTAAAATCATTCTTTATTGAACTCTCTTCTTAAATACAACAAAATAAAATTTATGATAAAATTATACAGTTTCTATCCATGCACAAATATGTCTCGTGTGCACGTTCCAGCTGCCAACGTTTTATGTGACCCCAGTGAACTTTTTTGAATTTCCGGAGTGTTCTTAATGTTATTCCACGATCCTCTCTCACAATGACAGCTGCGATGTTCATGTTTAATTCCATTAGAACAAAAACTGGAGCCACGAATGTACCTTTCTGTGAAATTGATCTCTTCCTCCCTTTAAACATTTTAAATCATCTTCGAACTGTGCTATAGTGAAGAACAAAATCTCCATAGGCCCCTGTAACATTGTATAGGCCTTTGCCCAAAATTCGTTGAGACGAAAGCAGTATTTCAGAGTAGCATTAGGTGTAACCCCCATTTTGCTGTAGATGGAACTGAACATATCTCAACTTGCACAACTCTTAAAGGCCTGAACCGGAAGTGAAAACAATGACACTAGTAACACATGTACAATACGCATAAAATAATAATAAAAACTGTTTTAAAGATGAATTTTAACTCAAGAAATTGTGACTGTAATTTAATTATATCATTATTTATAGAACAAGTTGCAATGCATGTCTCTAAGGGTGACTTTTTTATAATCATCATAGGGTGGTTTTGTAGTAATTTTATTATTTGAAATTAAAGTTGATTTTGGTAGGTTACGAAATACGTTTTTTGCTGGTGCTTTGGATTTCTAGAATGATGATAATTCATATATTCTACATTCTGGTTATTTAAGTTAACACAGATGAAAGTATCCTACGCATTCTGCGCACATTTTGAATTATCCTTGAATTACTTGTTTGGGTTTAATGGACGCGATATAAATTCACTTTAATTAGGCATTTTATGTGTATTTGAGACTCGATGACTAAGAATGCAAGACCTTAGTTTTAAAAAGGTTGTTTTGAACGCTCAGTATTGAATGGATTGGCAGGAACAGAGGAAGAATTTTTCGTGCTCAAGAACTGGCCGTTTGTGTATACGCCCTCAAAGAGACAACATTCATCTCCGCCGCCAATTTACGGAGCAGGACCTTTTCAAAGAGCAAGTCACCGCACACAGCAGCAACTCATCTCGCCTGGACTAAACGACCAAGGGAAGCCTAGAACATAAATTTTGGTTCCCCAGAATGCTAAATGTAATCACCTGGGCTCGGTAAGGTTCAGTAACTAATAATACATTCCAACAGCATTTTAGTGCTGTCACGTCCATTACTGCTATATGCCCGTTTTTATTACTGAGGCACCACAAGCGGTGGACGCTGATGATATATGAGATGATTTTTTTTAAGAAAGGAAACCTGAGTTTAGGGTGCCTCCCCGGCATTTGCCATTTATCTTCATAAACCCTGAGGGAAACCTTGGGAAAAAAATTGTCAGGAAGGACGGTCCTGGCGGGAATCGCAGCCCAAACCTCCCGCTCACAAGCTGGCGCCTTAACGACCTCGGCTACACGCGATGGTCAATCAGTTAACAATATTTCGCTTTTGAATGGGATTTTACTCCTTCTCAAATGTTAATGTCACTAAAGAGACGTGAAATTACAGACACTCTTGAGGAAGTAACAATTGCTAATACATCCGCGTACAAAACTAAGATTTCGCAAGTCATTCTTTATTCCAATATTCTCGATGTTTCTGTTTACGTTAGGTGCACTTTGAGCTATGAGGACCCAAAAGACTTTCTATTTTGTATAAATTGTAATATATACTTGTAAAGATGTCACCTACTTGCGTCCAAGTCTTGAGAAAACACTGTTTAAGATTGTACTTTGTTTTGAGTATTTGGATGTAACATTCAAAATGAACGCATCACATGAACACTGCTCTGAATAAAACCCGGGGGCGTATGACAGAAGTATTACTCACACTGGCGCGGATGCCGTACAGAAAAATGTACGATGATGATAAAATCGGCAATGTGTTAGGGATGTGATATATGGGGTTGTAGTAAAATAGGACAGTTAGATAAAATTCAGAATGATTTCTTAAAAAGACTCCTCCACTTGGGGAGGGGCACAGCGAAGCAAGTAGTTGCTGGGCAGAAGAGGGAATTAGAAATAATTGGAATGGGATGTGTATGGGGGAGGGGTAAGGAACAACAATAATGTGTGGAGGAAAGTTGGAAGAGAGAGATAATTCACATCAACAGGCAGGACATACAAGTAGCATGCAGAGAAAACATCATTTGAACTTAAAATGAGCTAAAATAAACTGGGGAAGAAATTTATACATACATAACTTGTATTTTAGGGGCCGATCAGGTAAATTAAAATTGTTTAGACTGGAGGTTTGGAAAGCACAAAAGTTACTGATAATCTTTGTGGAAACCTGGAAGACTGGCAACATATACTAGCACATTGTCTAAACACAGAACTTTGGTGAATGAATCTTAGAACCAAGTTTATATACTAGAATAGGGGCAGGTTAGCATGCTGGTACCTGCTTCAGCAAAATGAAAATTGTTCAAAGTTGGGTGAGTTTTTATGTAAAGTACACCTAATTAGCAGATGTGTGTGTTTAAATAATGTGCAATTGTGGTGTACAGACATATGAAAAAGAAAGTGTGTTTGTGTGTTGTTTTCATGTAATATAATTATCTGTGAGTTAATAGTTGTATGTAAACATTTTCATGTAATATAATTATTTGAGTGTTATAGTTTATATATAAATAATATTGACATCTAGTTATATTGTCTACCAGTATTAAGTCGAGCCTGTTGGTCTACTAGTAACCATCCTGCCTCGTAAACGCAACCGAGAGTTCGATTCCGGCCAGGGTCGATGAACTATTTTCTGGCGTAAAAATTCTAAGTATGGCTCCTTCAAAGGATGTAAAGCCCCGTGCGTCCCATGTCGTACATTTACGGCACGTAAAAGAATCTCAAACTGAAAGAAGAGGCCTCTGAGCAAAATTTATTGGCCTTTTCACGTCCTGAATTGAAAGGGACGCTGATGACCTGAGATGTTAAAGAGCGTCCATAAATAAAACAAATCATCACCATTACCATCACCGATGTTAAATAGTAGTATGTACGGTCTGTGGACCCATGCGATGAACATAATGTATAAGTTAATGTACATAGTTTGTAAAATAAACATTGTTATCTATCTTACCTATCTACTTTGCAGCTCCTTTTGAAAGAGAAAACATTATATAATGTAAAAATTTTAGTCAATATAATGTGTGTTAAACTCAACACAAGGGAAAATACAATTTTATACATAATAATTAGTATCTGTGTTATTCTCCATTTGGCTTAACATTTAGGAAGATGCATTCTGTATCTTTGTTCGGAAAACAAAATTAAACAGTTGATTCAACCTGCTACTGTAGCTGTAGGCTACGAGATATCATTTCTAGAGCAAGCTGAAGGCACAAGAATGAGAAGGAAGGGGCGACAGACGTCTCGAACATCGCTTTGCAAACCCAGACGTGGATTAATTACTTAATTCATTAATGAAGAAATGTAAAAAGGAGGGGAAGTTATTTAAGTTTGGATTTCTCAGACAGCTGAGAATCGAAGACGTCGTTAGCAGACCTTGGATAAACACGTTTTTTAACAGTCCCGAGTGGCGTTTTAATTATCGCGGGGAATATGGTCGACAGCTCGTTAAAAATCTATCCCGACATATAATACTTATTTCAGTTCCTTCACTGAAAACGAAGTTTAGCACTGACTTTGGCCAAAGAAGAAACTTGACACTCGGAATTAGATCAAGCGTCCCAGCTTGATAAATTCTCTGATTATAAAAATTTACAATACACATGAGTATAGTGTATATCTCTCGGGAGGAGGGAAGGAACCCAGGTGCTGCCCAGATCAAGAGCAGAGTGATGCAGCAAGTGCTACTGTGCCTTAGTTACATTTGGGCCATACCACGAGAAATCAGAAGGGAAATTAGAACAACTGATATTACATTCCTTAAATTTTAACATTTTATATTGCTACAACATATATTAATATTTCATTAGATAAATATATTAAAATGTATTTAATTAAGTTCATATGCATTTTATTATATTAAAATTACTAAATTATGCTGACCTATTTAATTAGATTGGAAAGTATTTTATGTTACGTTGATATGTATTTACATTTGTTAAAATATATGTTATTATACTAAAATATATTGAAATATTTTGACATTGTTTATTAGGTATATGAATTGGTTGAATATGGGCACTTTCCTAGCGTAATAACTAATGTTATTTGTAAATACTGTTTTTCCCACTAATTTACTTTTTGTTTTAATTACTTTATTATTGCTTTATATCCTTTTCTTTTCTAATCGTGTGTCCTACTTAAGTATCTACGGCCGACAACCTATGTATAATAAATATTTATGTAACTAGTGTATGAACTTGGTAATTGTGAAACGAGTATTCATTTCCGCTCACGCATTCATTTTCACGAGTGTTCAAAATGATTATACACGTGTGAATATAACGTTTTATACAATTTTAGCATTGCAATATTTTCAAAAAAATATTAAAAATTTGCAAAATGTAACGTTATGACATTAAAATATGACGTATTATATTGCATGGTTTCTTAGTACTCGTTTCAATGACGATATTATTTTGTTTTTGTTTTGAGGAATTCAAGTAGAAATGGAGGCTAATTCCGCAACGTTTGATATTGAAAAGAGATATCATTACAGAATAATTTATAAAAAAAAGCTGAGGTAGTTCAGAATTTAATTTCTCAAAAATCGACAAGTACATACGAAAAAGAACATGGCAGGTTCTGTACATGGATAAAAGAGGAACATGTTAGTTCTACTAATGCAAAAATCATGTTGGTATATTTTGCAGAGTTGGTAAAAATATAATATTTATCGATCATTAATGTGGCTAGTAATTTATAATTTAGTTTCTTATATTTTTCATTTTTTACAGTCGAATATTTGTATACTTCCTACTCTCTGATGTATGTATTTCAAAGTTTAATGTGGTAAAAATATAATATTTATCGATCATTAATGTGGCTAGTAATTTATAATTTAGTTTCTTATATTTTTTCATTTTTTCCAGTCCAATATTTGTATACTTCCGTCCCTCTGATATGTATTTGAAAGTTTAATATGGTAAAAATATTGACGTTTCGTCTTTTGGTAAGGTTTTTGATTTCGGTTAGTCTAATAGAGATTACTAATGGTTCAAACTTGACGTTCTGAAATGAAAGAAACTTTTAATGCAACGAATGCATTTTCAATGTTTCCAGATTAATGAAAGTAAATTTTACGAGTATTAATAACTTACATATTGTTGTAGCATCAAACATTTTATTTAATAAAATTATTTTCGTGTTTGAATGTTGGTAAACTTGTTAGGGCGACGATTTTATACAGATACGTGTTTGAAATTGTATTGTGAAGGCGTTGATGACTTCATGGAATACCAGGTGCTAGGTAGCCTTTTCTGTACCAGTGCCAGAATTAGGCTAATTAACGATTTATAGCGAAATAAGAGGAGGGTTTCAATGCTAGGGTTGCATAAAATATATTTGTAATATTATATAGAATTTTAGAACAGTAAATATACATCAAATACTATTATTATTAATAATAATAATAATACTTTAAAATAATATTTAACTCCCGTTTGAGCTACTAAGGTATTACAGGTATAATAATAATAATAATAATAATAATAATAATAATAATAATAATAATACATTATTACGCTGGAACCAATTAAATTATGTTAAAATGTATTTAATTAGGTTGGCATACTTAACATACTTTAATTAGAATGACATGAATTTAATTAAATTTAATTATGTTGACATGTATGATGCAAGTGCAAGCTATAAAAATATTATAATTTCACTATTTCCCCTCTGCCTCCAGTTGTAAGCCCAATTGCAGATTACATACATACATACATATAAAGACGAATGGTCATATGATATATAACATCCTTAAGTTAAATAGATTTTATGCCAAAGTTATCTTATTACATAAACTTTTTTCTTTAGTTCTCGAACCCCTTGAAATAGAGATGAACAATATCATAGTTAAGTTATTAATTTACAACACAAGAAAAAATATTTGAGCTAACTTTTCATAAATATAACGAATAACAAATATATGACTGGATTACAAATACAACCAAGGTAGAATTTTCAGATTTGAGTTGCAAGGTAAACGAATATAGAAAAATATCATTTCATAACTTGAAATAAAGTGTCTATACCTGTTATTATACAGCCAGCCCTTTTAAGTCAAAGTGTCTTAGTAAACCCAGCTGCTTTCTAGCTCTCCCCGCACTATCACACGTGGACACAATTATCAATACACAAAGTACTTCTTCTTGATGAAACATTAAAATCATATTGGTAAAATGTTTGTCAGAGAGAAAGAGAGAGCAATCATCCGATATATGTATATATATATATATATATATATATATATATATATATATTGCTTACATTGTTTACTATAGGGAAGTTGTTCATGTATAAATGAGTCACTGTTGAAAAGTTATATTAAATACGAAACATACAGGTTTATAGAAAGTGTGCTATCAGCTTTAATATCAGTTTATTTAAATGTATACGCTCATTGAAATCGTTGATCAAACAAGTTTTAGGCTTAAGGTCTGTTCCGGGTGACGGGCCGTATGAACAAGGTGAATTTGGTTACCCTTAGCCCCCTACTGATGATAGAAGGATAGATGTGTCAGCCTTTCGTTTTAAAAGCCATCTAGTGTAATGCTAAGATATTGGACGTTACATAGTCGGTAATTTTGTCCAGCGAACCTGTTATTCTCAGGAATGGAGTTCTTTAGCGTGCTGTGAATCTACTTCCCAAAACAGTCTTCACACAACCATATATCTGTTAATCCACTTTATAAGGTTCTTTAGTGTTTGATTTCATGTGGATTTACCCGGATGGGGTGCCGTATTAGGTTTTAGCAATAGCTTTGTTAACAATATTTATTTTCCAGCTGCAAAGAGCGCTATTTTTAATTAAAATGGTGGCAAACATACATTCATAAGCTGCTATCATAGCTATTTAATTCTCATTAAATTATATCATGAAAAGCATAGACTTGATGAATTAAAATATAATTACAATTGGGTTTCATAGGAACCCTTAGACGGATTTTCAAGATTGATTTGTATCAGGAAATCATGCATATATTATTTTAAATAATTCAAATAAGGGAATAAAAATGAGCTTGGTATGTAACCGTGAAAAGAAAAATGAGATTATGAGGCTAGTTTCATAAGTTACTTGGTTTGATATGAAAGAAAACAAGTTCAGTCTTTAGTTTCCACTTAGTTTCCTCGAAGTACAACATAAGTGCTCCAGGTTTATGGTTTCCTCGCAGATGTGGAGTTTCTTCGAGGCTCTCAAAATACTGGTTTACCTCATGTACGATTTCATTTGTTTTCCTTAGGAAAGTATTGAGTTTTGAGAATAGATAGTAATCCGAGGAGCGAGATCAAATGAAGAAGGTGTATGCGGAAGTATTTCATTACAATTCGATGTCGGTCCTGGTGGTGTAGTGGTTACCATAACTTGCCTCCTAAACCCGAGATCGCGGGTACAAACCCGGCTAGGATCGATAGATTTTTCGGGCGTAAACTCCTAAGTATGGCTTCCTTCGGAAGGAAAGTAAAGCCGTGGGTCCCGTGTCGTACATTTAGGGCACGAAAAAGAACCTCAAGCCTGAAAGAAGAAGCCTCTGAGTAAAATTTGTCGGTCGTTTCACGCCCTGAGTTGAATGGGACGCTGATGACCCGAGATGTTGAAGAGCGTCCGTAAATGAATCAATCAAAAAAAAAAAAAAATCACAATTCGATCAAGTTGTTTAAGCGAGCGGCTTGAATGCACCGGCGTATTATCATAAAGAAATTCTCAGTTTGGCTATTCCCGGGTGTTTTTTTTTTTTTTTGCTATTTTTTCCAACCATTGCTGTCTTCAGTCTCTCCAAATGTGATGTATGGTATTCTCCAGTGATAGTTTTCCCCTTCTCCAAGTAATCAATCAAGAGAATTCCTTTTGCACCCACCCAAAAACTGATGCCATCCCCTTTCCAGCAGATTGAACGCATTTAGATGTTTGGGCACCTGTTCCCCTTGTGCTGCCTACTGTAGTTTCCGGTGTATAGTAATGAATTCAGATTTCGTCCATAGTCATAAAATATCGTAAAAATCGGCTGATTTCAATTAAGCGTTTCTAAACAGTTAGCCGATGGTCGTATACGATTTCGCTTTTGCTCCGGAGTAAGCAGATGTAGCATCCATCCATCTTGGGCAAAGTGTTTTCATGTGTAATTTATTATGTAAAATTAAATTAACCCGCTCAGTTTAGACGCCGTAGCCTCTGCTAACTCTCGCATTTTCACTTGTCTGGCAGCTAAAATAATGTAATAGGCTTTGTCGATAATTTCTGTCCTTACAGCTGATTTTGGACTCCAGGACGTGATGCATCTGATTTTGTCACACTTGGATACATTTACCCAAGTCGAATTGGTTTCATAGAAAGGACATGCATCGCTCAAATAGGCCAAATCCTGCCATGAATTTTCTTTACTGTTTTTCCTTGAAGAAAAAAGAATTGAATCACACCAAAAGTTCAAATCTTGTCAACTTTTCATCGTCATTCGAAATGATTGTGTTTACACAACTATCAAACATGAATTAACATGAGAATGAATGGTGACTATTGATTGATACATAGAAAGCTAACTTTATGAGCACATAAACAAATGTTGTTCTTGCCCACTATTAGTATGAGAACAAGATTATTTTAGAAACCACCCTCATATATGTATATTTACTAATATTTTAATAGGAAAATATACAAAACTTCATATGAGACGTTTCAAAGTTGAACTGGAAAAATGTTATTGAGAATCTGTTTCCCATCACAATGTATAATTAAAAGAAGTATGATAATGAATACTACCGAAGCAGTCCTCTGATTTATAACTTACAGAATCAATCATCGCATATTGCGACCAACAAAAAGCGAGCTGCACTTTATTAGTAAGTGACCAAAAGTCCAAAATATTTTTATTTTCAACACCTTCAAATCTTACTGCCCATTGCCAACAAGTGTATGTAATGCAAGGAGCTTTCAAAAGTTGCCCAACACAAATCTATGAGCAGGCTTCTAAACACATAATCACCAAATAATTGCATCTGCTAAGCATTTCTGTTTATTTGAACCCTGTACTTCACAGCAACCGCCAATAACTTTCCTAAGACAGAAAAAACAATGCCGCTTTCATCTTGGACAACCGTGGTGGCGCAAAACTCCAGTTCTTAGTCTTGTCAATATATATATATATATATACACAATACTTCCGATATAGGACAATTCTAAAAATTGTTCCTTGCAAGTAATTCTTTGTCTCGGCTGAACTGGACAATACATATACATATGACCGCATGGTATTGCAACCTCAAGATAATAGAATACCTCAATCCATCAGAGGTATTGATGTAAGTTTTCTCAAGATCTGAGCAGTGTTCATCGCTTCAACATGGAGAACAATAGATGTCTGCAATTCGTTCCTTTCTGAATGAATTCTTTTATACGAGCTATCCTAGTATGTTCATATAGCATAACACCTAGAAAGCAATAAGCAAGTAAAAAGAGGAGAACCAAATAGAAGGATTTTTATGTTGCATTGGTGTGATTAAATGAAATGCACCTATAAAAATTAAAAATTGACAATTCTTATAACATAAAATAAATTTTTATTCTCATTTAAACAATTAAAAACGTCGGGGATGTTTTTCCGTGGTCCATGGTTTAATATGCTTGCACACCTTTCACCAACTACTACGGTTGGCATCATCAGTGAACGATGAATAACACTTTACTGCTAAAAGACAACAGTGTTGATCTGTGTCTGCTTTTAGAAGTTCCATCAACATTACGCGTGTGGAGGAAGTAGAGAGGAAGGAGAGGGGCAGTTGTTTGTTTTCAAGAACTGGTTTTCATGTCCTAGTTAGGTGATATCCGCCGTCTCTGTTAAAGTTGTTTGGATGTTGTATTTCCAATTGGTGAAAGGTATGGTAGCTTATGACACCATGGACCATGACAAAACAGCCGGAAAAATGTAACTGTTTTAATTATAATACCGGCAGTTAAGGCCTAAGAATTATTATAATTTTTGTTCTGTTTGTCAGAATGTAATAAAATGTGAAATTTCATGAATAAGCATTGAGTTATTATTGAACAATTAGTTTTTAAATAGGTACATATTCATTGATTTTGCTTTTCACCCAAATGCTCCCCTCGATAAATGGTTGGCCTTTTCTGGCTCAAATTTAGATTTGCCTGAAAGATTAATAAAACTATATAAATTTAGGAGTTTTAAAAATATTTTGAGTTTGTGCATAAAATATAAAATACTCATATAAATCTTCATTTTTTGAATGTTTCATTTTAAAAAATAAAGGCTTGTAAATTTAGAGGTTGTTAGTGCTTAAAGGATATTAAAGTTTACTTTTTAATTTATGGTAATTTTATTTTGTTTTAATTTGAATGTGTATTGGGATTAAAAATGTAATTATTCATTTTATGTTGACATATTTACTATTTAAAAATATCAAAATAATTTACTTATTAACTAGTTATATACAGTGATGAACATTTTATGCACATTTGTTCCAAGATGCTGAAAAAATGTATTAGAGAAAACTTTATGGAAAACTGAAATATGCAGCAAATTACTTAATAATAATTCTGTTGAACTCTTTACTTCTTTCTGCTTTGTCTCTGCTGCAATTTTTACAATTTTTAGCTTCCTGTCTTAGTCCTTGGCTGCGCTGACCGTACACCTGCTATAACCGACTAACGTACTAAATTTTGTTGTAGTCACACATACTTTAGTTCTCGTCCCACGTTAAATTCTAAAATGACAAAAATGAAAATTATCATTTTCTTCTTTGAAACCGAAGTACTGTACTATGGAAATATTTATTTTTTGATTTTTGCGTATGCTGCAGTTAATACTCATAACATGCCAGTCTCTGGTATACAATCATAATGTACTTCATAACCTATATATTCCTTTTCATGAAACCGCCACGGATGGCCAAGGTAGTTGAGTAGCGGAGGTCTGGAGTTTGATTCCCAAAAGGACCTCATAATTGGCAAATGCCGGGGAGGTACCCTAAATTCGGACTTGGAAGGCCTACTTCCTTAAAAAAAATTAGTCTTTTCCTAACATATAATTTCATTTCATGTATCATCAGTGTCCACCACCTGTGGTGCCTCAGTAGTAAAAAACGGGCGTTAAACACTATTAATTTTTTTTTCATGATGTTGGTATTGTGCTGAGGAATGTCATCTCTACATACCTTAAACATTATTTTCCATGCGCTACTATGAACCAATGTATCTTTGTCAATTTCAAAAGCTTTTTTTCTCGGCATTACAAGATTGCATCTTTAAGTTTAGATTGCTTTCCCGTGTTTATGCAATAAGGCATTGTTCACTTATTTATACATTTGTTGAACTTATTTTTTGGGGGGACGATGTTCATTAGTTCTGTTTATATACACACTAAACCAAAATTAATGGCTTACTATATTACTAATTTATGCTTCATAGCCCAAAGAATTTACATACGCTTTTGAAGTAGCAAACTGAACATAATAGATTAATACCGCGCTGTTTACAATGTATATTACTTAAATGTTACATGCTTGAGTAATAAATACCCGGAATACGCCACTAAACACAACAAAACGCAACAAAAACAATCACCTTGTTTTATTTGACTTCTCATGGGGATTCACAACTTACTCGCCCGCCTCCATGGTCTAGTGGTAGTGTTCGCAATTCGCGATGTCATAGGTGTGAATCCCGCTCAGGTCAAGTTTTTTTTCCTGAGTTTTTCCTTACCCCGAGAAGGTGAATACCAAGTAGCTTTAAGGCGCCAACTCTCTAAGCCTAAAGTCCAAAGCAGTAATTACAAAAACCGCAATTTATTTTAAAACGCAATACCGGCCTTTAAAGACGAAATGCCCGTTTGCGTGCACTCTGTAAATAGCATCGTTACATAATACACGAGTTACGAAAATGAAAACACAATATGAAACTACATCGACTGTACATAATAAAATGCTGAAAAAAAGAGTCGTAATTTTTATCAAAAGTTCACTAATGCTTTGCCTGTAGCAATTTGTTATTAAACTTGTGATATTATATAGGGTACTAAAATGTAAATTAAGTAAAATAGAGAGCAAAAATGTAGTTTGTAAAGCTACAAAGCGTTTCAACTTGTAGCATATACGTTCCTTACACTGTTATAAAATATCAGTATTACAATATTTATCAATAATCAACAAACATGTGCAATATTAGTAAATATAAGAAAGAAAAAAGTTACGGAGTTCGGATTCCTCCATTCCTCTTTACATTTATTACAATAGTTGTACATAGGATGAACCAATGAAATATGACGGTTTTCAGAGTGCCAGAAATGCTGTCAACACTGAACTTTCATACCGATGATAATGATGAAAAGGAGTTTTGGTTCCAGCAGGATGGTGGCACAGCTCACATCGCTCGTGAAACAATGAAAACTCTGAGGATCCTGTTTCCTGACGCATAATTTCTCGATTTGCTGATGTTGCCTGATCAGTTCAATCTGATGACTGCAGACAATTTTTTATGGAGATACTTGAAAAGTAACGTATGCTGTGACAGATTAAGGATTTTCATGCAGTTAAAGATATCGCAACTCGTGAAATTAGGAACAATGATCACGTTCTATTACAGCGAGCTTCCCGAGCCGATTACACGAATGTGTTCGTTGTCATGGAGTCTAATTAAAAAATGTGATTTTTTTTAAAAAAATAATTTCAGATTGTGCTACTTGTTCCTTGAGTTTAATTGTATACGAGTGTCCAACGAGAAGATTCTGAAATCCGTCATATTCCATTGGGTCACCCTGTATAATGGAAACATATTTAAATAAACAATTCACAAATATTGAAACATTCATTAATAGATACATTTTTATCTTGTATAGATTTAAGTTCCTTTACCGATTTCATTAAATCTGCCTACATTTCTCAACCATTTTTCTCTTACATTTACTACAAAATTCTTTTCCTTTTTTATAGTTGTATTTTATTTTAAATTAAACTTTTTCTTACCTCTTATATCCCACTTTGGTGAAAGAAACACTTCTTTCCAAAATTTGATCTATTTGAATTTGCAAAATACATTGTCAAATACTATCCAATTCATCAAACATTGGATATTTTTCTTTTATACATTCTTTTCTTAACCCATTTAAGTATATGCCATGCTATCCCTTCTCTTCTAACTTCATCACAGATTTCAATACATTTTTTCTTCCCTAGTTATTACTTTTTAATATTTTGAATAATATTGAAGAATTTTTACACTAAAACTAGTCCATAATTTCACTTTTTCTATTTACTGTAATCTAACAATAATCTTATTGCAAAATTCTACCCATATTCTGTCTCTTGGTAGAAAAAAGACAATGCAACAAATAAAAGTCTGCAAAAGGCGAAGGCAAATGAAGTTTGTATTCGGTTTCAGATATCCCAGAACCTAACTGGGCGATTTCGGCGCCGAACCTGAGCAGATTCTGCGCTACGTAAGGACATCGAAGCAACGCGTTTGTGCCTATCATTCTTTTTCCGGTACAGTGTGATGGCGCCAAGCTCTCTGTTTGGTTTAGTTTGGCAATAACGGAGCGTAATATTCAGTTCCCCTCTCTGATGTAAAAAAATTATATTCTTGATACAATATAGTATACACTTAAAGCAGGTCATTAAAATTACTACTTCGTCATTTAAACTTAATATATATTTAGGTTTGTTTATATGTGAAACGTTCTGTATAACTTGGAGAATTTTTATTTGAAATAAAGTTTTCATTCTCTGTAATGCATTTTGAATTAATCTTCTTTTTGTTGGAAACTGTTGCACGTCAGTAATCTTCATGTAGGTTTCTCTTTAAACAGTGTTCAAAACATGGGCAACTTTGTAAGTATAACAGGAATAAAAGAGGAAGTTGATAAAATTTTGAGGCAGTACACTTTCAACCACACTTCAAATACGCTATAAACAGCCCCATGCAAAAATGTTTAGCTGAATAATGAACTTATATTCATCTCTCCTCGTTAATACCGCCACGGGTGGCTGAGGTCGTTAAGGCGTGGACTCGTGAGCGGGAGGTCTGGGGCTCGAATCCCACCAGAACCGTCCTCCCTGAGTTTTTTTTCCCCCCACTTTTCCTCTGTTCTCATAAATGGCAAATGCCGGGAAGGTACTCAAACTTAGGCCTGGAACGCTTCCTTCCTTAAAAATAAATCCTTTCCCAATATATCATTTCATCTCATGTATCATCAGTGTCCATCACCTGTACTATTCATTCTCCTCGTTAATAACTTTAAAGGTAATTTGAGGTCTTTCGTGCAGCTCAACAACAGCATGATGCACGAATTGTTTGACTTAGGGTAGATGAAGGTAATTTAAAAAAAAATTCTTTATAGTTTTATATTGGTCGGTTTTCATACTCGAAATATCTAATCATATTAAGAAAATAAATAGCTATTAGTATGTCGACGACAAACCCCTTCTTTTTATTTAAAAATTTTAAAAATGCATTGTCTTAAAATCACTGGATATATTATAGTAAAACACTTATATGTTCTAGATATTTTAATGTTAAAACAAATAGAACTCAATACATTTCTCAAGAAAGATACTTTTTAAATTTCATACTTTTCAATGGTCATAAAAATCTATATACTTTGACCCTATAGTTACACTAAGACTTTGAATGATGTTTAATGCCCATTTTTACCACTGAGGCACCACAGGCAGTGGACAATGATTATATATGAAATGAAATGATAAATTGGGAAAGAAATTTTTTAAAGAAGCAAACGTTCCAGGCCTAAGTTTAGGGTACCTCCTCGGCATTTTCCATTTATGAGGACTGAGGAAAATCTGGAAAAAACCTCAATCAGGGAGGACGTTCCTAGTGGGAATCGACCCCAAACCTCCTACTGTCGAGTCCGCGTCAACGACCTCGGCTACTCGCGTCGGTACACTAAGACAGTTAATGAAAGTTCCATAAAACTGTGCAGAAAATTGTTTTCTAAAATGATTCATGAGAAAAAGCGCTTCAAAGATGCAAAAACGTAAGTTGTATAATATTTAAGTTAATGTTTTAAATCCCAACAGGAAACCTGTCGAGAGGTAGCTCAAGAGGAAGGAAATGGAAGATGATTATGGGTACGACCAGCAGTAAGCAAAAAATAGAAAGCCCTTAGGGAGGTCTCTGGGGTATATCTAAGCAGATGGGAGAGGTTCCTAGTTCCGTGCTCAGTACAGAAGATTGTAGATCCCGGTTCGAAACCCGAATTTTCAAGTTAGCCCCTTTCTTTTCAACTAATGTGAAAGAACTAGTTTATATATATATATATATATATATATATATATATATATATATATATATATATATATTAACCCTTATATAAATAAAACTAGAAGAATGGGTCAAATGTACTTGTAGATTCCCCATTAACGAACCATAAAACAAGATAAGGGGAAGGCTTGGAGGACGACCGGATATCTCAATTGATCAGCACGAAAGGCTTAAGATCGTGGTTCGTGTCCTGAATGTGACGCGAACTTATAAATTCTCTTGTTTATTTCCAATTAATTTTGATGTTGAAGGACTAAAACAGCGCACTCCAATAATAATTATACTTTTTAGAAAAAAGTTTTAGAATCATGGTCATATTTATTAAATAAAAATATATTATAATCAAAAACTGGAGATTAACCACTTACAACGTCATCAGAAATAAGCAATGAAGTTAAAACTGTTAGTGAAAACTAATCCGTTTAATATACATGAAATAAATAATATTTATACTCTTAAATAAAGCACTGATAGTGATAGCATAATGGCGACTGAGAAATTGTTATAAGTGCCTCATCTTAATCTTTTTCCTTTCAGAAAGATAAAGCATTATTTCCTCTATCTCGGATCACGCGCCCATTAGAGCATGTTACGTCATATTATTTCCAACAGTTAACATCTCCACCTGTAAGGTAGCAATATTGCTGCTTTTCTCTAATGAATGCTCTATGCGCTTCCTGGCAACGTACCGTCTGTTGACAATGGAAGGAACATGATGGCTCCTACCTGTTCAGCTAGTGCTCAAGTAATTATTTGTCTTTCAACCAGAGAATGTGCGGCAAGGCGAATACATAGCGATTGTTATTTAACTTCTAAATATCACGCACTCCTAACAAGGGAATGTTCAGTTTAGGTGCCATGGGCACTACAATGTTCAAACAGTAACGCGCTTGATTCAACCAACTTTCTTACAAATGAACGAATGAATAGTGTTTAACGCCCGTTTTTACTACTGAGGCACCACAGGCGATGAACACTAAAGATACATGAGATGAAATATATTGGGAAATGATTTTTTTTAAGGAAGGAATCGTTCCAGGCCTAAGTTTAGGGTACCCCCCCCCCCCGGTATTTGCCATTTATGAGAACCGCGGAAAACCTGGAAAAAACCTCAGTAAGGCAGGACGCTCCTGACGGTATTCGAATGCAGACCTCCCGCTCACGAATCCGCGCCTTAACGACCTCGGCGGTCAACTTTCTTACAGGAGCCAATTTTAAATTGTTCTTGTTTTTTAACATAATCACCCTTGACACTAATGCACGTTGTCCAGCGATGCTGCAAAGTCTTTACGCCATCACCTAAAGATTCCAGGCCTCCAGGCCTCCAGGCCTACAAAATACGTCTCAACTTATGAGATTTTCCCACTGATTTTCGCCATTACAATGACATGTGTGAGGGCGAGCATTGTTTTCATGCAAGATGATTTTATTTTTTGATAAACCCGGTCTTTTATCGCGTATTTTTATCTTCAATAAGTCCAAAAGATTAGCATAATACCATCCAGTGAAATGTTCCAATGGAAAGATAATCGCTTAGCAGTGAATCCTTGCATTCCAGAAACCCTACACCATGATCTTTCCGGCCAGTTTCACTCGCTGTGCAGAATGGGATGCTTCCATTGTTTAAACTGCTGTTTTGTTTCAGTTGTGTAGAAGTGAACCCATGTTTCATCATTGGTCACAAATCGACGATAAGTCGGCGGTGATCCCCCTGGAAGCGGACCACATTTTGCTGACAGATTTACACTCTGATTTTGATTCTGAGTCAGCAGTAGCAGCATCCATCTTGCCGATAATTTTTTATGCACAATTCTTCCCTTAAAAATGTGAAATACGTGTTATCGTAAAATTCCCTGAATTTCAGAATTTTTGGACATCTTTAATTCCTCCAGACCCATCGTGCACAGTATCAATAATTTCTAATGTCTTGATGGATTTTGGTCATCAGCTGTGGGTCATCTGCCAACATTCCACAGTCGCATTTGAACTGCGTGATTCATTTGAAAACGATTAAAAAGAATGGAACAGCGTTCCCTAGAGTATTACTTTTATTTGCATTTCTTTGCCAAGTACTCAAAACCTCACGATATTCCGTATTTGTCATATCCGCCGTATACACACATCTGCCAACAAGCAGCTATAGCTACTAACATGCCTGATACGTGTATTATTGCAAAACATTCTATGGAAGGTAATGATGGGTTGTAATAACAAAACTGCTGCGAAATTGTGAGAACTTTTTAAATGACTCTCGTACCTGTAAGTTGAAGCGGTTGTTGTACGCAGCCCCAAGCTGGGCGCCAATTATGAAGCGGTTTGTAGGCTCTGGCTGAGTGCCTCAGGTTTGGCACTAATTTTGAAGCAGTTTATCGTTAAATGATTAATTATCGCTCCGGGGTTGTTGCCTGCGTTTCATGACTACTATATCTCAGTGCAATGTTGTGTTATTTTGTTGATTCGTACTCAACAGGCCTGGGAGAGATCAGTAGTGTTCATAACCACGCGATGCCACATAATATATATGATAATTGAATATTCTTAAGATATTTCACGTCTGTGTTTTGAGTACGATAGACTTAGCTACGTCGAATACAAATTTAACTGCCGCGAGTGGAGTTTAGAAACGAAACTGAGTACTAGGTGTGTCTCGTCATATAGAACTTGACACTGAGCGTTCTTATCCTTGCAGAATGCAAGGCTACCGAATTTGTGTCGCGGCGTGTATATTTTACAACTGAGTGCCTGCGTCGGAATCGGAAAAACAAGTGCCTCTCGCCGCGTGTGAAACTTACAGATGAATGTCGCGGTGTGTGAAAATAAAAACTGCTTAACTAATGACTGGAAACTGCTGCTAATTGAGAACTCCCGCCCCAGGAGAGCAAACGCCTTCTTATATATTCAATTCAAATTAACTAAACGTTAGCTTGACGACGTCAAAGGGATTTACATAAGCCAGCGCAAGTCTCGCTTCTTGCTTTAAATTTTTAAAATATACGTCTTCTATTGACTGGTTTAAATTCATCTGAAAACACGTGTCACCCGCTACCATTTCAAAGTTTAAAACATTTATTTACATTGGTTGGTTTAAAGTTAGCTGTACAACCGCCTAGTGGGTTCATTCCTCTTAACGTATTTAAAAGCTTGGAGTTTATTAACCCTCGCGAACGCACGTCTTTTAAGAAGTGGCATACAATTGTCCTTTACTTTTGTATAGAGGGCTTTATTGCCTCTTTGGTGTGTCCAGGCTACCGTAAGCAGTTTCACCAGAGAACTTTCCCTTTAGATAACATACAATACACATATTGAAGTTAAATCTTGTGATATATATATATATATGAAACATAAAAATAAAGAAACACTATTGACAATGTAACAAATTAACACTAAAATAAAAGTAGATAAAGATAACACAGAGAAAGAGTCACACTTGAAACTGCTATACTTCGAACTACTGCGAGTTCTTCAATGGCAAGAAGCTTCTTGCCATTGAAGAACTCGCAGTAGTTCGAAGTATAGCAGTTTCAAGTGTGACTCTTTCTCTGTGTTATCTTTATCTACTTTTATTTTAGTGTTATATATATATATATACATCATATTTATATTACTAATTATACTGTACAATATATAATTATTAAGTTTGCCACATACATATTATATTTATATTTAGTGGGGATGGGCCATAAGGACAGTTTCAAAGTTGCCTTGTAACGTACGGAGTTGTACACTGCCGTTCATTAGTATTGGCGATACAATATTTATATCGCCTTCTGAGGACTTTAGAAAACAATGAAATAGCGGTAACTTAAATCTCATACTGCTGATTGGCATTTTTCATTTTCTTCCTGGGATACATTTACTTGCCATCTCAGGCGTATAAGATATGATTTTTTCTAAGATTTATGATTACACAACAGTATTTGAAGTTACTTCCAGGCTACTAAACATTGTGGATTACCTGAGAGATCCTCCTGTGGCAGATTTGCACCCTGTGTAGGTAATTGTGTGTAACCTTTGCTCATCCCATAATAAGACAAATGTTGTCTGGTTGCCTGTTTTGTTTCTTCCCTACGAGGCCACCTAAATTCACACTTCCTATAGTGACACATTCGGCAGTGAATGACATACAATTTGAAGAGGTTTGTTATGGGCTTCACGTTGGTGAGAGAAAATAATGAAGCTGCTTTGATGGGTTGTTGTTTACGCTTCGGTGATAATAATACTTCATGGTACTGTTCTGCTTTTTGTTGACTCTTATTTAAAAGGATTGGAAGAGGATATTGATTGTGTAAATAATAAAGCAATGAGTAGATCTGAATATGGATGGTAATTTATTATTTACAAGATCTTTCGCATCCTCTGGTGTTCTGTGTACGATAGAACTGGGTTCCGTCGAATATAAACTTATGTTCTCCGACTTCTAATGAAACGAACTGAAAAGATTTAAAATTGATGCCCTAGCTAAGCAAACTTAAACTGTATCTCGCGGGATGTAGTGCTTTGAAATGCGTGCATCAACCGAATGAAAAAGTGTGTGCCTCGGTCGAATGTTAAAACTGAGTGTGTCTCGCCGCATGTAGAACTGAAAACTGCCCAAGTGCCCAAGCAGGGGGTAGACTTTCAAGTGCTGAGTAAAATACTGCGTGCCTCAGCCGAGCAAACGCCACCTTAGGTATTCGATTCATATCACTAATCGTTGACTTGAAACGCCTAAAGGTGTTCACTCAAGCAAGTTCACCTCTCGCGCCTTGCTTCATAAGATCAGAATATGCATTTACCATTGGCTGGTTTAAATTCACCTGCCACATATGCCACTCATTATATGAACGTTTAAAATTTTTGTTAACATTGGCTAGTTTAAAGGCAGACTGTGCAACTGCCTGACGAGTTCAAAGCCCTAACGAATTTAAAAGCCCTTGGTTTATTAACCTTCCACTGGTAGTCCTTTTAAAACTGGCATTGTACTCGACCCTTGGGTTTATTCTGCCCTTTGTATGGAGTTTTATGGCCTTCTTGGCTTCCGAGATACAACAAACAAACAAACAACCAAAAGCACCAAAGTTTGTCTTTTTTCGAAATACAATTTACTTTTAAAAGTTTTACCGTATTATACACATATATACATACATGATATCTATATTAATAATTACTAAGCATAAAACATTATGATAAGGTTTGCAACACACACACACACACACATATATATATATATATGTATACACACACACACACATTTATACTCCAGTGGGGGCGGGCGGAAGGACTGTTACAACTTTCAACCGTATATCATAAATTTTTCGTGTTGTCCCTTGTTCAAGAAAAAACAAGATAATTGGCATGGTTTATGGCTTATCCCTCAGATAAAATATCAGATGTCTATGCATTTTCTAAAAAGTATCTCATATATCTCTAGTTGAAATCATGCTTTACTTTCTAAATACTGTATATTGTTTTTGCTGCTTGGAATGCATCTATACTTGAGAGTTTCGTCAATAAATCACATACATTGAAATGTTAAAACTTCTGGAAGCCCCTACATATATTATTTATTAATGATAATAAATTATTAATGAAATATACGTAGAAAAAATCACAAATAGGAGAAAATAAAGAAGTATCACTAACATTTGTATAAAGTGTACGGATAAAAATAATGTTTTCATTAGACAATACTTTGGTCACCTAAATTCTTTATACTGAAATGACAAATTCCAAAGCAATATGCCAACAGTTTTTAACAATTACGAGAAGTGAAAATACCGGCATTATCTACGTAGGGTGACTTGCACCGCTGACGCCGCGGCAAGCCGTGAGTTAGTGCTTTACCACGATGGAAAAAAATCACCACCTCGGTAAAAAGAGTCGGGTGAGTGAAGAAAGTAAGATGGAAGTGAGGGGGAGGGAAGGAGATGAAGTTAGGAGGAGATGATTTATTGGCGCGGCGGGTCAACCTCTCGGGTCCTCCGCTTGGTCACACTTGCTGCTACAGTGCAATTTTTTAAATGGATACAAAGCCTGCGGTGCAACAACCACGTAACAACCGCTTCTAGCACCACGTTTTATCGCGTTCATCTCCAGCCTCCGGTTCACACTTAAGTAAATAGAATTCTGGTAGATTTTGTGGAATTATTCGAGGGAAACTGCAAGTCTTTATTTTTACTACTACTGGTAAGGCTGTAAAACGTTCTTTTGCACTTTACCAGCCTCGTATAAATACGATTTTTTTTGTATTAGCAGAATCATAAACAGTGTCTATTCTTATTCAAAATGATTAATAAAGTGCTACATTATGACACTAGCATTACAATGTAAAATTATTCATTACTCATCAAATTGTTTTCATTGCTAAAAAGTTATCTTCATTGCAAAATACATAGCTACAAAACTAATAAAAATTAATAAGTGAATATTAGCTACCAAATGAATTAATAGACTTTGATAATACTAATATTCGTCGATTTGTTTCATTTACGGACGCTCTTTAACATCTCAGGTCATCAGCGTCCCATTCAATTCAGGATATGAAACGGCCGAAAAATTTTGCTCAGAGACTTCTTATTTCAGGCTTGAGGTTATTTCACATGCTGTAAATGTACAACATGTGACCCATTACTTCCCTTCTGAAGGAAGACATACTTAGATTTTCACGCCTGAAAAAATTCATCAATCCTGGCCGAAATGAATCCGCGATCTTGGGTTTAGGAGGCAAGTGTGGTTACCACTAGACTAAGAGGACCGACATAATGCTGGTCTGTTTTGAAATATATGTCAACACCTAAGTTTCTGTATCTATGCAAAATAGTTTGGTATTCATGCAATTAATGAATCTATAGTATACTTTCTGATAAATATCATAAAGCTTTTCTCGGTATTAGGGAATATTAGCCTTTGTAGCTTGGTTAAATTTTCTTGCGGTAAATCTATCTTTGCTAACAACAAGAATAATAGACAAACAAACGAAATCAATTTCATATATGTAATGCCGTCATGATTATAATAAATGTCACTGACTTTGGAATAATTAATTAGAAAATCGAAGCTAATATTAATGTTACAGTATTAACTCTATGTTTTATATACTATGATATATTTCAGACACAATTATAGATTATAACTGTTTATACAGCTAAATCTTCTACAACAATATATCAAATGTAAGCACCAAATAAGTATCATAGGAATATATACCATATATAATACAAATTTTATCTCAAAATTAGTTTCATGTATGAGGGATAAGGCATAAATCATGGCAGATAGTTTTTTTTTCTCTTGGGAACAAGGGGCAAGAAGAAAAGTATAAGATTGAAAGTGCATTTTTTTTAATTTGATTTATTCAATTCAGGGCGTGAAACTGCCGACAAATTTTGCTTAGAGACCTCTTCTTTCAGGCTTGAGGTTCTTTATCGTGCCGTAAATGTACGAAACGGGACCCATGGCTTTACTTCCCTTCCGAAGGTAGTCATACTTAGGATTGTTACGCCTGAAAAAATCCATCGATCCTGGCACGGATCGAATCCGCGATCTTGGGTTTGAAAGTGTATGGAATATATTTTCAAATGAAATCACTAGATGGTGTAAGTTAGCAGAGCTGCGTGTCTCAGCACGACATGAAGTACCGAGCGCCAGGGATCAGGAATGGAGATCACGAAGAGTGAACAATGTGCGTATGTGAAAATAGCATTTCATTGCGGCAGGAATGCACAAGAATACCACACAGAACTACAGGAAGCAGTGCGTATGCTACTTTGCCCCATTTAGTATCATCGAGGTGGACAGAGGTCTTCAAATGGGGCAGAATGTCAACTGCCGATCTGCCGCGCAGCGGGCTTCCTGTGTCCGCGGGCAAGGGTGGTGATGATTGGTGGCGAAACAGTACTTAACGTGACGATAGGCACTGGATATCTGTAGAGTTAAAAGAGCAAATAGAAATACCGGCAAATCTGTGAAGTGAGGTACAGAAGTGGACTGCTATGAAATATATCATATCAATTTGATTAGATTTTAGGAAGAAACCCACCTCGGCATTGTTCGATAGGGCAGGGCAGGGCAGGGCAGGGCAGGGCAGGGCACAACCAGTGCTTACCGCAGCTCTGTGGGGCACATTTCTGCATTTCTCTAGCAAAGAAATGCTATTTTCACATACGCATTTGTTCACTCTTCGTGATCTCCATTCCTGACCACTGGCGCTCACCAATTGAACTTCGTAGCGTGCTGAGACACGCAGATCTGCTCACAAACACCATCTGTGGCTTCATTCGAAAGTAAATTCCCCACACTTTTAATCGTATATCTTAGATTTTTCGTGTTCTCTTGTACACAAGCAAAATATAGTGTCATGAGCTATGACTTATCCTTCGTATAAAGTAATGAGAATAATTGAATGTGTAATGTATTAAAATATACAATTAAATTAACAAAATATAGGTTTACCAAAATAATGATTATGAAAGTGTTTAGCTTTATGCATTAGAATTAATACTAATAATTTATTTTAAAACAGTTATCAACAGTTAGGATATATTTTATATTAAAATTAAGAGCATTAAATCCAAAACTTACCCAAAACCCCTTGGCAACAAGTTTCAATTTATGGTAACAGATGTATATGACGAGTACAAACATTTTTGTGACAAGTATAATGAGTAAGTTATTCATACTAAATCTTATACCCATATTATGACACTCGAATGCATTTTGAAAAGAGTAAGCTCAGTAAATTGTAGTGATGTGTATAATGCGATATAAACATCGAGAGAACGAAACGCTTGATCTTATAAAGCATACATTTTATCTTTCCACGTGGAAGTGACAGTGCAAAGGGCAGCTGCGCATACTCAGATTGCGCACAAAATTTGCTTACCTACCGTTTTCAAAGACGGTACCGAACATTGTTATGCAATTTTAGGAATTTTGTGTTGATATATAGCTCACTCTATCTTTTTGCGTCAACTTTTTAAGAGGTTTACGTATTCTTTCACGTGGAATAGTTTCAGGAAAACGTTCTTGAAATTCTCTACGACACTGAGCGGATGAATTGTGTTAAATTTATATTTTTGCTGTAGCAGAACTATTAGAGTTGCAACACTGAAATTAGCACAGTTTATTTTAACACGTTCTATCTGTGAAGCAGACTGCATTATATACTGCAATGAGATGTCGATTTTTTCTTTATTTGTAGCCTATTTTTTGTCCAAAATGTTATAAAAATACTTTCATAATTCCTAGGATATCAAACTTTTTCTTGAATTTGTGTTTCACTAGCAAGTTTAGAAACACCACTGAACATTTCAAGGCAGTTGATTTAGTAATGTTTCTCTAGAGATACATACATGTAGGAAAATGTATTTTTGAGAAAATTACCACCAAAGAAAGATGTAATTCAACTAATGCATGTCTATTCATCTGTTTAGGCTAGCCAACAAGAAAATGAAAACTTCCCTCCAGATCAAATGGTTGCAAAGCTAGGTAATTTTGAAATAGATGGTGTCAAAATCAGGAGTTTTTAATCTATATAATGTACTTTCAAACATTAAAAAACTACTTCTAGGTTACATATAACAATAAAAATTATATTATATAATTCGAAAATGTATTGAAATTAATTATTTTAAAAATGTCACAAAATTCAAAAATTTGCGTTCAAACTCCCCTTAAAAGTTACAAAAAAGTGTTTTTTCTGTATTAAATCGCTTAATCAATAGACACAGAAATTAAACACAGTTATGCTCATAATAACAGCAACCAATGCCACAGGTGGCCGAGTTAGGACAGGGATTCGTGAACGGGAGTCATGGGGTTCGACTCCCACCAGACCGTCCTCCCTGACTGAGGTTTTCCAGGTTTTCCTCAGTCCTAATAAATGGCAAATGCCTGGGAGGTACACTAGAATTATGCCTGGAACATTTCCTTCCTTTGGAAACCAGGAAGAGTAAATGTAGCAAATAATGCAGCAGTACACATTTTGCACTGTATCTCAGAAATTTATAAAGCTATCAATATGACATTTTTATGAGATAAAGAATACTCAACCAAAGAGTCTCTGTATTTTATTCTCTAATACACATAAAAATGTTAAACAAAAATGAATCTTATTTCCCGATAACTTATCATGTTTGCATAAAGGTGCATTTTCCTCAGGATTGGCTGGACCAATCTAGTTTTGCACACATATAATGTACGCAAATGAGAAGTGTAGTAACTAGAATTATTTAAATATTACTATTAGTTGATAAAATACCAATAAAAATATTAAAAACTTTGAAAATACATTTCTTTTCAAGCAACTAGAAGGGATATATTATTCTAGTTCCCTGAATAGCATTTTGTCTGCAGTTAAAAAAAATATCCACCAATAGTTTATAAGAAAAATGTATTATTATGTCATACGGTTTTCAGTTTTTTAACAAAATTTTATTTTGGTTTAAAAGATTTTAAAAAACTTTATGCATAAGAGTGTTAAAATTTGAAGAGCATCTTTAGTTAAGTTCTCTTGATATCTTTCAAAAATTTCATATTGATAGCTTTAAAACTTTCTGAGATACAGTGTAAAATATATACTATTGCATTATTTGTTAGATTTACACTTCCTGTTAAAGAAAAATGATTATCCAAATTTATCATTTCATTTCATTCATCACCAGCGCCTAGCTCCTGTGATGCCTCAGCTGCGAAACCGGCATTAAAACACTATTGAAAAAAAGTCCTATCAGCGACGCGCGAGCAGTTACTGTCAACACACATTCCTTATGCGAGCGTGGAAAGATAAAATGCATGCAGTGTACTTACAAATGTTGTGTATGCAGAATTAATTACATACGCAAGCCTTCTGCTTAAATCCTTATCCTGGTTAGTTAATTGCTCGTTAACAATAGTCATTAGTCGATATTTTGTACGAGTGGGTATAGATTTCAGTTTGCAAGGAGAAAATATTTTAATCCTTATAAGAATTGGGTAAGAAATTATTTTTGATATATAATTTACTTCTTAATTCAATATAGAAAGTTTTATATCCTTCACTACAGAACTGCAAGAAATAATACATAACACTATTCGCTAGATAGGTTTTAGGCTATTTTGAACATACAGTGACGTTTCTATTAAGATTACCAGCTAATGTCGTCATTTATTTTATGCAATATCTTCAGTACATTACTATAAATGCTATTTTACTATTATTTGATTTGAACATGTAGGGGTGTTATCTTTCAAGAGATTGCTTTGAGACAGCAATTGAATTACAACAGCGCGCTGAATGTCAGGTCAGTAGAGAAAATTTGATGGATACGTCCAAGGGTGTGATCTCATTTTCGAGACTATAGACATAGTACTCAGGAGGTCTGGCAGTGGATCAAAAAGTAAACCATTCTTAGTCAGGACCGTTACGTCATTATTCAAGCAAAAGAGCACCCTTTAATAGTGTCAGACAGCACAAGAAGATCTGCTTATCTTTTAGTACAAATAAAATATAAAAATATATGAAAGAGCTTAAAAGAAGATAGTGTGAGATCTCGGAGACTATTACGAAACCTTAAATCTAAACCCATAACGCAGGAGTTAATCAAATAAGGTACTCTGTGAGAATACTCTATTTATTGATAAGTTCAGATAATGTCTCAGTATATCCAGCAGGTAATTCTCTGAGGTGGTTGAGGTTTCTGGTTTGGTTAAGTGCTGCCTGAAACTAGGGAACCCTGCTTTATCCGATCAATGAACTGCAATTGGATATGATATAAGGATGGAATTTATAAAGTAGTACAGTGAGTTTATTGAGTTATAGGTCGGTGCGTGGCTGCGTACTGGGAAAGACCAGTTGTCAAGGACATATAATACATGTGCAAGTAGTAGCTTGTAGTTAGTTTAAGGGAGGTTTTGTCAGCGAATGGTTGTGTACTCGTTATTATTCAGTGCTTTCACTGTGTGTTAATTGTTCCTCGTTAGTTATGCCACCACATAAACACAGTCTTCAAGAACAGGTTTTTATGTACTTTTTTTTTGAAGAATTCTGAACCACCACAGGCAGTGGACACTGGTGGTACATGGGATGAAATGATATGTTGGGAAAATATTTTTTTAAGGAAGGAAACATACCAGGCCTAAGTTTAGGGTACCTTCCCGGCATTTGCCATTTATGAGGACTGAGGAAAACCTGGTAAAAACCTCAGTCAGGGAGTACGGTCCTGGCGGGATTATAACCCCAGACTCCCCGCTCAAGAGTCCACGCCTTAACGACCTTGGCCACCCGTGGCGGAGGTTTTTATGTACGATACGTATGTGAAAATGAATTCTTGCAAAAGGGACATGGCAGTTCGCAAGAAAATATCCTTGTAATCGTGTTCCAAGTAGAGTAACTGTTCAGCAACTTGTTAAAAACTTACGAGGGACAGGATGTTCTCAACGACAAGAAACATTGCACAGCATTCTTACGGAAATGTAGAAACTTCCTGCGCTGATGAAGGCAATGTATTGCCGCTGAGGGACATCGTTTTAAAATTTCATATGACACAATTTTATGCTAATTATTATCATTATCGGTTTTATGCTTTCAGTAAAATAAAAGCACTAACTTGTGCAAGGCAACTGTATGTCCCTTTTTCCGGATGCGGGCCTGCACTTTCAATAGGTAGCCGCGCTCAGGAAACCTCAGCGTAACTCAAATAACCTCATTGTAAATTTAACTGTAATGATGATTTGTCCAGAAAAGTTCACTTGTTTTAAATATATATAAATAACCGGCAAAAGTTATTCAAATACTGAAGGATCTTCAAATCAATTACCTAGTACTTCCATTATGCTTTACGAACTTAAATTTAATTAAATATGTTTCAGATCTACTTCAGGACCAGAGATATATAGTGTTGTTATTAATGCCTTCAGAAATAAAACTAATTGTTAATCAATTGTAATATGCAGCATTTATTTTTGTTTCATAATATTATTAAAGAATATTCAAAAACACCATTTAAGTAATATATTATATAAATAAATGTTAGAATAAGTAACATGTGTTTATGAACTATCCTTATACTTTTAATATACTTGTTTAATTTTTCGATAGTTTATATTACTGAAAAATAAATTTATGCTAAAAGTAATTGTATTGTGGAGACCCTCAAATTAATTTTTGGCACTCTTGATTTTTCTAAAGCTTAGTATTCTATTAGAAGATCCTTTTATCCTTATCATTCAAAAATATTAAATTCTAACCTTTTTAGAAAATAGTGTGTAAAAGTAACCAAGTATGGCTTAAGGAATCTCAAAGAATCGCAAATTTAGAAACAAAATAGACCTTCCTTTATCCATGTTTCGCTCCTCCAAATGCTTTGGTGTAAGGTCTGTGTAGCTTTTGTACTGCTGACGTTATTAGAAAAACAGCATTTGCTTTGTGACAGCAACAGCAACAGTTGCTTTATGACAGTGGTTTCTGTTACATTTGTAATATTCTATTGAGTATTTCGACTCTCTAGGGTTACTGGAAGTAAGGCCAGTTGTTTTTTCTTGTATTCGGTAACGGTAGAAAAATATTTAAAAATCCGTTTTGAGAAAGGAAGTAAAGTTAAAACCTATTCTCAATTTCCGCAAACGGTAGACGCTTCTTCCCTTTATGTATTTTCTTTAAGTTTACAACATGTTAACTTCGTAAGTGTGCTCACTTTGATTTTGAAAACCGTATGACTGAACAAATAAAAATCATTTATTTACTTGTAACATTATTAAAAACACTTCTTCGTTGAAAAATGTAATCGAATATTGCGGGCATAAAATTAAAATATACATTATCCATGTGAATGTATTATATAGGCATATCTACTTACAAAGCATGTTCAAAGACACACATCTACTTATATGCTGCAACGTTTATACGAGTTTGCAACAGAGGTCTACAGATAACAACGCGCTAAGACTTTCCATTTCATCGAATAAAACGACAAGGTCTGTTTATCGCAAAAGTTGTGTTTCATGCACGATAGGGCACCACTTCACTTTTGTATGCATCATCTGACAATGCTTGCTTTTAATGTCAATAAATGGGATGAAAGAGTAAATTTACGTGCTTGTTCGTTGGCCGAGGTATTCTCCAATGTGGGCTAGGGGAACATTTAGAAACTTTATTGTGTTAAGAAAGGATACAAAATCGCAAAGTTAAAGTGCATAATCCATGACGCAATCAACTTTTATGTATATGTTATAAATTTACACAGCTAAAAGATGTGCTTTAAAAATATAACCAATGGAAAATGAGGAAGTAAGTTGACGGTGTGGTGGGCTTAGATTTAAATGGCCAAAGTATGAGGGAGTTTGCTGGAGACGTAAGGGCTTCTCGTCGATCGCCAACACTTCCTGGGAGACTCCGTCCTATAGGTCTATAACTGCTTTACGTTGATGGGGCTCAACGGGAATAAGATGGGAATTAACGAGGTGTGAAAGAACACTCGATACGACATTTAATGGAATTGCAATTTATTCACTAGGGAGTCTTTTAATAGTCAAAGGCGAACCTCGACGCTTAGGCTGCCGATGCGAACACAACGGTCACGAGCAATATCAGCGACACGACCTCAAATCTTATTAAGTAAAACCGCGTTGACTTCTACGCAATACTTGTCAAATGTTTGTCCACTATAGTTGAAGTTGCCGTAAATTTATTAGGGAATAAGCTTTCACTAGCAAGTATTGAGAGAATTAATCAATGAATGAATCTTGAAACTTGAGTTGAGCTAATAAAACTCGAGTGAGAGTTGAACCGAGTAGAATGAGCTAGACTTCAGTAGAATGCGCAAGTCTGGACACTTGATAGAATGAAACTTGGCAGAAAGATTTGAATGAATGTCCAAGGTTTATTCATATAGGCAATACAAATCTAGATTCATTGGCTGCTACCCATGCTAGTTTTAGGCACCGTTTTCTTAAGACCTTTAGCTATCGGATGACTTCATAATATTTTCCTAACATCTTATTCGGCAGATTCGTATGCTGGAAATAAAGTCGGGCTATTGGCTTGCCTCTTAAGGTTTAAAGAGACGACTCCTACGCAGATAGAGGTTCTCTGCCAGCGGTCAGTTATGATTTCTAAGAAGGCAAGGCATGGGAAAGTTCTAGCCTTTTAAGAATCCTTTTGTACGGTCTCTAGAAGCTGTACTTTATTGCATTATGCTTTTTATGACCACGTTTAAGCAGGACGGCTAACTAGACAAGGTTCAACAGAAAACCTTCCATCTGCAATTTCTGTGTTTTCTTACACTCAAAATACGCTGAGAGAATAATTACACCATTACTTACATCGATTGCGTTTGATTACGCAATTGTAGAGATATTCATATTTGTACTAATAATAGTAATAAATAATAAATAATAATATACAATAACATATTCAAAACAACTATAAAAAATGTTCAAATGTACAAATTCGTGGTGGTAGCTATCGGCAGGTACAAATGCACATTTTTACAGCTATAAAAACTTTTATACAAAAATTAAACACTAAACCTTACAAAAAATAGAAGCAGAATAAATAAAAGAAATAATAAATATAAGAAAAATATAGCGACAGCAGAATGACAGATGGTACAAATATTAAGAAAACACTATCAGTGCAAAAGCGAAAGCAGACCAAGAAAGCGAAGGTTAGAACAATTTGGAGTTGGAATAGATTAAAAAACCCAAAACGTAAAGAAGCAAATGTGTTAAAAACTCGCCAACAATGCACAGACATAATAGCATCATATATTTAATACATTTTAGCAAGTCAGGGATCAGCCAGATGTATTTTCAAGATTGCTGAATTTTTTGATACGGTAAACAGGGAAATCTTGGACGAAATCTAAGTAGGTTTAAATGAAAATGGGTTACCTATACTTATTTTAAACACCATGTACTTGAAAAAGAGCCTGGGAATATAGGAAATACAAAGCACTAGTACAAACATTGACAGACGATGGTTACTCTATAGGACTGAGGAATAAACTACTGCAAACATAAAGCCCATTGCACAATATACGGGAAATGTGCGCAAACATTTTCCGTTTAGTTTTGAGCCTATAATTTACAATGACATTACATTATGCTCAACGAGTTTCATGTCTAAATTAAAAAACAACAACACACACGCGCGCACACACAGGGAACGGTCATAATTCATGTATTCAAACGTTTCTAAGGTTGTATTTGCAGCCAGTCAGAATACTGCAGGTGTTGCGTTTTGAGTTTGGAAAGCTACCGGCTATCCCTTGCTTTTAGGTCCGACTACCCTCAGGCCCTAATCTCATTGTTCACGTAGTGCATGAATGGAAACCTGTACTGTCATTCATTTACGCCCAAGGCATGCAAACAAAGGCTAGTAACTAATAATGTAGCAGATACAGAGTTTTTGGTAATAAAATTATTTTGCTGTGAGGGGAAAACGACTCCATTGTGGAAAATACCATACCATTACATCCAGCGGTTAAAGATCAAGAACAAATGAAACAAACATAAAAATATTTGCAGCAAATTAATCTCAGATGTAGGACCTCTTTTGGGCTTCTTTAAAGTTTACGAAACAAAGGAAGGTGCAAGCTATCCCCCTAGAAACTGCAATCGGGATGGTTTACTTATATTTGTAATTTATACTTTTTACAGAAAAATCAAAAAAATTAAAAAATCGAAATTTCTCAAAAAAAAGTATATCGGAAAGACGAATTAATAAAATATAACAAGAGAGCCATTTGAAAAGTCAGGTTAATTGCATAAGACGATACCCATATTTGGCTAGCGCCAGTCTTATAACAATGTATCGGCCAACTGCAACAAGTAGTTAATGTTTGGTAGTTATATAGATGAATCATTGTCGTAGGGAGGAACAATGAAGTTAATGGGAGACTGCATGAAACGATTTATTTCCTAACATAAATTAGTTTTAACGGATCCGTAAATGTAACGAAGACGATGGGCGCTCTGCACGGATAGTATCAAAATACAATTCATGGTAATGTAACTGAAGCCCGCACTAAACGGGATGACTCAGAATATTTGGTTGGAACTTAAATTCAAAATTTCCTGGGTTTAAGTCTCTTGCCCTGACATTGGATTTTTTCCTGATTTTCCCTAGTCGCTGCGTTCGATCTTTACTCTCCAGGAATATTTTGCTCTCCCGTTTCATTCCGTTGGTTGAAAGTGTCAGGACTAGATGGACTGGTGCGGCGTGACGGTGGCTTGAGCTTTGGAAGGGTTTCTTCCCCAATATGTTGTGGGCGTAGACACAGATAGCCAGTCCTTGAACAGGCCTGAAGTGCCCTAACAATCCAGTTCAACATAGTTTGGGTGAAAACATTAAATTTAATAGAAATTTACCCTAATAGTGGCGAAGCCTGGGTCACAAGTATTCGAAGATTTTAGTAGCTTCTTGGGGATAAATTTATAGGAGATAATTTTAGAAATCTCCAGGTTATATAGACCCAGATAAAGAAGGCTGAAAAGGGCACGGTAGCTCAGATGGAAGAGCTAGCGCAAACTCAGATTTATAATAAGGAATTTCGGGCAGTATCCGGGAATATCGTATAAGTCATTGCAAACATTACAAGTTCCTACTCCTGGAAATCTACGACATTCAATCAGATAGAGCATGAATCACTCTAATCCTTAGCTCGGCAGCAATCATGGAAAACACTTTTCCATTGTAACAAAATGATGTGGCACTTGGACTTTGGTGGTGTGTATGTTAGTAGTATTTACTATTACTGTTATTATTATTATTATTATCATTATCATCATCATTATCAAGGATTCATCTGCATGCCCCGTTACCGTAGTAACATTACATGCATTCACTACATTACATAATACATTTTATTTTACATTATTATAACATTGTTAATTACAATAACTATTATGTGCTAATATTTCCTTTAGAATACAACCTTGCAGTAAATCAACTAACAATAATGGCACAGTTCTCATTTGCAATTACTCGTGTATTCCTTATTAATAGTATTGTATGTTATGCTTTGCCTATATTTGCAGGAACTTCATGGATGATGGAATGTTAATGCTTGATTACTAGCCTGCCAAGTACCACTATGTTATATTATTTCTTTCATGAGAGTGGATCTTTGATAATCTGTGCTTGTACATTCGTAAATAAGAATGACCGCTTGTTGTCCTCCGTTGCATGTGCAGACCGGATCATTTATAATATGGAATCTATGTATTAGTTACGTGACCTAACACTATGGTGTAAATATTGGCATTGCCGGTAGTTATATTTTTTATTTATTTTATTTGAGTGGTGTTTAACGCCCGTTTTTACTATTGAGGTACCACAAGCGGTAGAAACTGATACATGAAATGAAATGATAAGTTGGGATAAAAATATTTTTAAGGCGTAAGTTTAGGGTACCTCCCCGGCATTTGCCATTTATTAGGGCTGAGCAAAAACCAGGAAAAAACCTCATTCGTGGAGGACGATCCTAGTGTGAATCAAACCCCAGACCTCCTGCTTACAAGTCCGCGCCTTAACGACCTCGGCCACGAGGCGGCTATATTTTTAATCTCTCTTTGATTGAGGGAAAGAAGCATTTAGTCACTGTCCCTTTTGTGATGCTGTTCCATCCCTCTAGACCTACTTCTTTTATTTCTGATTTGATGGAATATTTGGGAATTTTGTTGTTTATTATTTCACTTCCTTGAGAAGCTTCTTTGGTTAAACTGTCAACCTGTCCCAGCTGTACTATTATGGACCTTCACCAGCTGAAGTCACGGATTTCATTGTGATGTAAATGTTTGTTGAATATTAAAGTAGCTCTATATAAATTCACAGATATTTTCATTCTTCGACTTTTTCTATTGGTTTGTTGATATATCCATTTATGTTCGCGTGGTGTCTTTTTCTTTCTTTTTCTTCTTCCCTTCTGGGTATCGACTAATAACAATGTATAACATTGTAAATACATACCTCCAATATGCCCTGGGAGGGGTCTTTATGATTGGTTTCACGGAATGTGGAGAGATGAAATGACGATATAAATTTGCACATTAGGGTTCTTCTTCTTCTTCTTCTTCTTCTTCTTCTTCTTCTTCTTCTTCTTCTTCTTCTTCTTCTTCTTCGAGATGTAGAGATGAACGGACGTGTCTCAGCTCCATAAGACAATCTAGCTTGCATATCTTAGTTTGTAAGGTTTTTAGCTATTAATTATTTTCCTTTGTTTGTCTAGTTGGCTAAGATTAAGAACTAAGTACCCCCCCCCAATATCGCGTTATTTCAGAAGTAAGCGAGTGCCCTTTAAATTTAAATTAGTTTAAAGTAGTTGCTGGGTAGATTATTTGATAACACGACAGTATTAAAATGTATAAATAATTCGAGAGGTGAGATTTAGGAATTGAGTCAGTCAGCTGCCAGGCTGTATTAAGAATCTACTTTTTTTTTAAGCAGAAAATACTTTTTACTGCAATTGTAAACTTCGTCACTTTAACGCACTCGATGTGAAAGGTAACAGAGGAGTACTGGAGCTGCAAGATGGATGGTCAGATCGAGGTCCTGTGCGTGCGGTGAACCAGAAATATTGACAAGCAGCGTGCGTTGCGAGTTGGAAGGGTCCTCTGTGTGCTCAGGAAGTGCCTGAGAGGAGGGGATTCTGCAGGAGGAAATTTAATAAAACGGCCCGAGTCAAGTAAACTACGGCGTAAACACTACACAACGCGTGCAAACTTCTTCCGCTGAACTTTTCTCCACCTTACATGGTAGTCGACCCGAAGATCTTCCTTCACTCGTTCTTAAGGTTCTACCATTTACCATGTAATATTTCATACAAGTTCTTCATTCCCCTGGGAGGAATCATTTATTTAATATTATACTGCTGCTGGTGTTTATTCAAGCACTCTAGAATGACAACCCTGTTATTTATGACTCACAAATTAGTGATAATAAAAACATAGATTTTTTAATCAGTTCTAAATTCGCTATTATCATCACCTTCTTGTGCATATATTTTGCTTTTATTGCCCTATTTCTGCTTTTAGTATGTTCTAGAGCAGTGTTTCCCAAGCCATGGATCGCGATTCTCGAAATATTGCAAAGGATTCGCTAAATTTGTACTCTAATAGTGAATTTTCAGTTTTGTCACAAGTAATATTACGAGAGAGTATGAGATTAGCGTTAAGTTTACTCACGCAATGAAAGTTCAGACCCTCGAGTGATATTTATTAGGACTATTTCATGAATAAAATAAGAATTTAAATAGAATTCCTCTAACTTGACTTACGAAATTGTAATAATTGTATGTTTCAATCAATTTTGCCACAGAAGAATGCCGATTGTCAGTAATGCCAATAGAGAAGAGCAAAATACGGTTTTAGGACTATTTCATGAATAGGATAAAGAAAGAAGTTATATAAGTGTGAATTTCACTTAGTGTTTTATCCTTTTCTGCTTTTATAATTATTGTTAATTTGTTACATTACACATACATATATAATGTAACAAATTAACAGTAATTATATATATATATATATATATATATATAAATTAACAGTAATTATGATAGAAGAAAAGGATAAAACACTGAGATAAAGTCACACTTGACATCGCTATATTTCGGACTCCACGAGTCCATGGCAAGAAGACAAGTGACATGAAGTGACATGAAGTCTTTCTTCTTTCTTCACCGCCACGGGTGGCCAAGGTCGTTAAGTCTCGGACTCGAGAGCGGGAGGTCTGGGTTCGAATACCGCCAGGACCGTCCTTCCTGACTGAGGTTTTTTCCCGGTTTTCCTCAGTCCTCATAAATGACAAATGCCGGGGAGGTACCCTAAACTTAGGCCTGGAACGATTCCTTCCAAAAATAAATTAAATCCTTTCCCAATATATCATTTCATCTCATGTATCATCAGTGTCCATCGTCTGTGGTGCCTCTGTAGCAAAAACGGGCGTTAAACACTTCATTATTATTATTATTATTATTGTTCTATCATAATTACTGTTAATTTGTTACATTGTTAATGGTGTTACTTTATTTTTATTTTTCTTATATATATATTTGAAATTCGTACACAATATTAACACTTGTACAAACTGTTATACGAATGAACATCTATTCCATGATGCATCACCGAAACGCTTTGAAGAACCCTCCATTTTGCGATATAATTGTCAATTGTCCATGCTTTTGTTGCTATCAATATCTCACCACTGCCTCTAGCAAAAGTGATCAGTGATGCGTGTTCAGGAATTATATAGTGGAGGTATAGAGTTGGTACACTGACCACGAGACAAATGCGGGTCGCGTGATAAAACGGATTTTAATTTTTTTTCGATAATTTCACTCCGTAATCCGAATGTCAAATGTGGTCAATTTTAAGATAACCATAAATGAAATAGTCAATGTAATGATATTATTATTGCAACTTAACCGGAAATACGGAACTGTGGTTATCATGAAATAGACATAATAGTTATTTTTATAACAATAAACCATAATAATTTATTATTTAGCCGCTATGCCTTTCGCTTACATTCAACCAGATTAAAATAAGAATAAAATACATGAATAAATATATAGATGCATACATTAAAGAAAATATAATACATATATGAATTGATAAAAGATGATTAAAACAGCACTGAGAAAATTGAGTTGAACTGAATTAAGCCATCCAGGGCTTGGGTTTCCGCAAGTGGGGGACTCATTGATTTATCATATGGTGAGCTAGTCATATGAGCTATTCTCCCTATGAGTTTAAGTCTATAATGTTTCTTATTTTACAAGTTTAACATAAATTTAACTAGTGCTGGGTCCATTAAGTTTTTGTATTGTGTTTGATATCACTTTCGCCATTGACTCCAGTTGTTCTCTTTCTGCAGCTTTGTTCCTTGGCTCTTCCAGGTACTGCGGTTCCGTGCTACGCTGGTCCAGTGTTGCCGGGCTGCTTTTCTGGAGTCTGCCCACGTCGTTCTCGGTCTCCCTCTTCCTCTTCTGCCATGTGGTAGCTTTATGTCCCCATCTGCTGCTTGGTAGCCTTGCTTCATGTCCGCCCCATTTCCACTTCAGGCTGTTTGCACGTTGAGTCACGTCGTTTAGTCCTGACATCTTTCTCAACTCCACAGATGATATTTTAACCATGAGGGATATTCCTAATACTTTCCACTCCATTTTACGTTGTCATATGCTAATATTATTCTTTTCCACTTCTGTTAGGCTCCAAGTTTGGCGCTGACATAATAGTGTTGGGAATATGCACGAGTTCAGCATGTCTAATCTCAGTTTTCGGCTCAAAGTGTTGTTCATCAATATGAATTTCAATGACCAGAATGTTCTCCATGCTGAGGAAATACTTTTGTTGGTTTTGGAAAGATGATGAATAATACGTAGAAAAAATACGCATATCAAGTAAAAACAATATAAATATTTACAGGAAGGTCAAAACAAAAATAAAATGTATCAGTAATACGTATTAAATAATATGTAAAATGACGTAGATACTGAGAGAATTAAACATTTTAACATATGCCAATGAGCATATGAAATTGCTATACACAATAGATATATACTACACAGCATATAAGAGTGCACCTGTCAATTTTACAACGTATGCATAATGTGTCTTAAAAATTATTTAAATAATAAAACGGTCTGTCCAAGAGTCAACCCGAACACATGTCCATTTCAGAAACATTCAAAGGAAATTTATTGCCACTCCTGAAAATCATATAAACAAAATTATTCTTAGTCTTATCTAATCTGTATCTAAGCAAGTCATAATTATTACATTATCTAGTATTGAATTATGTTATTTTTTATACTTAGGCTCATTATGAATATTATCCTTAACCTAGTACTATCTCTAAAATATATGAAGATATCACAGTCATAAATGTTAATGTCTTAAACAGAGGTTTACTTTTGGTTATAGGAAGCACTTCACACATAGTTCTTACGGCCATTTTAATAATTAATATTAATGAATGTGCATAAGTTGGTTCATAACAATAGGCCATATTTCATAGTACTTTGAAAATAAACAAACTATGAGATCTTAACTTAATCCATTGGCACCTGATTTCAAATTACATAAAAAAATATTCTCTAGGGTTTATTACTAAAGCACCTTATAACTCTGGTTTTATTATTTACTTTTCAAAGTAAAAGTAATATTTTTCTTTATTCTTCATTTATAAAAATTCATTATTATTATTATTATTATTATTATTATTAAACCATGGTTTTGCAATATCTAGAACATGGCTACTTTCTGCTTCAAGTTGGAATGAATATTTTTCTTAATCAAAAAGATTTTATCATCCTCATAACCAATAAAGAAAGTTGGTCATTTTCATGTCATTGATTATAATAAAAAATAAAATCGGGCCAAGTACGGATCCTTGTGGCACTCCGTCCTTAATCATATCAAGGTTTCCTATGATTTATAGTATAATGGATATGCATTAATAAATAACATGAGTAAAATTATATTAAGGCGCCTAGTTCTGCTTACTAATTAAATATCTAAATAACATAAATATAAAATGGGACGGAAGAAAGTATTTAATTTTTTCTCTATTATATATTGCTTGTATTTCCATTTATTTGTTTGTTTAATTATATATATATATTTATTGTTTATATCTTAAAAGTTAAATACTGGTTTGTGAAGTTTCATATATTTCCTAGTGCATTGGGAAAACACGCACGGTCTCAAGACCTGTGCGAAAAGGATGAATAAGTAAAAATATATTCTGTAAATAAATACATTAAAAATAGACTTAAAATATCTCTGATATCTTGTGACAATAACCGAGCAGGTTACAGAGAAACAGGCCGAGTGCTGAAATGTTTGATGATGTAGTGTTGATAGTATAAAGTGTCAGGGCCATGCTGTAAAGTCAGAAGACTGAGGCAAGAGACATACTTAGAATTGAAGTTGTTAATGTTTTGATACAGTTGACAGAAATAGCGCAGTAATTGCCTGTCCTTTAAACGAAGCCAAGATCATTTTGGAAGCATTCAGAGATATTAAAAACAAGACTGTTTACGCTGAAGAGTCCATGAAAACTCCGCACTTTAGATGCCTGTATAAAACATCGCAATAATCAAAGTGAAGGATCACCAGTGTCGGAATTAGGAATTATTCACATTAACAGGCAGAAATATTCTGTGTTTTTAAAGAATGCGGGCTTAAGAATATTTTTTTTGCAAATTTGTCTGATTTGGGAATTCCAGTTCATATTGGATTTAAACTAAATAACAAGATTTTTTACTGTACCGCTGAAAGGAATGATTGTTGTTGTAGGCACATTATGTTTTCAGTTCTTTGAGATGTGTTAAGACATTTTATAATTTGGAGTCGTTTCCTGTGTTATAAAAAAAATGTAAAACGGATTATGGACACGACGATGGAAGTTAAATAAAGTCTGAGAACATTTTCAAATTCTGTCGTTCCTGATTTACAGTTCATTATTTTTATTAACAGCAGAGTTTATTATTTATTTATTTGGTTTATTTGCGACGCTCTTTAACATCTCCGGTCATCAGCTTCGCATTCAATTCAGGGCGTGAAACGGCCGATAAATTTTACTCTTTCAGGCTTGCTTTTTTCGTGCCGTATGTACCTATACGTAATATAATAATGCGCTCCTGATATATAGAGCGTAAAGTCGGAAATTGTCGGATGATAAAGCAATTTAAACATAGATTACATTGTCATCCCAAATCTAGGAATCACAACAGTCTCTCGCTTCTTTTTCTTCCTCCTATTCTTCTCCTCCTCTTCCTCCTCCTTCCTTCCCCCTTGTACTCGAGAAAAATGATTGAAGAACAAATGGAATGCCATCACTATCCTTATTTACTTTCTACCTATATTAACATATGTAATATATACACGCAGTTATTTTTTTCTGTATTTTATACAATTATGTATATTGTACTACATATTTTTGCTGATTTTTTCCACTTGGTAGAGTGGAAGAGAAGACCCTATGACCTTAGCACTTTGTCAGGGTAAATCAATAAATACATGTTATCTACACTTTTTATGCATGTCAAAGGGAGATTTTTCAATTTTTAAATCTTTTTATTTATTTATGAGCACTCTAATTACACCAAGGAACATTTAAATTAAAAAGCATTAATTATAGATTAAAAGTGTACCACATGAGGTACTAAATTAATTATAAAATGTCAAAAGCCTAATATAATTACTGTAAATTGTACAAAAAAAAGCGGAACTCATCCATAAAAATTGACTTAACGCTGGTTTTCTTCTTAGAATTTTAACGTACAGTACTTAGACAGAACCTCAAACTAAAATATTCAAATACCTAATAATAAAACTCTTCAAATGTCAAGCAGTTCATTGGCATTTAATGTCAATACACAAAACTTCATAATAGTACAGATGTGTGACAAAGCGTTGGGGGTGCACCCATGTTCAACAACATAGGCCTTAGAGTTTAACACTAGCTTGAACATTAGTGCTGTTATTTTTACAATGCATTAAATTAAACTCTATTGGATAGCCCAGCGGAGTTATTAATTTGTAATTAATATTTTACTTAAGTGCTGAAAAAGATTCTCTGTATTTAACCAAAATTCTTGACATAATTATACTTAACCATACGCATTTGTCATTACTGAATGTTATTAAGAATTTAGAAGTCTTTGTTCTTTTATTTTGATAGTGGAATTACCTAGGTTACGCAGGCGTGGCTATATCATTTGATTCGGTGAGCTGGCTTGGCCTTCCTTGTTACCTGTTACAACTAGGATTAATTTGTGTTTCCCGTACTGAACCAAACGAAGATATATTGCAATTGTTTTCGGTTGCAATTGGAATTAAGAACTAAGAAATATACAAGGATGTACAGGGGAATAGCAGGAATCGTGCTTTTGTCATTTTCTGCACCCATTTCTTATAGTACGAAATAACAAGGTAACGATGAACTCAGTCAATTAGCGAAACAACATAATCATAACATTAAATCATTTTTCTTTCTACTACAACAGTCACATAAAATATCTAACGTATAAATAATATAAAGATGCAATAATTACAACATAAAGGTTCCTCTACCCAAACCTGGTAGGTCGTACATAAAAAAGCAGATATATCATTTGGCTATTAAATAAAATAAAAGTTTGCAAATACTACAGATCTGTCTGAATGTAGTGTTACTTTATATTTTATACTGCATTCTTCTCATTGTAATATTACCAATGTGTTTTACCTATTATCTAATTAAGATAAAGCATTCGGGGAAAAATAATTAGCGATTTTTTCATAAACATTATGTTTACTGTGAATGTTTCAGAAATATAAGTGCCGAAGAAGGTCTTGGGTACTCGATGATTACGGATTCGACCCCAAATAGAGATATTTTCTTCCACTTCGTGTCAGACCCATTGCACGTTTACGTAATCAAATTCCAAAATTGAAACGTTTTTTCTGGTGCTGGTGAGCGTAGATGGACAAATTTTACCTCTCAGGTTTTTTTTTTTTGAATGGTGTTTAACGCCCGTTTTTACTACTGAGGCACCATAGCCGGTGAACACTGATGATACATGAGATGAAATGATATATTGGGAAAATATTTTTTTTAAAGGAAGGAAACGTTCCAGGTCTAATTTTAGAATACCTCCCCGGCATTTGTCCGTTATGACTAAGGAAAACCTGGAAAAAACCTGTCAAGGACGACGGGATTCGAACCCCAGATCTCCCGCTCACGAGTACGTGCCTTAACGACCTCGACACCCGTGGCGGTACCCCTCAGGTGTCAAAGAGTTCAAATTTTGTGCCCCTTTTACTATTGCTGATTCAGCAATTGGTTCAATCTTTTTTGTGGCCACAGGATATGTCTCCAAAATGTATGTGTAACCCTTATAAGGAATTTTTCGAGATCTATAGTTCAACTATACAAGTATTGACAACCAGCGCGGCCTTTTCTATTCTGATTACGAACACCGTTTGATGTCGATTATATAACCAAAAATAATCGGATTCTCAACAATTTATAACATAAAGAGTCAATTAATTAATAAGTTGACAGTTCTCGAACGGTTTTATGAACCAGCAAATAACCGGACATCATGAAGAGTTCTGCAAAGTGAACCAAATTTTGAATTACAGGTAGAGACAAAGTATTCCCCCCGTCATAAAAAAAATCGAAACTTCTCTGTATAAAAGACTATGTTTATAATAAAGGCTGTCATATTCGGATAGTTAGAATTGTGAAGAAAATTAGTGCTGGAACTCACATTTTTGCCATCTTTTCATCCACCCTAGAAACACTTCGGTAACCAGCAATTTGTAAAAAACTACAGTGAAAACCGGCGACGAAAAGAGAACAAATAGTTTCGAAAAAATGGCGCTACGGTAGTGAAAATATTTGAAAAGAGAAAAAAAAAAAAAAGAGTAATCGGTTGAAATAACACTAGAGTTCTGTAGTGTAAGTAGAATTAGATTTAACATTTCTTCCATAGTAGGGAAATTGCGAATAATTCACAATGTATTTTCACAAGATAGAGAACTGTGGGCCCCTCGATTCCCTGATTTAACAGCCTGAGATTATTACGCCGTATGAAAGACGAATCCGCAAACCTTTCAATAATCCAAAGAAAATATCCGTGCGGAAATTGTCAGGATTTCTGAAAATGAACTACAGACACTGATGAATAATTTACTGAAGAAATGCCAAAAATGTGTGGAGAATGAAGACGGGAGGTTTCAACGCTTACTTTGATAATTTGGTAAGTAATGAGCCTCTTAAATTGCTTTGTATAATGCTAAATAATGTTGTAGCCTTCTGCCAATCACCGAGACCCTGCTGGCCGGTTTACCGGCTAACGAGTGGCGAGGTAGCTCATAGCCAAAACACTCCGGGGAAAACAAAACTGATCACAAGGTATACAGTGTTACTAATTCAGCTACAAGTAGTATGTTGGATCCTGTGTCAAAAATTTTTGTAACAAAAATAAGGAAAAGGTGCTGGGATGCTATAGTGTAGATTTGTATGCACCTAAAGGAAAATCGAGCAAAAGAAAGTAAGGGTACCGATAGATGAATTTATAGAGAGTTAAGTTAGACCTTTATTTCATGAATTTAATACTGTAAGGAAGACCATACCTACCATCAGCAATCTCAACAATGCAGTTGAAAGAGAAAACGAGAAAAAAAACAACATAATATCTCATAATGAAATAAGAAATTTAGGATTAAAATTGAAAAAACTGTCACTTAAATGATTAGTTACTCAAAACATCCTTAATCTTCCACCAACCTCGCTGATAGCTATGGACAAGTGTAGTTATCGCAGTGTGCAGCAGGCAGTCCCTCATTGAACATGTAGAGTACAGTAGTCTACTTGGTAACATTATAATACTCACTTCTTATTCACTGCTGCCAGAAACTATTCTGTAGATCTGAATCTGCACAAAGACATGAACAAATCGGCAATAGTGCATCACAAGCGGAGAGCGGAGTTGCTAATGTGATTTCCCTGAATTAGGCTTGTTAATGTTCGTCCCTAGCCCCATATAAACGAGATACTCATTAAGGCAGAATGTTGAGAGACGTTCCAAGAGCTGAAAGGATTGATAAAAAACTTTAAGCTGCTGGTGGCACGTTTGGAGCTAGGAAGTCTATCGATAGAACTGCTTCAACCTAGTTTCGCGCAGTAGTATATATCCCTCCTCGCGTGATTTTTATATCAAATTGATATCAAAAGGGGTGGGGGGTGATATCAAAAGTGGTGGGAGGTGGGGGTGGGAGGTGGGGGTGGTGGTGGTGGGAGGTGGTGGTGGTGGGAGGTGGTGGTGGTGGTGGTGGTGGGGGTGGTGGTGGTGGGGGTGGTGGTGGTGGTGTGGGTGTTGTGGGGGTGGGGTGTTGATATCAAAATCTCAATTTGAATTGATATCAAAATTTCTGTTTGATTAAGCGATAGGAAAATCTCTGTTTGATCGAGTGTTGGATTTAAATCTCCCGAAAAAAGTGTGTGTGATCAATTAATTACGTTGTAAAAAAATGGAGAGCCCTTCCGCCACTGCGTTGGCAGTTCGCCACTGCTCGCTCCCCCCACCGCTCGCTTTCGCCGCCCGCCTCGCTTTGTTCGCCGCCCGCCTTGTGTCCCTCGCTTTGTTCGCCGCCCGCACAATGCTTTTGCGTGAATTCGGTCTTCAATGGGTGGTTTCTTATTCGTTTGTATATATTCTTTTTAACAAAAACTCTGTATTTTCTCACACAGGGTTAGAAAAGTCAAAAACAATATGTGTGGGTTTTTCTTTACAGAGCCAAACTAAAAATAACACGTTGGCTCTCTCTGTATTTCTAAAAAGCTATTATTTTCACAAGGAAACAAAAAAACATTCTTCTAAAAATCCTATCTTCAGAGACATTTAAAAAGTTCTTTCTTTCGGGGGGAAAAAGACATTGTTAATAAAAGTTCTTTCACATTGGCTCTCTCTATATTTCTAAAAAATCTATCATTTTCACAAGGAAACAAAAAAACATTCTTCTAAAATCCTATCTTCAGAGACATTTAAAAGTTCTTTCTTAGTATGTTCGGGGGAAAGGTGGTGGGGATGGTGAGGTGTAATTTTTGATATCAATTTTTTTAAAATCACGCAAGGAGGGATATATACAGAAAAAAAATTAACATATACAGTTAGATATTTTTTATTGTACACAAAATTAACTTGGAATGGCTGTCTACAAAATTTTAAACACAATTAGATTTTTTATTGTACACAAAATTATACAAAATGACGGTGCTCACTGATCACAAAAATTAACTTGGAATGGTGGTCTACAAAAAACAAGAATTTGTTTTAAATACAATTAAAAATGCAATATTTTTAAAAAGTCTGTCTCACTGGTGAGGGTTTTCAAAAAATGTTTTTATCCCTTCACAAAAATTATTTTAAAATGTGTGGTATATGTTTTTTTGACAAACAACACTTCACAGTCTTCGTCGTTGCTGCTTTCCTCCTCCTCCTCCTCGTATGGTGTGGTGACGCAGGTGAGCGACATGTGGGAAAAGTTGATGTTGAGAGGTTCCTGGGTCGACGGGGTGGCGATGGGGACGACGAAATCGTTGATCGATGGTGTTGTGAAGCATCCTGCCGATGTGACCTTGTACTCTAGGGCTGGTGTCTTGTCGATGGTGCCGAGGTAGATGGTGCAGCGTGCGTCTATGCCGTAGTGAAGTATTTTAGACGGGGTGCACTTGACTTCCACGACGTCGGAGTTGTTGGTTGCTAATTTGACGGTGACAGTTTTGTCATCGCCAAAGAAGGAGATTTCAGTTGAGATGAGTTTGATGTTTGCAGGGTGCTTGCCGCTTCTTGTGACGTGATTTTGGTTGTCAAAAACTAGTTTGACAAACACATTGTTGCCGACCCCCACCGGATCTGTTTGACAGGCCATGTTGATTTATTTCGGTGTAAACTTCAATACGTGTCTCCGGTAGCCGTTTCTGAGGACCTCTTCACCCTGGTACACGATGTAAAAATCGAACGAGTTGAGCTGGTTGATGAGTTCTGCGGAAAGATTGTTAAATCTAGTAGGTAGAAACACTTCTTTCCCGTTTTCGAGGCGAACAAGCGCCCTGGGTCCGTGCTTTGTTGATATGTTCCGGACCCCTACCACAACGTATGGTACGTTCGGTTGTAACGTTGACACTGACACGTACTCCGAGCTGCTCGCTACTGTAGATAGCTGGCGTAACGCGTCGTTGATCATGTTGACTTCTCTGTAGAACGTTTGCTACTGACACACATTGGGCAGTTTTTGGAGAGAGGGGGTGGACCATCGATGTGTGTGGTAGTGGAGGGGAGGTTGTAGTGCTGGTTGCAGCGGCGGTAAGGGGCGTAAATTATTTTAGCTTCAGGTGTAAGCACCGCCCATACAGCGTCCACTTCTTCTGGTGAATGATGTATAAAGATGGCGTTTCCCTCCACGGCAAGTAGATGACATTCATTTGGGTCCATCATTGTGAGGCGTCGACCATTTTTCAGAAACTTTATCACTAGGTCCATGTCCGTCGTCGCAGGCGTGATTGAACTTGTCCATCGTGATCGCACCCTCCATAACTTGTGTTCGTGACGTCATCACGGCCCCTGAACTTGTCCATCGTGATTGAACTTGTCTTCGTGACGTCATCACCCTCCGTGACGTCATCACGGCCCCTGAACTTGTCCATCGTGATCGAACTTGTCTTCGTGACGTCATCACCCTCCGTGACGTCATCACGGCCCCTGAACTTGTCCATCGTGATCGAACTTGTCTTCGTGACGTCATCACCCTCCGTGACGTCATCACGGCCTCCTGAACTTGTCCATCGTGATTGAACTTGTCTTCGTGACGTCATCATGGTTGAACTTCGCCTTGTTTGGACTCCAGCTCTCTGATGAATATCGGTTTTAGAAAATGCTCCATCTCTAGGAACACTCTAAAGGTTGCGCAACGGATGTATCTTGTGTATTCGGTGTAGTTCATTTTCTCCCCGGAATCGTGGGCGTGAAGTAAATACATGCGATAGGCTGCTATTTGATTTTGTACTTCGAACTCTTCTTTCTTCTTGTGATAGATGATGTCGGTCACCATACGCTGTAGGCTTTCTAGCGTCCTCCATTCCTGCATACTCAACGATGTACAACGACCGTCCATTTTGATGATAATATTTTGTGTGCCAAATAAACGTTTAAAAATTATGGATAGTCGGTTGGTTATCTGCCACTCTCTTAGATGAAAGGTCAAGCTCTGTATAGTCGGCATCGTCTCTGAAAGCTTCTGCCACTCGGTCGAACCCAGGACCACAGTGTTGCGTCGCCCGCCAATGGTCACCACGATCTTGTGAGGAGATTTAGGTGAAAACCCAACGGCTGCAAACTTGGACTGCTTGCTGTTCAGGAAGTAAACATCCGTTAGCGGCCCCATGTCACTGTAAAAACAAGAACACCCCTTATGTAGCACACTCTTTTTTTCATTCGTCAATTAACCACACATACTGAATGCGACTTACCTGTTCAGCTCTCTCGGAACAACTGGTAGAGCGGATCATGTCAATGCGCCTTCTAAAAAAAAAAATACAAGAATTAGCAACATAAAATGTGTCAGAGTTATTCATGCATGATCATCCACAATTTGTATTAATACTAACCTTTAACGATATACATCTCTGATGTGTAGTTTGTGAGCACCCGCCAAGACTGTAGGTTCTTTTAATGATGTCATCGTTGTGATTAAAATCACTTATGCTGAATTTTGAAAAGAATTTCTCCTTGCGCAGACCTTGGAAGCGGTGGGATAGGTAAGCAACGACGTAATGGCCACAGGTAGTGCTGAAATCGCCTTGCAACCTTCTAGTGTTGTGAGACCATCTTGTACCACAACATCGATTTAAAAAATTTAGAATTTCCCCCGAAAGAGGTTCTATACCATAGCTATCGAAATATTCCCCCCGGTCGTTCTTTGCAACAAAGATGCAGATCCAATGTTTCCCTGGTTTCGTGCTTGGGTCAGTGTTAATGACAACTGCTATGGGAAGCTGTCTATTATACAAATTTATCGACGACAATTGGTCGCAAGCGTACACGCCTAAAAAGTGTGGTGTACATTTAGACAGAAGTCGGTGTATTTGCAGCGTATTCATGATACCAAAATGGTCCTGTTAGCATCAATTTCTATAGTGCGATGTACTTCTGCCATCACCAACAGGTTGATAGGTTCTGGAGTTTGATCTTTAAATCCTACACTTATAGACACAGTACCGTGTCGTTGCCCTGAAATGTAAGACTCGTTAGCGCTCATATCGGCTGTAAGATCAAACACCATAATGGTGTAACCGTGTGAATATTGATGTCTGGAAATTGAATGCCCCTCGTCCTTAAAGTGTATTCCGAGACCATCTTGAAGAGTTTGAAAACATTGGAGAAAGTGACCTGCATCAAAATCGGGCTGTAGGGGTTGTGAGGGAAAAGGCTGGCCGTTCACATACAGTTGAAACGAATTCATTTTAAAGTGTTGTAAATTGTATGGGTTTTTGTTAATGTTGCCGTTGTATGCCTGGTCTGCAACCATCGCCACTACCACTCTTCGAGGTATTTGCCCGATGAAAACATCGTTGAAAGTCATATTACTAACCCCCTTTGGAATGTTGAGAGCGTGAAATCCTACATCTTTGAGATGGTACTTTGCATTGTTCTTTGTTAACACAGCCTGATGGGCAAGTTTGATGGTCGGGGACGGTCTCACAGCTTTCAAAATCAGTCTAGCAGACTGAATCTCTGTGTAGGCTTTAAAGTCCTTTATATCCGAAAAGAGATGAAAGTTGGGTGAAGAGGGGGAGAGTTTGATGGTGACGCTAACATTGTTCAAGAGCAGATTTTCCTGATTAAAGAGTGCATTGGAAAGATTGCCCATTAGCTGTACAACTTTGCTTCCTTTGGTATAGTCGTTACGCCACTTAATTCCATCATTTGTTACATACGTGTCCATCATTCCTCCCTTGTCCTTTTTCCAGAGTGTGGACTCTAGTCTGCTGTTCATGACATCTTCCGAATAATTGAGTAACGTTTCAATGTAAGTTCTATAGGGGTAGCCTGGTTGAGGCATGGAAACTGTGACATTGTTGAGTGATACTTCCAATTGTTGAAACAAGGAATTTAGGGAATTGTTTACAAAGGTAACCTGTTTGTCCTCTTTCAAGTCGTTTCCACCGTCATCCACTATTCGCACGAACAGCTCAAGTACTACATAAGTCATATCGAGGTAATCGTCAGCATTGCCAGAGTAATGAAATGTGATGGGGGCATTTTTCATAAGTGTATTTTGTGGATTTAGAGAAATGTAACGGTACTCCTCCACGTTCATTTGAACGGGCAAGTCTTTAAAGATGTCTAGTTCCGAACTCATGTGCACCAACGATTCGTCAGCCATTATGAAAATACGTCTAGCACCTTACGTCTTCGGCGTTTAGTCTTAAACTGATTATATATTTCACCCTTCCTGCGCTTTAATAGACCCGTGCCTATCATAGAGTCTATCTTTACATCAGCTTTCCTTTTCAAGTTAGTTCCCGCCTCCTTCAATCTAGTCTTTAAAGATTCTTTTGGCGGTACCCCCGAACTTGCAACATCTGCAAGCACGTTGGCACCCATTTTCAATGCTTCTTTACCTATAGCTTTCACTCCGCTCTTGAAAAACGGTAGCACAGTTCTGAAAAGACCGCCGAGAGCAGAGAACAAGCCGCTACCCTTTTGATAACGCTTGCCTCTATACAGGTGAAAATCTTGATTGTATAATCCTCCTCCTGCCTGGTTTAAGTAATATCTGGTGACAGTATCCAGCTCCATTATGTCTGTTTCGGACGAAACGTTAGAACTATAGTAGAGGAAAGTCCGTCTACAAATGGCAAGAAATCTCCATAACCGTTCCTTAAATCTATATTCACGATTTTAAAGTCCTGTTGCATCAAAGGTACCCAGTTAAGTGGAATGAACGACTTTTCAATAGTCATGCAGGTGTTGTCACGTTTTTCATACTCTACAGAGACGCTTTCAATGACTTGCACAAACGTGTTGCCCACCACTTGTGGTACTATCAGATTACAGTAAATGAACATTTCGTAAGGGAAACCCATGTACGGATCTACAGGGTGTTTGCCAATTTCCTGTTCAACCACGTTTGTGTAAGGTTCGAACCCCATCATCTTGGCCAAAGATGGCGACAAAACCAGCACATGTATTAGGTTCTTTGACGTGGTTTTAGGAGGAATGTCAGGTTTTTCCTGCGTTTCTACCGTAGGAGAAGTGCCCGGTTTACGAGGGATTGGTGGTTTAGGATTGATAGGTTTTGGAGTTCTAGTAGGAGCAATATTTCTAGCTTTGTTTTTTAACGTTTGGTTCGCGCCTTCAGGGGGTTTAGTTTCTGTTTTCGATCTCCTAGAGGACTCAGCATTTTCTATATATCCTACATATTTGCTGCTGGGGATATGACTGTTCTGTGCGACTTTGATGTTGATGCTGGCAGTATTTTTGTTCTCGTTATAAATGAAAAAGTCTTCGACTTGCAAATTTTCACGTATAACTGAGTTGACAGCATGTACCAAATCCTTAGAATTGTGCACGATGCCATGTGGTAATTGTAAGTTAAATTTTGAATGTGTCACTGGTGCTACCATATTATACATTGTACCAATGATTTGATTTTCGTGATTTGTTACGTTATAGAATTTCACAGGGTACCTAACCTTTTGCAGTGCGACTTCCCATTCTCCTTGCAATACTATTCTCTCGGGTAAGATGTTTGAAAATCTGGAAGTTGTATTGTCAGTGAAATGGTCCATAGAGGCGTTACTCACGAGCGTGAGGGAAAATGGTTTTGTTCTAATCATATCGAGCTGATACTCGAACCCGGTACCCACGAGTTAAACTTGGTCGGATAACCTCTCCACTTAACCAAAAACTGTTTATTTCGACCGCGGCCTTTAGTGTCGAGTATTTTGTCTATTTTGAATGATGCCGGGGGAGCTACCTTTTGTATCTCCTCGGAGTAAAAGATACCGTCTATGGCCTCCCCACCCAAGTCCTTTAATTTATACACAACGGGGGAGCCGTATACCACCTCGTCAATCTGTAAAATTTCGTCCGTCCAATTTTGCTCGTACCCCTTGGCAAACTTCATTTTCTCCTTAGATATACGCACATGGTCTCCCACGTTAAATTTAACTTTACGTGGTTTGTCTGCATTCCGACCATAAAGATTTTCGTAAACATGCAAAATGTTGTCTTCATTGACATCCTTTGGAGCCATCTTTATGGACCTATGAAAGGAACTATTGTAAGACTTTAAAAGTGCAGGAAGCACGTCCACGTATCTATATGTATTTTTATGTGTGAAATATTTCCACATTTTCGTCTTTAAGGTTCTATTGAAACGTTCTACAACACTGGCTTTGACATTATTTTTTGTAGTGTAATACTTTACACCATGTTTGGTTAAAAATGTTTGAAAGGTTTTGTTGGTGAACTCCGTTCCTTTATCTGTTTGCAATATCTTGGGGGTACGATGAGCGAATATAGTTTTAAACGCTTCTGTAATTTCACCCCCTACTTTTGATTTTAATGGTATAGCCCAAGCATATTTCGAGAAAACATCAATAACCGTCAAGATGTAAACGTATGGTTTATTGTGCTCCTTTACGCCACTCATAATATTTAAATCGGCCTCCCAAAGGTCGTCCATGTTAGTCACGTGATAATTTCTGGTGGGGAACCGTTTTCTTATCGGTCTATGAAATGTATAACTATCCTGTGTTTGAAGAAACGACTCGATCTTAGATTTCGGTATACCTGTGGCCTTGCGAAGTTTGTCTGCAGTGCCAAAACCAGCATAGTGTTCAGGATTGAAATAGATTTTCTTCAGTGCGTTCATAGTTGTTCCCACACTTGTCTGCGAAGGTTATAAGACTTTTTTACTGGTAATCGGCTTTTATTTACTTTCGTCTTTGTCGATTTCTCTTCCTCCTTTACCTCGACACCATTGGTTTCAAGGTATGGTTCCCTCACTTGTGACTCGATACCATTGGTTTCAAGGTATGGTTCCCTCACTTGTGACATAAGATCGAGATAGTTGGCCAACTTATATTTTATCAACTGCCATTTTTCAGGGTGTGGTAAATGTGTACGCTGTAATTTATTCATTTCTCTGATGAGTTGGTTAAGTGATTTGTCCACGAGGTGAAGCTTTTCGACAGCTTTTGGCTGTGAAGCTAGTATAATTTGCTTACCGTGCTTCATTTAACTCAAATTTGACACGAGTGCACTACCGAGTGAAGCCAATATCGGGAGTAGAAAAGCAGGTAAAAAACCTCCTCTCTGTACAAGAATCTTTTTCTTTTCCTTTAAGGAAAGTCGTTTGTTAATTAATTTTCTCCAGCTAGCTTTATGCTTCTTTAAGCGTTTTAAACAATTTATAGGTAAACTAACATGACCTCTGCACACGTTGAGTACACACTCGGAAATGGCTTTAATTAGCTGAGGGTTAGCACTTTTCAACAGTTTTTGTCGCAAAATAGGTTTAGCCTTGGCTAGCACTGACAAATTTGCATGTTGCCTTGCAATCAGTGGGCTACTCAGTCTGGCAATGCTCATCCTGTCTATGTCTGTGATTAAATGACTGAAGTGTGATCGTTGCTCGTTTATTTAAACTCTCTGGGAAGCACACAAATAAAACCTTCAGAAAAGTGGTCAACAATTGGGTATAAAATAAGAAGGCGTTTCCCCTGGTAGGACGCCGGTTCGATACCTGTATTGATTTGGCGTGTACTGAGTGCAATCCAACACTAGATACCCGTGTGGGTTTTCAGTAGCTTTTTCAAATGCCTCTAAAAGAAACCTAGAGTTCTTTGGTTCGATCTGTTGACAAAGCCTATGAATTTGCATTTTATCTCTATTGTTTTTAAACACGACAATGTAGTTTGCATTTAGAGATATAGTTCGAAATTTCTTTCCTTGTGGAAACACGTTTTGTAATATGTAAATAATCCCGAAGCGTTTGTGATGTGAATCTCTAGTGAAAAAATTTGACACGTTTTCCCCGGAGGCTTGATACATTAAATCATCCAAAATAACTAAATCCCCCTCGTTAACAGTGTCCAAATCTGGTATACCTGCATGGGTTGCGAAGAACGGGCTTGGTTTAGGAGAATATTCTAATGGATGACACCACAACACTTTTCTCGCGGGTCTGTCAAACATTCTGTCTGCATTACTAATTAAATTTTTCACAAATGTAGACTTACCACACCGCGACGGACCTGCAATTAGCATAGTGCACGGGAAATTAAATTTAAAGTGTTGGTTAGTAGACATTGTGGGCGACTGATGTGATCTCATTTAGACACGCCTTCTTTTATACCCATACGGGTAGGAATCAAAGTTTTCACACTGCACACGTTTGTTGACCACCATCCTATAGGTTTTCACTGAAGACTCAGTTACCACAGTTCCTAGAAATTTCCTAGAAATCTGTGTGCCTTCAAGTACTACCGACATTGAATTATCCCTCAGCACGGTGTTCCTGATAACGTCGGAGTTTACATTTTCCAAATTCCCCGAGTTGAGGGTGATGCCTTTAATTTTACAGACAGAGTGCGTCTTATCTCCACACTTAACCTCTATGGTGTAACTTTTTGGACCTGTAGATGCAAATCTGCAAATATACGCTCCATCGCCGTACTTTTCTATTTCATCTGTCATACAGCCTAAAAATGGTCCCGTGGTTGGCATCCATTCCCCCGGTCTGTACGTGGCTATAACAGAATCTGTGTCGAAATAACACACGCGTTCGCCCAATCTCCTAAGGTAGGAATAGAGTTCGATTCTTGCATGGGCAGTTGTATATGCAGCTATGACTGTGTTACTAGTAAAATTCAATTTAGGATTCTGTTCGCAATGTTTCCACACCACATACATTACCTCCTCTGTAGCGGGCAGGTAAGACTGTACCTCTACACCTGGGTCATTAAGTAGGTCTATGAGCCTCGAATAATCTTTCACAAGCTCGCATGTGGACAAGTTATCTCTTTGGCCGTATTTTCCCCAAAAGGAGTTTAACATCAGTTTGGCCAACTCACGTCTGCCAGGATTGATTTCAATAGCGTCTTTATCCAGTGCCACGCCTTCTTTTTCCAAAAATCGTGCGATATACTCGTTTCTCATGGCAGGAGTGTCGCAGTCTTTGGGCCAACCGGAGGCTTCGGTTTTAATTTTCAGAAACTGATTCACATAGTCCTGAAAAAGCCCCTTTTCTCCAGTGATGGGGTTATAGCGTACCATGTCATATTCCCATATTTCATACACGTGAATCACGCTATAACCTTCCTCTAATGCGACTTTAATCTCGTCCACTACCCAGGTTCCTGTCATACATCTTTCGTCCTCTGTATGCGTGCACTCTGTCTGATTCTCCATCTCTGCACATGTTCGGCATAGCGGAAACATAAGTTTACCGTTAATGCGCGACGGCAGGACGGGGTGGTACAGTCTTTCTGGGGGAAGAATTTTACACTTTACAATACCGCCCTCAACATCTTGCAAATTTGGTAAATTATTCACATGAATTTTTGGGTGTCCAACAGGGTAAGCCTTGGTCTTATTTACGAACGGGTACAAACTGCACACATCATAGTAAAACATTTTCATATCTCCAGAGGCTTCGCAGTAGGTTTTCGTACAATTTGTACGTCCACCAAAGAAGGCATCTCGTGGATTGAGAGGTTCGGGGTAGGGAAAACTTTTGACAAATTCAGCCAAAACCCTATTGGTCTTAATCAAACCATTGAACTCACACTCCCACATCTCGGTCACGTTATACCCAGCATGCCTCATCATCTTCGTGACCTTCACGGTGTCCTCGTATCTGGAACTCATGGTCTGGTTGCCAGTGTTGTATAACCTTGAATTCCTATTCGGGTAACAACGTGTGCAACCGTGGTAGAAGCATCCATGAAAGAAATAGACACATTTCCCTTCTTCTTTGTACCCGTCCACTTTATGCCCTAAAACTTTAATTTCCCGACACCGATAAGCATGCTGTATGATGGTTGATTGCTGCTGTTCCAACCAAGACAGCCAGATACACGCTACCCGCGATTGCTTATCAGCTAAACGGTATCCTCCTGCGGGAATAAGTGGTATTTTATTTCTTGGCATGAACCGTTTCCTATATACATTCATGCATGCCTGAGCTATGGTGACGCATTCTCTAAACGGGTCAATACCGTTCTCGTCAATAAATTGTTTCCTAAATTTGGAAACACCTTGACTCAAGAGATAAACGTCAGTTTTACAGTAAGTAACCATTTCTTTTTTCATGTCAAAGACATAATTTGAGGACAACTTTTCATTATGCCACTGCTCGAAAGTCTTGCGGTCATCAACACTCATGCCATCTGGGCAGTAATATTTTTGCTCTGGTACAGGACCAACATACTTTTCGTTTTCCTTGGTGTTGAACAGGTAAGGAAAATAACCTTTACATTCAGGCAGTTGAAAGGTTTTTGAAAAGTGAGACAGTGGCATAGGAATGAAATTCAAAGAGTCTAGAAAAGTTACACTCTTATACTTCATTCTGTAAATTTTGCTTCCATTCATAATCAGTTCGGGGTCCCAATTTAGGGTGCCCACCATGTGTTTTAACAAAAACTGGCCATCATACGACCTCAAGTTGTGTGCTATGACAATAATGTCACGGGATTCGAACCCTGGTTGTGTGATGTGGTCAAACAATTCTTTTACAGGCTCCTTGTCGAATACCCATTCTTTAACACCACACTGTGTACAATAGGGCATCTTATGAGACTTGTCCACACACAGACCACAACTTTTATGCATTATACATAGATTAGGAATGTGTTCAAACACGTCTGTGGAATAAAGCGTGTTCTGAGTACACTCGAAATCTATGAACATGAACACGAAATTCTTTCGCAAATTTGGTGAATTGTACGGCCGAATGTAGCACTCGTGGTTGGCATTCACATGGACCTTACAAGTAACACAATAAATTTCTCCGCACTGGTGAGGAGTTTTCCTAAGCCTCATATTCACAAGTTTGTTACACAACGGGCATACTTTTTCCACGTCGCATACTGACATGGATTTAGGGTAATATTTCCCCTTAATCAAATGATTATTAAAACAGGTCTCCCCGTTGAAATCGCGATGACATGAATCGCATTTCACATACCTATCAAATGATGTTGGACACCTCTGTCGACACTTGACACAGTTTAGATCACACCTGTGAGTTTCTTTTTTATTAAGTGAGGGAAAATTACAATGTCGGCAATACCACTTACATTTGAATGCCCCGTGTAGGTTTACAATTGCATTAAAATGGCTGTCGTGGAATATTACGTCGATGTGTTTATCGGTGTTAATTTCCGACTTGTAGAGGACATTTTTACCATTATGACCACCAAAAACAGTGATAGGATACTCCTTTAGCGCTATTTCAAAGAGTTTCACGTCGTCAAGTGTAAACGGGCCATCGGTTTTGCCTATTTTCTCACACAACTCTACAGCTTTTTGTTTTTGCAGACGGTCATATCGCGTAATAGAACCATAATGAACATCCCCGTCAATTTTGGATTTGCACACTGCGATGGCTCTAGGTAGACAAAGATTGTCTTTGTTTTTAATTTCTATAATACCTTTGTTTTTACTACAGTCGTCGCAGCGTTTGTAACATGAACCTGATATTTCATTTGTCCAAATACACGAAATTTTGATTGCCCCTCCCAACAAAAATTCTTTGTTACTTTGCATTATTTTCTCCATTGATTTCAATACGGCCTCGGGGTTTACCTGATCAAACCTACGTACACTCATGTTAAAAGGTCTAGCAGGATTTTTGGTATCATGAACGGTTATTCCTACGAACCCTGGTTGGTTTTTTAGCAGATTGTCATCAACAAATGATAAATAATCATGAAACACTTTGGAAACCCATTGGTCAGGATCTGCATCTTTAGGCATCGAACTCACCATAATTTCAGTTTCAGAGTACCCAGAATAAAATTTTTTAGTTGCCCTCTGGCTATGGTTAATAATTTCGAAAGATGGTTGCAAGGTTGCACTTACCTGTGGCACAATGCTGTCAACAAGAGAAGGTGGTACACCATTTCCGGTAGAAGGCGAGCCAGCTCCGGTAGAAGACGAAGCAGTTCCGGTAGAAGACGAAGCAGCTCCGGTAGAAGGCGAGCCAGCTCCGGTAGAAGACGAAGCAGCTCCGGTAGAAGGCGAAGCAGCTCCGGTAGAAGGCGAGGCAGCTCCGGTAGAAGACGAAGCAGCAGGACGGTATGGTTCACCGTTTCCGGTCTGATCACTTTTGCTGGCCACACCGCCCGAGAAGCCACGTGTTCTCTTAAGAGTGAGCTTGCCCCCATAACGTGTTCTCTTGCGATGATCACAACTTTTCTTTTTGTTGACGAACTGTTCTAAAACCGACGTGAACCCTTCAACTAGACTCCCAGTACCGGAGTTTCCGTTATTCCTCGAAGACTCGGGCCCCTGGTCACTGATGGAAGTGTTTGTAGAAGATTGATCGGCAGAAGATTCGTCTCCGTAGTTGACAACCTTGGCAGACATGATTACCACGTGATATAAGCATCTTTCGTCGCGATTGAACTTTTATAGACAACAAAAGATAACGCCCACACCCAATAGACAACAAAGACCACGCCCACAACCAATGAGGTGAGGTTTCTACTGCGCATGCATAACCCTACAGCCAATCGTCGTACAAATGGTGGGGGAAGGTTTTTTTAATCTTCCATCGGGTACGCGGTGTGAGTTTGCTAGAAGAAGAAAAAAGAATCCCCTTGTTTTTGACTTTTTTCTGTCACTGTGTGTTAGTAAGAAAACTTTTAGTTGGCTCTGTAAAGAAAAACCCACACATATTGTTTTTGACTTTTCTAACCCTGTGTGAGAAAATACAGAGTTTTAGTTAAAAAGAATATATACAAGTTAAAAAGAATATATACAAACGAATAAGAAACAATCCATTGACTCGGTTTTTTAGAAGAAGAAAAGATGGCCTCCGAATTCTTTTATAAACACGCGTGAACAAAGCATGGAAATACAGAAAAAGAAACTTTTAGTTGGCTCTGTAAAGAAAAACCCTCACATATTGTTTTTGACTTTTCTAACCCTGTGTGAGAAAACACAGAGTTTTTGTTAAAAAGAATATATACAAACGAATAAGAAACCACCCATGTCGATGTGAAAGAACTTTTATTAACAATGTCTTTTCCCCCGAAAGAAAGAACTTTTAAATGTCTCTGAAGATAGGATTTTAGAAGAATGTTTTTTGTTTCCTTGTGAAAATAATAGCTTTTTAGAAATACAGAGAAAAAGCAACGTGAAAAAGAAACTTTTAAAATACCCACATATTGTTTTCGACTTTTGAAAACACCGTGACAACTCCCATGTGAGGGAACAAAAAGCATTGTGTGGTGTACAGAGCGAGCCAACGTGTTATTTTTAGTTTGGCTCTGTAAAGAAAAACCCACACATATTGTTTTTGACTTTTCTAACCCTGTGTGAGAAAATACAGAGTTTTTGTTAAAAAGAATATATACAAACGAATAAGAAACCACCCATTGAAGACCGAATTCACGCAAAAGCATTGTGCGGGCGGCGAACAAAGCGAGGGACACAAGGCGGGCGGCGAACAAAGCGAGGCGGGCGGCGAAAGCGAGCGGTGGGGGGAGCGAGCAGTGGCGAACTGCCAACGCAGTGGCGGAAGGGCTCTCCATTTTTTTACAACGTAATTAATTGATCACACACACTTTTTTCGGGAGATTTAAATCCAACACTCGATCAAACAGAGATTTTCCTATCGCTTAATCAAACAGAAATTTTGATATCAATTCAAATTGAGATTTTGATATCAACACCCCACCCCCACAACACCCACACCACCACCACCACCCCCACCACCACCCCCACCACCACCACCACCACCACCTCCCACCACCACCACCTCCCACCACCACCACCCCCACCTCCCACCCCCACCTCCCACCACTTTTGATATCACCCCCCACCCCTTTTGATATCAATTTGATATAAAAATCACGCGAGGAGGGATATATACTACTTCGCGCCATGAAAGATATAACTTTGTATAAGTAGTACCTCTTACTGGCGTAATTAGTTTGAAATAGATCCGTAAACATCGGAATAGGGCCAAAACTGTTTTCCGATACTCCGCATTGTTTGGGAAGTAAAACGGAACAATCACAATCGATATCACTCTGCCATTGTTCTCCCGTTTTAATAGAGTTGCTGTCGAAGCGTATTCAATGCGATGCTCCTTTTCCAACGTTGCTCTTTTTATTTGTGTAACTTATTACTCATCTTCAAGCAGGGGACACAAAAGGTTGCTAGCACAATAGAGGAGGGGATCGGAGTTAACTCTCGAGATGCGGCAGTCTAGGATAACAACCGGAGAAGGGTTTCTTTTGCCCGTCGCGCACCAGATAAAGAAGGAAACCAATCATTTTCTTTCTATGTTCTCGATTTCTCCTTGAGCCAGCCATCAATCAAGTGCACTTCTCGCAGAAACCTTAGCGCTCTGAAACTTGAGAGGCGAAACTCTATCAACATCTTAACGAAATTAAACTAACTCAGAAAGCAGTCTTCCTTCCTATGTTTCCAAAAGGAAACCATTGCCTCATATTCGTTGAGGCATAGTGCCCTGGCATTATACAGTTACACTAAATTAATCGGAAAACATACAGTGCTATTGGGCATTCAAAGCCTTAAATTTGATTCCGTACCAGTAGCGGCAGGCAATAAACCCACATGCAGCACACTTTTACACTGCTGAATACAGCTTGCAAGCCTCTATAGAGTGGTTTATTTAGAAATAACAATTTATTTCAAAACAAATGATGCTAGCCATAACTCAAATGTAGAGTATCTTTGGGCCATCTATAGAAAATGTCCTCTCTATTGCATAATGTATAACACAACACAACATTCATGTGCAAAACCCTAGGATATTGTTCATGAGATGAAGCATGGTTCCATTTATGCGGCTCACAGAACTCAAGCTATCAGGTCGTCCAAAATCCACATGTCATCATGAAGCACCTACGTACCCAATTAAAATCAGTGTTTGCAATCCGCTCGGGACCTCTCTCTTAGCGCCGGATTTTCATGGCATTTGTTGAGCAACTGGACGATGTAGATCTAAGTTTGGATATTTTCAACAAGATGGTGCTACATGCCATACATTAAACCAATCCATGACGCTAAATGAAAGTTTCTTTGATGACCGGAAAATCTCCAAGATCCTGTGGCCACCGAGATCTCCTGATTTGACAGCACCATTCCTATGGGTTACTTAAACCCAGTGTTTATATCAATTTTACAACAGACAATTGACAATCTGAAGCACAACGTTGCACAGAAGATTAACAGTATTGATAACACAGTCCTCCAACGAGCGGCCAGTAACATGGAACGACGTATTGAGTAATATTCTATGCAGGAGGGAGGACATTTTCAATATTTTCCAAAGACACTGTACATCTGAGGCTTAATAAGTTGTGGCTAACATAATTCGTTTTAAATAAATTAATAAATAAAAATAATTTAAATCATGTAAAAAAGGTATTATTTTTATTTAAATCACTTTGTGGAAACTTAATGATTAGAATTAACATTCATACTGTAGGATGAACATATGTAACACAGAGAGAGAATTAAATGGAAACATTGTTGCAATACACTATTTAAAAAAATCGTTCCGACGGTTTTCATTCAATAAACTTATTGATGACCATGTGATTGAAGTTTGAAAATTACAGAATGAGGCCCTTCTTTACGGAAGGAGCTATGTTATGAAATCACATCTTGATTCAAATTAATACTTGGAGTTGATTTTTTTTTTTATTTGTTTTACTTCCGGATGCTCTTTAATGTCTCAGGTCATCAGCGTCCCATTCAAATCAGGGTGTGAAACGGCCGATAAATTTTACTCAAAGACCTCTTCTTTCAAGCTTGAGGTTCTTTATCGTGCCGTAAATGTACGAAACAGGACCCACGGCTATACTTTCCTTCCCAAAGAAGGCATACTTTGGATTTTTACGCCCGAAAAAAATCCATCGGTCCTGAACGGGATCGAACCCGCAATCTTGGGCTCAGAAGGAAAGTATGGTTACCACTACACCACTAAGACCGACACATACCTGGAGTTAGTCTACCCAGGTTTTTAATTTAGATTTTCTCTTTCAACGATCGAAAAGAAAAAAGCTCAGAATATAAGCTTTGTGTAGGACAAATCTTTCTATTGCTTAAGCTACATCACGAATTCCCAAGAAACATAATTAGTCTATCATTCAGCAACAACTGACTACGAATCAAACACTATAAGAGATACTTTTATACTATAAATGACAAACGAATGATTACAGGTGATGGAGAGTGTCTGTGTGGGCGTATTGTTGTTTCAAATGTAATACTGTTTGATTTTGATATAACTACACATTTTCTCGTTATACCGGATGTTCCTTACTGTTGACATAACCTTTAAAGGATGGCGACGAAGGATAAATTTATCAATTTGCAATATGGAACTCTGGCTTGGAAACGCCTCAGTCGCAAGTTATACGTCAAAGTTGTTTTGGGATATCTATGAAAGCGGAATAAAAGAACTTACTACTTTCACAAGCTGCGAAAACATTTGACAGTTGTTCAAAATGCCGTTCTACAGCTTCGATGCAAGCTTGACAACTTTGCAGTAGGTTTTGTCTTATCCTTAAGTCATCCTAACGACTTCACAAGTAGCTAGGATTCTTGCAAAGAAATCCTCTTCAATCTCCATAGGTGTCTCATAGACAAGACATTTCACATAGCTGCACAAGAGAAAAGTGAGGTCAGGTTAGGTCACGTGAAAAACGAAACACGAAACAAGACCTCCTCTTCCTATCCACATTTCAGTAAACGTCTGATTAAGGTGTTCACAAGAACCAATGAAAATTGATATGTGGTCTCATCACGCTGTCTTGACGAACAAGTGAAATATGTTCAAATAAAATTTAAAACTCAAGCCATTTGCAAATAATCGAATCCCATGATTTTACCTACATGTTTTCCTGGCTACCTATCCCTTATGCCATTGTTACAACTCCTAGAACCTGATAAAAACACTTTTGGCTTATAACTTGTGACAGGCATTTTCGGACCGAAGTTTCATATCTCAAGTAGAAACATTTGCCCTTTTCCATCTTCCCTGAAAGTTTGCACCATCATTACGGAAACACCCGGTATATAACGGCTACCATTAATGCACTACTTCACAATAATTATCTAATAAGAATATTTTAAAATACTCCATTCACTTCGTAACTAAAAACTTAGTCCTATAAAACTGAAGGTTTCCTTGGAACTTGCGACGAGAGGTGACGTTTCTGTTGGTGCATGCACACAATAACTCTCATGAGGGAGAGGCTCCTTCTATCGCTTCCTCTGTTCTCCCTAGATCGAAAACTCTACAATCTCTACGAAACGTTTATTTGCAGATTCTCTGCAAACCAAGTCCCCTATAGATAATAATCGCAAACACAAATAACAGACCTTGTGACTGTTTTTTCTTTTAGGCATAAAAACACAGTAAGCAATGATTATAGAAATTAAACAATGAAATTTATGGGTGTAGCGCAAGCTAGCAACCTCCTAGAGGAACTGACTTCTCCCTAACTGATAATTCTGAAAATAAATAAATATATACTGACATTTTCTTTCAAAGTAGTTTTTAGAAGTTCGTTTTTACCACTAGAGCCTCACGGACAGCAAGCACTGTTGATTAGAGCCCTGAGTTGGGTCACTCTGGAAACAAATTAAATAATCATCAGTCCTAGAACCTTCGCTTTGAACGAAAAACTGGCGAGACAAAACATTCAAGTCATCACAAAGGTGCCATCCCTCGTGCTACTTATAGGCGTGGTGGGTGTTGCCAAACAATACGCCATGCACAATTACACTGCTGCGAATTGCTTGTAGCTTCTCGGTTTCCAAATGCAGGACTCTATTTATGATACAAGAGATGAAATAATAAACTTGAAAAGGGATTTTTGGGAAGGAAGCTTTCTAGGTCTAACTTAAGAGTATCATCAACTTAAGAGCATCATCAACATTTGACATCAACAAGGATTGAGGAGAACCTGAAAAAATCCTTTTCAGGAAAACGGTAATGCCGGGATTCAAAACTCAGAGCCCCTGTTCACACATCCATGCCTTAGTGATCTCGGCCGCCTGTGCAAGTTATTAAGAATGTAGCCGAGTTTAAAAGAACATTACTAAACTTAACAAATTAAGAATAATAATATGCTTTATGGATGTGAAAAGAATAGAAAAGGAGAGAAATAACGAGGATTCTCTTGGGGTGGAGTGCTGAGGGGAAAAGAAAAAAGGGAGACCCTGGGGAACAAAGGACGGACGCAATAAGAAGAAGAACTACAAGCAACGGGCTGACGCAGAGTATGCAGGAGAAAACACAATATGGAGAAGTAATAAACTTATTTAAAGGATGTCTTCTGTATAATGATTTGGCATTGGTCATTTTGAAACCTTAACTACAAGATGACATTTATTACTTGGAAAATCAATTTTTAATTCTTTAATATAGAATGTACTTATTTCAAGCTATATCCGTTATCGCTTTATAGAAATGCCCAAATACTTTTAAACTAAAACACATTTTAAATACTTTTTTATAATTATCATCAGAGTTAAGTTTTTCTCCAGACCTTCAACGAACATTGAGCGTAGATTCAAATCTAGTGAGACGTTAGTCCACAATTTACTTTGCAATTATTACGTCATTATACCCTCAATTTACAATATTTTTACATACATCATTAACGTACTCTTTTTACTTTAGATCCTAGCAGCATCCTCCAAAATACAGTTTCCTACCTCGTTAACCCCTGGTTGTTTGACTGTAGGAAAGCTCCTTTTATTTTCTTCCTATTTAGTTCCCACTTCTCTTTAACTTTACCCCTAAATCTCTCCCATTTTCTGGATGTTTTTACACTCTTGTTCTGACCTTCTCCACCTGCTTAATTCCTTAAACCTTTCACTCCTCCATAACCTTTCTTTTATTCTCTATGATATACTTCCATCTTTTTCCCTGCCCACATTACCATGGATTCCAACCTAATGCTCCTCCTATATCCTATCTGCTCTCAATGCTACAAGTACCATAACTCCATACTTTCTTATACCTATTGTCAATAACAAATTTCCCATCACTCTTCATACTCAACTCTCCATTTGTAACATCTTATATATTCCAATTGTATTTCCTCTACCTCCCTACTTCCTTTCCTTAGATTCAACCTTGTTATTAATGGAAAATATAAAATGCCCACTACCTACTACCATGTCTAACACTTTAAATCCAAGCAGTGATTGGACTATTACTTCATTACATAGCATGAAATCAATGACATTAGTAGAAACTTCACTTAATTCCGAACATTTGTCATTAATAAGTTACTAATAAGTCTGACCAGCTGTTACCACCGTTACCTGCTGAAAGGTACATGTAATGTTTATCTCTGCCCTAAGCTGGTGTACAGCGATTATAGTTTACTTATAGATATAGTCCTAAAAAGTGCACTGTGTCACAATGACAGTTTCTTCAGTTAGAGCACAAGCTGGAGCGTGCAGGGTTGCATGCAGTTGAAGATAATGTTACAGGAAGATATGGAGTTTCTTCCAAAGATAATCGCTGCTAATGTTCGATCCTGAGAACAAACAGCAAAGCTCTGTATGGATCTCCATTATCACCAACACAAAAAAGCAAAAGTGGTTGTTTCTACTATCGTCATCTCATTTTTTGATATTCAACGAATGGTTTACCAGCATGTTGCATCTGCACACAGATCTGTAACTGAACAATACTACATCTCTGGCCTGATTTTTCTGCAGGGAATCATTTTAATGCGATATCGTTTATATATATATATATATATATATATATTGTTAACATACATATTGTTTAACGCCCGTTTTACTACTGAGGCACCACAGGCGATGGACACTGATGATGCATGAGATGAAATGATATTTTGGGAAAGGATTTTTTAGGGAAGGAAACGTTCCAGGCCTAAGTTTAGGATACCTCCCGACATTTTCCATTTATGAGGCGTGAGGGAAACCTGGAAAAAAAAAAAAAAACCCAGTCAGGGAGGACGGTCCTGACGGGATTAGAACCCCAGATCTCTCACTCACGATCTGCGTTTTAACGACCTCGACCACCCGTGGCAGTTTGCAACATCCTGGAGCTGTTTGATGATAATGTAGTTTCTGAATATCTCACAAAAATCGATGACAAGTATGCACCTCACCCTCCCTACAGTCTAGATATAGCCTCGCATGGCGTTTTCCGTTTACTGAAATTAACATTTTCGTGGGAGGTATTTACCATCAACATCAGCATTACTTTGAATGTATAGAACATTATGTATGTCCAAGAACAGAACATTCTTATTATGAGGGCTGTTCATAAAGAATAATCACAATTACTTTGACAACACACTTCCATTCTTCCTCAAATTTCTCAAAGTAGTCTTCATTGTATGCAGTGCATTTGTCCAGCAATTCTGTCAATCTTAAAAAAAACATATTGGAGACTATTTTTGACAGGTCTTTCAGAATGTCCTCCGAGGCCTTCACCAATGCTTATGATGACGGTAAATACCTCCCACGAAAGTGTTGTTACATGAAAATGATGCCCTGCAAAAAAATCAGGATATCTCTGTAGTATTGTCCAGTTACAGTTCTGAGTGTAGATACGACATTCTGGTAAACCATTCCTTGAATATGAAAATATGAGCCCAAAGCAGAAGCAACCACATTTGCTTCTTTTGTGTTGATGATAATGGAGATCCATACAGAGCTTTGCTGTTTGCTCTCCGGATCGAAATGATGCAGCCAAGTTTCATTAGCACTGATCACCTTTAAAAGAAACTTCGTATCTTCCTGTAACTTCTTCAACTTCATGCAACTCTGCACGCAAACGTTCTTTTGTTCGGTAAACAGCAGTCTTGGGACCCACCGGGCACAAACACCTCTCATGTGCAACTTTTCAGTTACCAACGTGTGGGTACCACCTAGATAAATTCTCAGAATTTCTGAAAGCGTTCTTAATGTTATTTGACAGCACAAACTGGAGCGTCCTAACTCAATGGCAGATCTCTGCACTATGAACAAATCTGGAATATATCCATTGCATGTTGGTTGGCATTCCGGTTGGCATATATTCATTTTCATGAGTTATGTCTGTGTTTTTGGAAGTATTGTCAATTAATGAATATTTAAGCTGCTTTATACGATAAAGTGTTAGCTAATGTATAATAAAAATTTTGCCCTGTTTAGCCTAAATAAATATAAATGAATATAGCTCTTATTTTTCCTTCTGTATTAAAAGCATTTTTATGTTTATCATTATTTACACTATTAAACTCCTGTAAGTTGCAGCTTGCCACAAAAACAAATGTTTTTAAATATTATTTGCATAAATAACTGCAAAGTTTTGAGTTACTGAGATATTGTTTGCAGAAATGATATAGGCATATATGTGCAAAGACATTAATAAATTCGCATACGACGACCAAAGCAAATACTATAGTTCGTATATTATTAAGACCCGGAAGGGATCATATGTGGTCTAAATTGAGATTTAAGAGAGGTAGGATTTCATCTTTGCTTGAAAATGAGAATCCTCTGTAATGCTTTGTTAGTGCTAGATGTAGAGGAGGGGGAACGGAACTATTTTACGATCATCATCTGATGGCAGTCAAAGAAACGCATCCCTCAACGCTGGGTGAGGGGAGATGTCGTACAGTTAATTAAAAAGAAGCCCAGCGAATGTTGTTCATCTCTGTATACAGCCTTTCCCTTCCATCATCCCTCATCCTGCAGGGCAGCAGTAATAATAAAAT
>CM060834.1:46817500-47200000 GCA_030762175.1 Metallyticus violacea
CTACTACTACTACTACCACCATCATTATCACTATTACTACTATTAGTACTACTGCTATTACCACTACTACTATTGCTACTACCACTCTTACCACTACTACTACTGCTGCTGCTACTACTCCACTACTACTACCACCGTAGCTACTAGTAATATTTTCAATTTAAATACATTGCTAAGAGCAATTGCATTTGATTCGGTTCCACTAACTGCAAGTAGTCTCTACGTCATATTGAACAAGAGCAATGCCCTCACATTGGTTTTCTTGTCTTCAACTTTCAATTGTTTAGCAATCTTCTTTGCGACAGTTATAGAGAAGAAGTAAGATGTGGAAATGTTTCATTTCAATAATTCTTATACAGGTTGATCTTTACCATATTTTTTCCATACACAATGTCTATACTTCAGTTCCGATAATTTCATGTTCATATTTTATAAAATAAAATACAAGTCTATAGTTTTATTATTTTATAGTATTAATAAATAAAACAAATACGTCTAAATTTCTTACTTACAGAGAACTTTTTACTATTAAACATTAATTATTTTGCAGTTACTTATTTCTAATGCTGCATGATTTTTCCATCTCATTAAAAAATAACACATTTTACAAATGCTGCAAGTAAAACGATTACAATCATTGGATCCAATTGAAAATAGTTGCAAATTGCACCTTTATTATCTGTATATTATATTTTTGTTATTCAAAAGTTTTCGTTATTTTTTTATCTTAGAATAATTAACTTATAAAATAATATTTATCTTTACAATGAAAATGTAATGTTTTAATAAACTCATCTAAACTAATCATATTCACTTATATCGAGCACCAGGAAACGCATAGACTTCTGTCACTTTAAAATAACAGTAGTATGAAATCAGCTTTTATGCTAAATATGCTGAATTACGAAATTGTTACAACAGATTAGATCTTTCAACACATAACATGTTTCTACCAGGTGCTCTTTTATTATTGGTCAGATTTAGAACGGAGAGTGATTTTTCTATATGCGTGAAAAGTGAAAAACCTAGCACAATTTAATAAAATATGTCGGTACTTCAGACCCAAATTATCTTAGGTTTATATATTTAAGGGCTCACTTAACTCACTTAAGGGCTTACTGTCCCATTCTATTCAGAGATGAAATGGCGGGTGAGTTTGCCCAGAGGCCTCTTCTTTCAGGCCGAACCATTCCATCTGCAGAAATATAACGAAGGGGGGCTGCTTTTATAGATACCGTCTCGTAAGTAATGTCCTTTTTTAAGTAAAAAAAACTTTCATTTGAAATATGTTCTGAAAATATATTAAATTTATCTTAAAAGCTGGAAGTAAAACGATTTGCTAACAGAAAGCTATAGAAGCTTACTCAGCAAGACGGCACAAAATTACATTTTTTTATGGTTTGAAAAAAAAAAAAAACATCTTGTCTGAAAGTGTGTGAGGTAAGAAACATATCTTTTCCATAGGAATAAAACAGAAAGGGAAAATTTCGATCCTGCAAGGCTAAATAATGAATTATATGCATGTCATGTGATATATCGGGGTAGTAAACCTGTTGAAAGGTTCATAAAGAGTCCTGTATAAAGTAGAACTTTATAACACAAATGTAGATGCCGCTGCAGTTATGAGAGAATGTTGAGAGGGTGTATGTCTTGATAAAAAAGACTTTTCACATGTCATTTGTGTGTCATGTAGTTGTGTCCCTGGCCCACCTTTCTACAGGGGACACAAGCAGCCACTGCTCTTGAGTATTGAAATGACGAAATAACTCATTTCGTTAGCCTACAGTGTTTATTTACGTTATTTGATCAGGATCGTCTTTTATATGAAATCATTACATTTGTTAAAATGTAAACTCATTTCGAAGTTTAAGTAACACAGGCCTCAGAACTCGGTGATTCTGACAGTAAACACATCTCCGTTCACGATTTGCTAAACAAAAGCAAGTGGAACGGCAGCTGTTACTGGTTACTGGATCACGTCGATAGCATTTTCAAGAGGTAAATTAATTAATATTGATTCCTCTCTTCTCGAGAACAGACACTTCTCCGAATTTGAACGGACGCTTCCCTGCTGAGTCTTTGACTGTAGGCAAGTAATTGGTTCAAATGAGAGCCGTGGTAAACTGGAATTTAATTTGATTATGTTAATGAGGTCAGAATGGGTTGCCAAATAATTATGGTTCCTCAGTGACATGCACTGCTGGATAATGAAGGGGACATATATCTGTCTGAATTCTCATTAATCAAACAAACGTCACGCGTTTAATCAACTGCCACACTTAGGGCGACCTATAAAGCTTTGTTTGTGCAAACAGAACCATCATATCATGACGCGTATTGCATGCGGCGCTTTTGGCACGTGCCGGTTTGAAAAATATTCAATTTTCTGCATAAAATGTTCAATTATGCACATATTTATGTCATCACTATCAGTAAGATATATCTGTATGTACATCAATATACCACCCTAAGTCACTCTTCCAGAAATATATTATCCGCCCATTTATGCGTTTGTAGGTAATCACAGAGGATATAGACGGTCCTGGTGGTGTAGTGGTAATCATACTTGCCTTCTAAACCCAAGATCGTGGGTTCGAAACCGGCCAGAATCGATGGATTTTTTCGGGCGTAAAAAGCCGTGAGTCCCATGTCGTACATTTACGGCACGATAAAGAACCTCAAGCCTGAAAAAAGAGGCCTCTGAGCAAAATTTGTCGACTGTTTCAAGCCCTGAATAGAATGGGAAGCTAATGACCTGAGATGTTAAAGAGCGTCCGTAAATAAACCAAATCAACAGAGGATATAATGTATATATTGATGGCAGCAAGTCTGCTGATAGAGTAGGTTGAGCTTTTATTTTTAAACTCTTTTATATATAAAGCCCAAACCTTTGTCTCTACTGAAATATTTGTCAATTATCAATCGCTTAACTATATTGCTGCTATATATGCTGCCAATTATCTTATCTGTATTGACGCTTTAAAAAGCATTCAAATTCTCCAGGATGTGCTGAAGAATTTTATGCTCACTCCATAGCAGAAATAATCCAAACCAGTTATATATATAGTGTGTGTCTTTTCTGAATAATAATATTTTCTTTAAAATATTAATATTTTCATAGCATCCAAGGCAATAAACCGGCTGTTGAGGTAGCTAAATCCGATGAGTCCGTATCGTCAGATATCAAATCTGTCTTGTGGAAGCGTATTCTCCAAGGCCTGTATCACTTGACACTTCTGTCGAGGAAAGCTCTGTGAAATAAAAGAGTTTCCTTTAATCTGGGAAACTTCATCCCATAATAGTAGAAATGAACAAGTAATTATAGCTCCACTGCGGATTGGCCATTGCTTCTTTTTAACCATGTTTACCTTTTTAAACCGACGTGGCTTCTCTGTGTGATCATTGCGGGATTGCGCTCACTATGAAGCATGTATTGCTACAATGTGATTCATATATACTACGCAGGTAGCAGTGGCCTAGTACCTTACACGAATTAATTGGTAATTATTCTACTGTACTGAATAGGGTCCTAGAGGTTTTGCATATCAGCCCTTGTAGAAGCCATGTTTAAATTGTCCTATTTTATTTGTGTTATTCCTTTAACTTCTGTACGTCTTATTTCTAAATGTTTACATACATACATAAATTATAAGTTATGGAAACTACTTTTTTCACGCATACAAGAGACAACACAAAAATCTAAGATATACGATTGAAAGTATATAGTATATACTGCCGAATGGTGTCACTAACGGAAGGCTAGGTCCTCGTAGGGAACCTGACATTGGTTTACTATGGTGTGAGCAAAAGTTAAACAGAACGACTTACATAGGATTGCAAACCCTTGGCAATCTTCGAAGTAGTTCAAGTACCTCGACGGCTCATTGCCAGCATTGGGGAAGGCGCCGAATACCATCTGCTGCATGTGAGTTGCTAACATGAGCCACTCCACATCTAAATGCTTTCAAAATGTTCACTTTGTTAGCAAAACGCTTCCCATGCAATAGCTGCTTCACTTTGGGGATGAGGTCATAATCACAGGGACTGAGTTTAGGCGAATATGGCGGGTGTGGAAGAACTTCTCATTCCTATCGCTATAAAAAATACTTGTTTATAAAAGGTGACACCCAAAAGATCTGTAATACTGGGCGTTCACAGTGGTCCCCTCACGCAATGAATGGCACGCAAACACACACCTTGACTGTCATACGCTAGAATAACCATTACTTTCTTTGGTGAAGATTCGGAGAAGCTTGTATTTGTGTGATGTCCTCGGGTGACGCCATTCATTAGACTGTCGTGAGTTTTGGTTCATAAGTTCATGCCCACGTTTCATCAATGGCTATGATGCGATTAAACATGACATCTTGAATTCTCGCCAGACTGATGCAACATGTTTCATAGCGAGTCCATTTATGTATCTCACGTTTGATGTAGCACCCACTTTGCGCACATTTTCCGTATGTTCAGGTCCCATAAAATGTATTGTACTGTTTTTATCCGAACTTCTGTTGCTAGTGTCCAGCGTCTTCATCGCGTAAGCGTTGTTCCAGCATCCTTGTCCGTGGACACAGAACGCCCACTGCGCGGCAGTCGACATTCTGCCCGTTTGAAGACCTCTCTCCACCTCACCACTGTTCGATAGGGCAGGACACGCCAACCCAGTACTTTCCGTAGTTCTTTGCATTTTTGTCGTGACTTATGACCAGACAACGGATTTTAGGGCAAATTATTATTTTGTTCATTTGGTATAAAGGGGAAAAATATTAATATTTATGTTTCATGAAAATTGGAAGCTATTGATAGCGTTTTATAGTGCCCTAAAATGTTGTTAGACCTTAATTTGTTAATATTGCGCTTAAAATGCTAAATCAATGTAAGGTTTCGTTATTTAACTATTTATTCACATACTCTTACATGTAAACAGTAGTGAATGTCAGTTTTCTTTAACACTATCAGGAAATGTAACAATGGGTGGAACGTTGTACTTTTCGTCAAAAAGAATTTCAACAGCAATGCTATAAGGTTAGTTTGAATGTATGCTAGCCTCTCTCCCTCTCCTTGTTTGCGTTGAGAAGTTTGAAATGGTAGGAAATTATCCTGTGCAGTTTAATGTGCCTAAGGATAAAAGTGGAAAATCTTTGCTGATCCGACAATGGCTAACAGAATTTCCACACTTAAATATGATGGAACAACAATATTCTGAGAGATTTGTATCAAATAAGTAGATAACTGTAATTGAAATACATTTTAAAAAGTAGGCCTATATAATAGTTATAAATTTGCCTGAGATGAAATTCTATGAAAGACAACTGCACTTTAAGCTTTTAAATTTCGATAGTTAGTGTATTTACAGGTCATTGCTACTTTGCACCAATAAAAGCACTTTGTAATGGAAATATGGCAATACACATTTAGAGGTTAATTCAGTTAACTTCTATCCTTTTTACATTTAGAAACAAAAGATTCGTTGTTGGAAAAAGTCTCAAGATGTATGAATACTTCATTCAAATGGAGTATCTATTTTTATCTGCATTTATTTACATAGATATTGAGTTTGTACTATAGCTGATGTAAAATTTGCACCTCTGACATCTATAGTAGTAGAAAGACCTTTTTCTGACTTCAAAATGATTCCCACAAACAAAAGGCAAAGATAAATTATGGAGAATTAAAAAAAAAAAAAAAAAACTAGTGATGTACTGTGCAGGTAATTGTGAAAGTAAATGAGTATGGAAATGAATTTCAAACATTTCCACAGTATATTTAATTTTTTTCAATATATTCAATTTGTGCCGTGTGTTTGTATAATGCAGTAGTCTTCTTGCATTTCTTAAATGTACTGTTTTGTTTATTTTAATGTGTAATTTATTAATTTTAGTGAAATAAATAGGTTTGAAGACTAAGTTATTTGTGCCTAAATAGCCTATTTTTACTGAAAAGAGCCTAATTTATTAAATTTAAAGCTATTTTAGGCTCCTGAAACTGAAATTTTTAGTGTCTAAAAATGCAATGTCTACTTATGACATCCCTCATATATATTTATTTATCGGCATATTGGATTTTCGTCCTGTATTAAGGAGATGACGCATTTACTGTGCTGCCTTAAGAGAACTTAGCTATCAAAAAGAGTGTGAGTCATGTTATTATTTTTAAATGCCCTTCACAGCTTTATAATGAAACATATATATAATACAGTGAAGGGTTTTGTACTACTTTATTTAAAATGTATATATCGCTTGTTACGTAAACATTTTAAGTTTTGGTTGATAAAAGCAGGAGGGTTTCAATTCACAAAAGTAAAATATTAATAAATTATAAAGCTATATCTTTAAATTATTCCTGTGTTAACTATGTTAGCCTTGATTGTTTTATTGTATATAAATATTTAATTTTACGCTATCTATTTTATGTTCATAATGTCCAACAGAATAAACGGGATGAATTTCATGCCTTCATTAGGAAGCAAGTGAAACTGCATCCTTTTACACAACCACTACATTTTTCCCCTCCCATTGAGGGAATTAATTATCAGGAATGGGTGTCGGATGATGCTTTGCTTTGCGAGGTGTGTAATGGAGCAGCACACAAAGACAGACCCCAATACCACATAGCAGCGGCCCCCCGCAATGTAAGCCCGCCAAAGGAAACCACTTGCACCACCAGCGCCACCACCTTGGTGCTCCGAAATTCACATCATAATTTGTTATCCTGCTAGACCACAGCATTCCACTTTATTTTAATGCCCAAATGTTACACTTTGCATATCAAAAGATTTAATTGAATTTTGCAGACAGACGCATCAGAATTAAAAAGTTTCATTTTTAATTTGTATAATTTTCTCTGCTCTCTGCTGCTGTACAATGTCCTACCATCAAAGATGTATTTTTTTAAATAGTGTCAAATTTCAAAGAAAAAGAGCACATAAAAAGTGAATTGAAATATTCTTCTCCATATTTATAAATTGAGCCCTTGGTATCATCTTTACATTCACTAAAATGGAGAAAATTAACATAGTTTTGAGATACATTCTATTTTTAACAAATTCTTTTTTTTTATTTGGTTTATTTACGGACGTTCTTTAACATCTCAGGTCATCAGCGTCCCATTCAAGTTATGGCGTGAAATGGCCGACAAATTTTGCTCAGAGACCTCTTCTTTCAGGCTTGAGGTTCTTTATCGCACCGTAAATGTACGACACGGAGCCCACGGCTTTACTTCCCTTCCGAAGGAAGCCATACTTAGGATTTTTACGCCCGAAAATTCCATCGATCCTGGCCGGGATCGTACCCGCGATCTTGGGTTGAGAAGGCAAGTATGGTTACCACTACACCACCAGGACCGACTATGCATATTTAAGATGATGTTCATATGTTCAATAAAACAAAACCATATGTAATTTTAAAAACAATTACAATGTATTGCAAATATTCACAATCCTATTAAAAGCAGAAACACTATTTAAACCCCAAGTTTTAGCCGCTTCTAATTTACCTAATGTCATCATCATGGAGATGAATATTCGGCAGCTGCTTCAAAGATTGGGATAAGAATAGACTCGACTCGACGAGAGCAGGTTAGGTGCCACAAGCAGGAAATGACCTCCAGGTAGCAAAAGTAGCACCACAACAGCACAGAAGGACAAAAAGGGAAGTACAAACGCACACAACTATAAATCAGAAGGGTTCTGATGTGTGAAGCACACAATTTGCTTTCCATCATACTTTTTATAACACAACGTTTTTATGAAAATGTCATTTCCACGAATTCAAAATGTCCCAATCGTCTCAGTTTTTGGTCAAGTCAATTAAAATTTCTCAGAATGTGCAGAAATATTTATTATAATATTCTGCGGAACAAAATATATGCTAACACCCATAATAATGCCAAAAAAGTCTATGGAAAAATGACTAATTTTAAATATTATAAATTTATAGATAAAAAACATTCATCAAATTTAGTTAAATTATCTCTTGGTACAATTTTTGTATGTGATTCAAAGCTATAATTGCAAAAAAGCCCAAAAATATTATGCTGTTATCCCTAAGATAAGTTAGTCTTATAATCATTAAAACAAATGGACCAGTTACTTTATTATTATTATTATTATTATTATTATTATTATTATTATTAACACAAAGCAAAATTAAATATATTCTCTAATCACCCTAAACAAATAAAAACGTATAGCAATAAGCATATTAAACAACAAAAATAAAATAAAACGTTATTAAACTCTATAGGATGTTCTCGTCCCTTAATTACATTTAAGATTTTTATGTAAATTTTGTCAACTATTGAAACGTGTGGGACATTTTGATTATGCCATTTTTTACGCTATAAAATGTATGAAATAATTTATAGCTCGCAAAGTAGTTATTCAATTTAAATTAAATTTAGAATGTATGTATGTATGTATGTATGTATGTATGTATGTATGTATGTATGTATGTAACAGCAATGCAATAACAGTAAATTTTTCAGAAATATCCATACAAAAATGCGGAACATTTAAAATTCACTCACAGTGTCCCTTAAAGTGTGAAGGTTTACGAGGAAAACGCTGTTAGATGAGAATTATAATTTAGTCATATTGAGTTGAGTCTATGTAAATACTCCTTTTGGTGGTAATATTTTTTTCCATAATTTCAGGGAAGTTAGATTTCGGTTTTTGCTTCTGATGTGCATTGTTAATATAACTACATAAAAACTGACAGGAACATATTGTGCAAGCTCAGTCCTCGACCGTAAATGGTCATATAATTTTGTGCATTGGTACATCCTTTGTTAAGTATTCATATGAATTAAGTGATTGTTTCATACAATTTATTTAATACAGCTTTCTACTTCAGACATGAAACACCAAGAATGGCAATATTGAGTATCATGTAGTGAAAATTTCCAAATAAAGACTTTGAGACTTAGTGAAACAAGCATAATTATATAAAATATGGGAGTAACTACTTGCAAGCACTAGACAAACAGCGATTTACTGATTTATCGTGTCATGTGATTTAGTCTAGAACAGGGGTTCTCAACCTTTTCCGGTAACATTCAACACAGGATTTCCTCACTGACCAGCAACTTCACGTCAAATGTTGTTTTTCCCCCCTCTTAAGTTTAAGGAAATTCACAGGATAAAATCAGGCTGTAGGAAAATGTTTATTTTTAGCATACGATTGCTTATTTCAATGCTTTATGACAGATCCTTGAAATTGGGCTTGGTTTTCTCCGCTGCCGTTTGTGAAAGGAAGCATGACTGTTGTACCAGATGTCTGTAACGGCAAGTATTTTATCTTGAGTCAACACATTCATCAGCCTATCCTCAAATAGGTCAACTTCAAAGCCCTGTTTGCTCAAATAAATACTTTTAATCGCTCTTTGACGGAGGAATGTTTCCCATACAGCCTTCTAGACGTTGTATTATATTGCTTGGTGAAAGTCGTTTATTTAAAATTTTAATCACTGCTTTATATTCATTTCTGAGCATCATTCTATATTACGTAAAACTTCTGACAAATGAACTTTCCAAGCAAATTCACAGTTTGGACGTAAAGGAAATGCAATGCACATACTCTTGAAATATGTAAATATTGGATAGTATTAGCATCATAACAATGAATCGTGAATTGGTAAAGAGGCAGGGATATAGAGTAAATAAAATCAAGACTTTAGGTGTAAAAAAAAAGAATAGAAAGATATTTAATTTTAAATTTCGGCATCTTGCATTCTCTCTGTTTCAGTCAAGATACAATTTTTTTAAATATCTTTTGCACATTCCAAAATCTTTAAGTATGAATGTGTCCGATTTTTGTGGTAATTAATATAATAGATATAAAATAATTATATCTATTTATTCAAATGAACAAAACTCAAAATGGAAAATAAAAATTATTGAAATGCTTTTCTTATATGTTTTTTATTATTTATAGTTAATATGAAAGTTATTAAGTAACATAATTAGCATGAATGTTCGATTGGAGAAATAGAGAAGGTAAATAAAAGTTAGAGGTAAGATTACTGAGACACAAAGTTCGGGTGTAATGTTTGGACCGAGTCTGCGAGCGAGACAGGGAGAGAGGAAGGCCATGTAATGGCACGGTGCATATCGAGGATGTAGTTTCCCAGGTATACATTAACGATGTTACCCTTGGGCACCGCTACCTTTAATGTCACCCTGGAGCACAGCAAGCAAAGATCACCTGCCGCATTACAGCAAGATTTCCAGCTCCCATGTACCCAGAGCACCAGACAAAAATTACCTTTTCAAAATTGCTAACATTAAAACGCTTTATAGAATAAACAAGTGTTTTAATTAAGTTAAATTTTAGCGTTAAGAATATTACAATACAATTTCAGATGATGTATCAATATTTTTATGCTAAGAATGAATGGAATACAATTACAATGGGAAACGCAGAATACTCTGTGACATTGGTAAATAACTTTCACGCAAAATATAGATGAATAATATAAATAAGTGTCTAATAGCAACACACGACTGTAACTTGCAAAATTTGTTCCTTTAGTTGATGTTCAATAATAATTTTCTGATTTACACATTAAACTAAAGCTTATGAAAGCATCGTGAAAAGTATAAGCTATAGGTAAGAATTTAAAATATTGATAAGAATATCCCAGGTTTGAAAAAGACCTGGACGCATTATGACTTTAAGCCTGAGAATGCCCAAAATTAGTAGGTTGGCTATTATGCGTTTATTAGCGACTTCAGTGTTTTCCTTGTTTAGAATAATTGCTTGTCATTGCACAGATACCGCCATCGGTGGCCGAGGTCGTTAAGGCGCGGACTCCTGAGCGGGAGTTTGTGGTTCGAATCCCGCAAGGTTTTTTTTCAGATTTTCCTCAGTCCTCATAACTGGCAAATGCCGGGGAGGTATCCTATACTTATGCCCGGAACGTTTCCTTCCTTAAAAAAAAAAAATCCTTTCCCATATATCATTTCATTTCATGTATCATCAGTGTTCACCGCCTGTGGTGCCCCAGTAGTAAAAACGGGCGTTAAACACCAATCAAAAAAGTGCACAGATAGCGGATCAATAATACGGTCTAAAGTTCGGCCTACCATGCATGAACTTAGTAGTCATTTTCCAAGTCGCTCTCCGGGAAAGGTGAAGGATTTCGTTACTGTGTGGGATAATCTTGGTCTCAGCCTATTTGATTATGACTCCCTCTTCTATGATTTAGTAGAACCTAAAGCCACAGAAACAGCTGGATGCAGAGAATATTAATTTAATTAGTTATAATTTGGTTGTATGAACTGATGCAATGGTCTTATTTTAGCAGTGTGTATATAATTGCGATGAATTGTTTTTACAACTCATTTTCTTAATCATATTTAGCTTACTTTGGACTGCAGAGGTAGGTAACACTTCATTTATAACTCTTTTCCCTCTGTTTCTACATATTTGTTGGTTGCAGCGGAACGGCTTGGTAACCTATTAGGATTATAGAAAAAAGGATGGTAAAAAGTTCAATCAATCGCTAAGAATTAATGATTAATGTTTATGCATATAAAAAGGTGCATAGGATTGCGTTTAGACATATACGAACAGTTTTAATGATAAATCATGGAACATTAACTTCGTTTTTGTATTGTATGTAATATAAATTATTAATTGCTTAAATTATTAATAGTCAAAATCCCATTAGTTTTAGTATGAAAATATTTATAACATAACAAAGTCAAAAACCCATATACAAAAAGACACTTTGAGCGATAAGAGATTAAAATGAGGCAATCATTGGACTTCCGATTAAATTTTTTATTGATGATCAATGGTTTTTAGAAAAAAATAACTTCAAACGAACTTGCAAAGTGAGGAAACGTTCAACTGTGAATGGCTTTCTCGGGAATAGGAAGGAAAATGAATAATAAACTAATATCCAACCTTCTTCAGGATTACAAGAAGTATATTGTGTCTCAAAATGCACTTCTTGAAATATCCATATTTATATTTTCCCTCAAAAATTGGGTGAAGTGGGTGATAGGCAAGGAAAATTTAGTATTATGACATTTTGTAGATAGAATAACTTTATAAAGGTAGATGGAATGAATTTGGATGAATAAGTACTGTTTGTTCCCATAAAGCGTATACTTTAATTCCGGTATTGGCACAGCTATGTATGTTTAATCATTTAGACATTAATTCTGCTAAACTGCCTACTATTTTCATATTTGGAAGTTTTCAAAACTGTAATAAATTAAAAATCTGGCAGTGCTTTTTAAAATGGAATACATTTTTGGTTTGCATAACTATAGAGAATCATAGTTTTTCAGCTCTGCACAATTTTCAAAGTAAATATTTTTATGAGTTTAATCATTAGTTCAGCTATCGCAAACTTGTTTCGAACGTCCTTTTCAAGAATAGTTTCACATGGTCTAAGTTCTTTTAGAAAAATATACCATAGCTTAAGAAACAGCAGAATCCGCAAGTGCAGGGCCCTGTTCCACAAAGTATGGTCTTTTACAAGAGTACGCACTTGTAACTTGTATTTATTAGTAACATTCTGTTCCACAAAGGTTTCTGCTACACTTATACTTTACAACTCCATACGTACAAGTGATTTTTCGTTGTTCTGTTCCACAGAAGTATTAGTATTAGGCGGGCACTAGTAATTTGTATAAATTTCTCTACAAGTGTATAAATACTAACACAAATTGTATTATATTTATAATGCTTTTGGGAGTCAGTTTATCTAAATGTGTTAAGTATTAGCGCAAGTGATTTAATGCTGAGTAGGAATATTTATAAAGAAATAATAAATAAATATTTATGTACAATGATAAAATTAGGCTATGTGCAGTTAAATACGTCTTATGGCTGATATTGGGCCTTTCCTGTTTCAAATGCATATTTCAGACCATCGTCTTAGTTAATGTATTTTTAAGCTTCTTGCTACATGCTACGAAAATATTTTTATTTTTTCACGCTTTATTCTCTTTTAAAAAATCTCTTTTTACACAAATTTCCCAGCTTTTGCTTAAGATGAGAACATGGTTGTGAAATTATATAAAAAATAAATATAAATGATCAAATGGACTAAAAATAAATAACCGAATGCAACCAGAAAGTTCTATACCTCTGCCCAACTCTCGACGACTGAAATTGATGCTCCTAAATGTAGTTGTAACGGACCGTCGTCTGAAAGTGAATTATTACGCTTGAATATTGTTAAATTAATTATAAAGTGTTTAAATTATTATTATATCTGGTAAAAATACAAAAATAATTTAACAGGAATGATAATCCGCATATTTATTAAGGAGTGGACATAGCCTAGTTCAAGGTATGGCGACGTATGGCAAACAGCTGTTCCCCATCTTGCTCTAATATGAAGTTAATTGGTAACTATCGGTCCTGGTGGTGTAGTGGTAACCATACTTGCCTCCTAAATATCGCTGGTTCGATCACGGTCAGGATCGATGGATTTTTTTCGTGTGTAAATCCTAAGTATGGCTTCCTTCGGAAGGGAAGTAAAGCCGTGGGTCCCTTGATGTACATTTGCGGCACGAAAAAGAACCTCAAGCCTGAAAGAAGAGAACTCTGAGCAAAATTTGTCGACCTTTTCACACCCTGATTTGAATGGAATGCTGAAGACCTGAGATTAAAGAGTGTCCGTAAATAAACCAATCTAACTGGTTAACTATTTACTAGTACTTTACAAGTGTTGCACAAGTTGTAGTAGTATGTGAGGGGCGAAGAAGAGTGAGGTATTCTGCGTATAAGGCCCACAAAATTCTGCGCATTCTGTTTCTAACCCCTGCAACCATCTCGAGGCGTATATAAAATATGCGATTTTTAACAAGTGTCTTTATTTTCTTAAAAGATTGAAATGGAAAGTTATATAAAGCGTGCTTTTATTTCCCGTTATTCTGGCGATCATGACAAATGTCGGTGTTAAAGCCAGGTACCTAGGAGGCCAATTATGGCTATTTAGATATTTAGAGCACACTTAGGTAGATATGATATGATAGTAAGCTCAACCACCGAGGTTTGAGCGAGCGCTGGCTGATGCTGCAGCACTTAGCTGATGAAAAGCTGGTTAAGATTTCATGTCGAAACGGCTGCGCAGCGGGTACAAACAGGATTGTTGTTAATAATGTGTGTCCCGAGGGGCAAGGTTATTGTTTTATGCAAACTGCATGTAACACAGCTCCACTACATTAGGCTGAGTGGCAAGGACAGAAATAATAACAATAATAATAAGTAATTATTGCAGTTCCAAGGATTACCGAGCAGATCTCTTAACGGATATCATTATCGAACAAGTACATAGCGAAACAGTGTTTATTACGTGCTCTTATAGCATTACATCTAATGGTAATCAGATAGTGCATGTATAATTTACAAGCAGAGAAAGAGGATTATATTTAATCTCGAACCGAAGCCCTTTTAATGGGGCAATAGTTATGCCATTTGTAGAAAACAAACAAAAATATTACCTGCGCATGCGCAAGAAGTCTCCCCACCTGCTTTGCTTTTTATATCGCCACTACTACTCGGCCGCTGCTGTTTGCTTCCAAGATCGCTAAAGACTTCGTGTTTGTATTTCACTTATGCGCACTGAATTCTCCTTTACATGAGTAGTAATATTTATTGTGTTAGCTACACATATATGCATGCTTTTTTTATTCCAAATGGTTCTCTTAAGCAAGTTGTTACAAACAGCTTATGAAAATAAGAAATAAACGAAGAAATAAATTAATTATTTTGTCTTAATAATTAAGAAAACAAATAATTCATGCACAATGAAGCCACATTCCTTAACTACTTGTCAACAAAGGAGCCAAGTCTCTCAACACATTCTTCTATCGTGACACTAGTTTCTATATATCCTGTTGATAGAACTCCGCCTTTTGGGAGTAGATTCATTAGTGCAGCCGATCGTACTTCTTCGTTGGAGTTGAAGGTTGGCCCCTTGAGAATGTCTTCATTGGGCCAAACAGATAAAAGTCCGAGGTTGCAAGGTCTGCATTGTATGGTGAGTGCTGGAGCACCTTCCAACAAATTACACGATTTTAACATAGGGGCCAGCATTGTCAGGGAGTAATCTGACATTTGCAGCGTTGCGTTTGTGACGAAGGACACGACGCACTTCATTCTTTCATACGATGCAACATTCAAAGTGGTCACTTGAGTGAGATTAAGTAACTCCACAACAAAACCCCATGTCTGGTCACTAGAACTTTTTCCGCAGATTGCCTCACTTTGAATTTGTTCTTTTCTGGGAATTGGAATGTTTTCACTCCCTTGAGGCCTGTTTTGTTTCAGGCGTATGCCCTGGACTAACCACTAATCAGGGCATGCCTTCATTCGCTCGTCTTTGCGGCCATCTGTCAGTTTATTCGGTACCTAGGGGACACTAACTTTACGAAAATTCAGCACTTCATGCACGATATCGTACGCCGTACCGTAAGAAATGTTAAACTCTTGATAAGGTCAGCAGATGGATCCGCCGATCACTCTCAATGGCTGTGACTTCTGTTGGATTGCAGCTGATACTGGTTGTCCGGTAGTAGCGAGTCAACAAGGTTCAAATAATGCACATCACCTGGAAATGTTGTTACGTCCAGTCTTTCTCATATACGCGTAACATTTTCCTGCTTGTTTCACTCGGGTTTTGTCCTTTCTCCCACAAAAAACGAACTATATCTCTTTGCTCTTCACAAGTTGACGACATTGACATGGGCGCCATCTTTGCGGCGTAGTTCTCGCTTCTGTCGCAAGAGCTATACTTTATGGAACATATGACATCTCTAGCGCGAACTTTAAACTATCATCTGTAAAATTTCATCTCCCAGCTATAATAATATCGCGAGAAAAAAATTATAGTGCATAACTTAATTATCTACCCTCGTACATTTCAGTTATTTTAAAATAACAATCGTTCCTACTTTCAAATAAATAGCTTAGCAGCTTCAACCAGCAAATCTTTCTTTGAGTTCCTCTCCGTTGTTTAGTAAATTGACTGCTAGAAATAAACTTTCATCAGCAAAGTGCCAATTCAGCGGCTTTCCTGCCAGATGTAGCCTTTTTAATTCTAGTTGGAAACGGATTGGGCAATACAACTGTCACAGTAATAGATGTACGCTGGATCAAAAAATACTGCAAGAAATATCGATTGACCATAGGGGTTCAAAGAAAAATAAGAATCTTTTCTGTCTATAGAAATGAAATAAGTTTTTTTCTTATTAAATATTAATTGCGTGTGATAAATTATAGTAACAGTGGTTGTAATAGTAAAATAATGAAAGCATGCTGTCTAAAATCTTGTAACTCTTTAGCCTTTATATATTCACTTATAATTAAAAATAATTATGATAAATATTTATACATAGATTAAAGTCTGGATATTTTGTTTCCAAAATAGCTACTTTTCGAAAAACATTTTAGCGGGATTCGAATAACTTCTTTTGGCAACTCTGGACAATAAGCTTGAAAATTAGGGCTCGATAGCTCAAAGCACGATAACAGGTTACTCAGCAGAGAGTGTAGCAGATAGAGAACATGTAGAGGGATGCTATAAAACCTTAAACGGTTTACGCATCAATGAATAACAGTCGATGGTGAGCGCAACTTTGAAGGGCTGCAGGGGACGCAGCCAAGTACGAAGGCACTATGGTTGCCTTTGATACAATGAGATTATTTGAGTTAAGGGCCGGCAGATCACATTTCTGGTCATTGGGAGATCCTGTCTCTCGTAACTTTCAAACGACAGTTTCTCTACCTGGAACCTGATTGCAAATGTCTCACCACTTCTCTGCAGGGTCATAGAAATCCGCTCTTCAAGACTATAATTATGTAGTGGCATAACTAACGAAGAATAATTAGTACACAGTGAAAGCACTGAGTAACACACGAATGTGTAATCACACGCTACAAAGCCCACTCCCTCAAACATACTACAAGTTGCCACCTGCATGTGTATTGACGACTGACTTCTCTCAGTACGCAACTGCGCTCTGTTGGGCCATATCTAAAATAACCCGACTGCGCAGTACACCTTATGTTATCAGGCCCTTATTCTTCAGTAGGTATCGGGTATTTATGATCACTAAATGCATAATAAGGGGCAATGAAGTTATGCTAGTGCTTGACTGTAGAGAACAGAGAGAGGGGTACAGTGGATCACGAACTATAAACTATCTATTCTCTTACACCTGTCCCCCAACAATCCTTGTTTACTTGCCAGGCGATAGCTTATACGATTAGGGTGATTTGTTTGTGTTTGAGTGTACATAACTTGACGTGAAGTGCTTAATCAATGTTTCTTTATACATAACGCCGTCGGATAGTTTTATTGCTTCTAATGTGGAATACATATGGTATGTTATTTTGTAAGAATAAAAATACAAATGTTTATTCAGTTTTTGCACTTTTTCTCGTGTTTTTAATAATATAACTTTATTTTATTTTTACCTTTGAATTGTGCCAAAATATAATATCGGCATGCATCGTGGAACAGCGAGAGTAACATTATAACGAATCAAAGATCATGGAACAAACGTATGTGGTGAAAATAACAGATCATATAGATAGATAATCTTTAAATGGTGAATTAGTCCCTAATGCATGGAAATAGGTGTGGAAAGAAAGGGGAGTGTTATTAGTGCCCAAGGTAGGCTCCGCCTTCTAAACCTGTTTTGTTCATTTATCCCTTTTGGCATGAACACCTCCGGGCTTATATTTTTAATTCATTTTATTTTTTAAAAAAAATATATACTATGTACTTACCAGGGCAGAAGTGGCTATGGACAGGTGCTCTGAAAAGAAAGAAAAATTAATTTAAAAATCATAAATATTGTGTTGAAACAAACATTTATAAGAGCTGTATGCTTTAAGTAGATTAAAGCACTTTCATAGTCCAGAAATGTTTCTCAGCTACTAGACAGAATACTACTATCGTGTAACAATGTTGAACAACAGAAACTAAGCATGAACTACCTACAAAATACATTAGATAGGTTTACTGTTGTTAAAAGTTTCATCACGTCTATTATTGTTTTTCCCCACTGCATATATTTCTTCACTTTTAGAGCTCTGATTTTCTTCTTTTGACGTTCGACATTATAATTCACAAACAATTTAGTAAATGTCTTTTACGTCGTATACATAGTGTGCTTGTCTACATTTTCCATACAAAACATTAAAGTGTGTTGAAATTTCCCAATATGAAAGATAATCTCACCAAATTGTTACCTCACCTTACAAATATTTAATGTGTTTTCACATGGTCTCTCGGCACACATCTAACCTTTAGTCGACCCAGCATACTCTGGCAATGGTAGCTGTGATACAGTGTCACACATCCTGGAGGTGTTGAGGTATGTAGACCCTGTCCTTCACATAACTCCACAAGAAGAGTGGGGGGTTAAGTTGGGTGACCTCAGTGGCCACCGTGTGATTGACAGATCATTGTCCAATACTCGGCCAACGAAAGCTGCGGCAATTCCTCATTCAGATGTTTATGAACTACAAAATGGAAATGTAGTAAAGCGCCATCTAGCTGTAGGATGTCACAAGTCAAAACATGATACACTTTCTTGTTGGATATTGAGCAGAACATGTTGGTTTTAGACCAGTCTCCAACATTTCAGACTACGAGATTAGGGTCGGCCCCGATGTCTAGTGGCAACCGTACTTGCCTCGTAGACCCAAGATCGCGGGTTCAATCCCGGCCAGGGTCGACTGGTGTTTTCGGGCGTAAAAATCCTAAGTATAGCTTCCTTCGGAATAGAAGTACAGCGGTGGGTCCCGTGTCGTACATTTACGGCACAAAAAAAAAAAAATAAAATAAAACCTTCAAACCTGAAAGAGAGACCTCTGAGCAAAATTTGTCGGCCGTTTCACGCCCTGAGTTGAATGGGACGCTGATGACTTGAGACGTTAAAGAGCGTTCGTAAAATGAACCAAATGAAAAATAAAGTAACAGTTCTCTGAAAAAAAAAAAAAAAAAGGGTCCATATACCTTCTTGTGGAATATTAAGCAGAACACGTATTTCGGTGAGTCCCGTACATGTTGCACTACGAGATGAGTCCTGGTGGCGTAGTGGTAACCATATTTGATTCCCAAGATCACGGGTTCGATCCCGGCCATGGTCGATGAATTTTTCGGCCACAAAACATGGCTTTCTTTCGAAGCGAAGTAAAGCCTTAAGTATCATGTAGATTTACGGCACGAAAAAAGAATATTGAGCATGAAAGAAGAGGCCTCTGGGCAAAATGTACTTGAATTCAATGGGACGCTGATGACTTAAGATGTTAAAAAGCGTCCGCATATAAAACTAATCAACTCTACGAGACGAAGGTGCTTTGTTCCCTATATATGGACGTTATGGATGTTCATCTGCTCCGAAAGGTAGCACGAATTGAAGAACGCAACATGTCTTCTCGTTTTGTGTTAGCTATGCCATTTTGTAGTAAATTTTGGTGCTTTTTTGTTCTGAATAATTGCCGTGGCCGTCAGCGAAAATAAAATGGAGTTGAAATAGATGGCATTGGATATCAAAATTTGATCAGTTCATGTTGTGAAATTTTAGAATGTTTGAATATTTTGTTTGCAAAATACAGCTGAATGAAATGTGTTACGGATTTTGTGCATCAATTCGTTTGTTTCACTTCTTCTATAGAAGGGAAGGACATTAAGTGACAGAATTTTTATTCTATAGTTCATGGAGAAGTATGCACTTTATATATACACAGATGCCCTTTATAGGGGTCATGAAGATCGAGCAGTAGGGGCATAGCACCTTTAAGAACCACAAAGTTTTCATTCTTTTATTGTGATCAGTAAGAGTGAACTTTTCAGATATTTATAACAGAATGACGATTCATTATGAAGTCAGTAGTTTCAGTTAGGGAAGAATGTGTGAATGAGTGGAAATGTCAGCAATAAATACCGGAGTGGGAGACAGGAGTGTTGCAAGCCAGTCTTGATATTCTCGTAGAATTCAACACGAGTTACAAAATATTATCCATGATAGAAAAGTATGGATAGGTGTGTCCCAAGGCAGCTGTCTGGTGAAAAGCCCGCGCGTTGGAAGATTTGTCAGCAGCACTTCAAGTTTCTGATTTTTTCGTGAGATAGAGACTAGTCCTGTGAATCAGGAATTAAGGGAGGCAGCACATCGGCATGCAAATCACCGATGTGTTCTTACTACTTACTTGTAACCGCACACACTGGAGAAACACGTTTTTATGTCGTAATTATTTTTATATGTACCCTCTGGCGAAGGGTTTTCCTATGAGCAGGCTCTCACTCGTTTGAGGGACCTGGAGGGGGTAGCTTGCTTGCTTACTTGTTGATCTTACCGACTGTCGCAGTCTAGCGCAACTGTTCCCGTGTGTGTGTGTGTGTGTGTGTGTGTGTGTGTGTGTGTGTGTGTGTGTTATGTTTTTTGTTTCTTAATTCGACAATATACATAAAGTGTATTGTGCCTCGTGTGTTTACAACGACACAGCGTGTCTTTATGTACGGTTCATGTGTGTTGACTCAGTAATAAAAGAATCACAGAATCAATCATTTTCGGGCATACATTTGATCGTACTATCTATGAGAATACCAAACTAACCGATTTATTTAAGAGAATTAACCAACAGAAAGCGTGAACATGCATTTTTTCAACAGGACTCTGTCACTGCAAATAATTCCCTGGAAACAATTCATAATGTGCTTTCATGGTATAAAGTTATTAGCAGGGATTTGTGGTCCCCTTGGTTCCGGCGATTTAAGAACCTACTATTATTATTTAAAGGGTAAATTAAAAATTGTCGTGTACAAGATGAGCCCCCGCACCATACAAGAACTCAAAGATAATATCCGGCTTTCTGAAAATTAACTACAGCAAGTGGTGAATAATTTCCTAAAATGATTACAAAAACGTATGAAGAATAAAGGCGGGCAGTTTCAACACCTCATTTGATAATTTTGTAAGTAATTACGCTCTTAAAGCGGTTTGTATATTGTTGTATGGTTGGCTGGTTTGTTTTATTGTTTTACCATCCCGCTAATCATCGAAACCCATGTGATCGACTAGCCGGCTAACAAGTGCCCCCCTCTCCATAGGCAAAGGGAAAACAAAACTGATCGCGCGTCCTATAACGTGACTGAAATTGGTCAATAAGAGGTAAAGGAAGGAATTCAAAATATGATTAATAGCAGTGTAGTAACATTTAAATTTAAGTCCTCTGATACGTCAAGTCAAGCTCTTCGATGTTGTGCTTATTTGAGTGGCCAGGCAGCGAATAGTAATTTATATTACCGGCAATTTCTTATCTGACTATTAATTTCACGTTGATTGATGTTCAGAAAGCTGCAAGCAAGAAAACTGAAGTGAGGCTATGAGCATATCCGCAGACAACCACATGATTGACCAAAGTAGGCTATCAAATTGATGCATGGGAAGTATAAAAGCATCAAGCTGTACTATGTAACGTTACTTTATTATATGATTTGAAATTGTATCAAGAATTGTAAATTATAGCTCCATCTACAACTAGATTATTTAAGATGCGGACTGGCCGACTGCGACTGCATACTGAAGGAAACCAATCGTCAAGGCCGTATAGATACCAGCTTGTAGTTAGTTTGAGGTAGGCTGTGCTAGTTACTTTCATTGGGTACAATTGTTCTTCGTCAGTTAATGCAACTACACAAATTAGTCTTAAAGAAGGCGTTTTGTGCGATACATATATGAAAACAGATTTTTGCAATGAAATAATCCGACTATTTGCAAGAAAATATCCTGGCAATCGTATTCCAGGTAGAGAAATGTTGACTAGCACTATCTCTCCGTCATCTCTCTCTCTCTTTCTCTCTCCCTCTCAATGATAAGAAACGCATTTCAAACCGCCATGTTCTTACAATAGTATAGTTAGATGGTAGACGGGGATTTCCTACATAGATGGCGACAATGTCACTGAGACGCTTTCATTTCCAACCTCTCTTTTAATATTGGTTAATACTTGTTATCAGTTTTAAATGCTGGCAACACTATTTACCTTTTTCATGTAGTCACAGCTGCTTACAGTCTGTCAAATAACCTCACTGTACTCTCATGCGACTCAATTTACCTATTACTCCTATTTATGCATGGTTTTAAAACTATCCTTTTTCAGTAATTTTCATCCTTCCTATCCAGGATTAAATTTTACGAGACAATAAGAATTACCATAAATAATAAATTTTAAACTGTACCTTGCCTTATTGCCTTAAACGTCACAAATGCTGCAATGTTATTATTTTCAGTCGTTGTCATTTTTCTGGCAGCATGAAGCATTAGAGCTTATATACGAGTAATTAAAGTTCCTTACTTGTCAAATAATTTTATCACTTAATGTTATTGTGGTTCGTAATTTTCAAATTACATAGTAATTACTGTCCTTTAAATATGAACCGACATTTCCCTCCTGTGTTAATAATGAGCACTTTGACTGTAGCGAAAGTTGAAAACTGTAATTAATGTAAGGGAAGGGGCCCATTTAACCGCCTAGCCGTTGGGGTAGGGTAACGTGAATGCTGTGCAAACCGCTCGCTGGTGCTGGAAATGTAGTTGCAGTGTTGGAGTTTGTAACAAGTGTCTTTAGATGTGTATGTACCTACAGGAAGTGGAACTAAAATCGAGTAAAAAGTGTAAAAATTCAGTTTCAAAGGTTTTGATGTATAAACCTATATCAAACATAGCCATCGAAAAGAGGCGGGGTACTCTACATAAAGAAATAAAAGGTAGAACTATAAATATTGGTGCCAACTTTTCGTTGAGACTTCTTATGGACGATAATTAAATATCTCCAGGCTCGTGCTGTGAAGTGTATGGGGTGGTGATGGAAACTGTAACATCGTTACTCATAGGTTCCTTAAATACCAACGCTGCTGTTTTTTCTATCCTTTCGTTAATATTTTCACTCAACCAATACACCATAATATGATTTTAAATTAATTTTTATTGTTTATGTTTTTGATATATTTATTCTGAAGTTTGACTTTCTCTGTCGAGCCATGTCTGTTTCTTGTTTAGCTGGTTTACATAATCTACATAATAATATATTTGTAAACGTTCTTCCATATTAAAAGTATTTGAAAATTGGTTTACGGAAAAACAAAAATGATCTACTATTAATCAATTGCCAAAATAACAAAATATAGTCGCATTCCAGTTAAAAGGCAGCTCTATTATCGAAAGTGATCATACATTTGGACTTTTTTGAATAAATATAGGCATATACATTGGAATTTTTCCAAAAGCGTGTAAAGAAAGTGCTGAGAAATCATAGCACAATAATCAAAAGACAATTTTTATTAAATTTCTTCAGAGCTACAGGAAACAGGTTGTAAAATTACTCAACTCATATTATCATTTCATTTCATGTATCACCAGTGTCCCCCTCTGTTGTGCTTCAGCAGTAAAAACGAGATTTAAGCACCATTTAAAAAAATGTTCGCCTTTCATTTTTGCTTCTATGTAACAAGAAAAGTCTGCAGGTGTTATATTAGCATTCGTTTCCCGATTCCAATCTAAAAATCAAAATCTATATCTGCTATTTATAATTAAATAAAGGATTAGAAGTCACTGCGGCTATCATTGTTACTTATATAATTAAATAAAGCCTTCTAGGTCACCGTTGAAAACAATGAACCAATATATATATTAAATTACTCTCGAGCGCCTATACTGTTACAGAATTTTGATTCACTACTGCTTTTCAAGCTGGCTGTTCAGGCTAATACACAAGAAATAAATTTGTTAGTACACAGTAATATCTTTTAATTTTATTAAATGAAAATTTTTGCATTACATAATGAGGAGTTATAATAGAAAAAGTATATTTAATAGAAAAAATGTTTTGAATCAAAACAAATAATTAAATAACAACTACGTTCTTATTTTCATTTAATAACAACAATAGTTTATTCAATGTAATTTGAACATTTTTCTTTAGTTGTATCATTAAGTTTATTTGAGGGCAAAATATGACGTTTCAGTAAATTTTATGCAGTAGTTTCAACATAACATGAGAGAAATATCAATGCTACTAATTTTCCTTGCTTTTTACTCACACTGCCAGTCCCCCACTCTCCACCACCTCATAATAATAAAAGATATCCCTTTCCGCCACTGCCCAAAGGATACATGCAAATAGCACCATTAACTAAAGTAACACAGTTTTAGTAAATATTTGGATATTCGCGTAATTGTTGTTGTCAACATGCTCTCCCACAAAACCTCACTTTTATTGACTCGTTTGATAGCTGCAACTACAGCATTAAACTTTGAATACAAACACGACACAAATACATTGTGTTTATGGTGTTCATAAACAGTAACCCAGTAGCACTCTATGACTAAGTTTCAAATAAATACAGTATTTGTCAGAGACTTTCTTTCTTGTTATTACAGCCTATTCAGGTCAAAAGTAATAACTAACAATACGGATTTAAGCAGTTTTTAAATTTTTGAAAATGAATAACAGTATGCATTAATGCAGCGTTGGGCGAAGACGGCTGTAAGAAAATACGAAATGTGTCAGGAATTTGAGATTTCCCATTTAAGGAAATGATATGCTTAAACTTTCCGCCATTATTCGCTTCATTTTTGTTTGACACCTGTTCAACCCTTTTGCCAATCTAGTCGGCTTCCTGCGATCAGCTAAAAACGACTAGAGGCCTGCCTCACTTACACAGCAGTAAAATGCCACGCCTTTTCAAGGTAAAATGCATCACTTTGAAAATTTGCTTTTGTATATTCTAGAAAGCAAATCGTTACAAAACTTTTTGTACATATTTTACAAATCATAAATATTCCTATCTCTTTCATAGTAATGTCAGGGTTTAATTTTGTGTTTTGCTTGCATCTTTATGTGCATTTTCAAGATTTACGTAGGTTGATATAACGTAAAAGATGTCATTATAGGTGTTTGTTGTATATTATTGTACTTTTATTTTATTATTTTCTTCATCTTCTTCATCTTAAGTTAATATTTTTCATTTTTCATTATCAATATTTATGTATTAGCATACATTTATTTATATACATAATATTTTACATTGGTTTATATACGTACGAGCAATGTCAACTTTACTGTCTATGTTGTGATTATAATATTGTAGCTATAACTTCATGTAGGTAATTATTATTATATTGGTAGAGCGGAAGAGAAGGTATAATAGTCCTAGATCTACCAGAATAAAAAAATAAATACAAAATTGATTAACAGTAATACAAAATTATAATAACTTTCTAACTGATATTAACTATTTTTAAAAGATATAGATGATTTTCGTGTTTTGGGTTTAGTTATCAACTTTAAAATTAAGATATATAATAAATGTTCATAATAACAGAGTGTTCATTTATGAATAAAAAGCCTGAAACAGGTTACACAAACTGACCTGTTGCGACTATACACTTTCAAAAATTAACCCTAAGTGCAAATAGGGAAAGAAATGTGAACTAGATAAATGTACTCACCTGCATAGCAGACTTATCAAAAGATAAAATATGATATTTTATACTCCTCACTTTAAATACACTCGGGTTTACTTAATACTTAAATATGTGTGCATTAATATTGTGTCTAGTACTGATAATGAAATGCAAATAAGAAAAAACAAACAAACAAACAAAACAAAGAACTGGAATAATATCTAGTCCTAACACAAAAGAAGAAAACGCTTTCTGCCAACTGTACACTTCACATGTTATTTATATTTGCCTTAAAATTGATATTTTTTTAATTACGGCAATTGTGTTGTGCTGCACATTTAGCATGCAAGCCTTGATCACACCGCACGCACAGTGTAAGTGACCTCTTTCTCTGTTGTGCGGGGTGACAAATTAATTATGCATTGTATTTCTAAATTTCTTAGCAGAATTTTCACACCACACACAGGAATGTCATCACAAACAGGACTGTGGTAGTCAAGGCTATTTTCATTATTAAAACACTATAATTAGTATTAGTATTGACTAACAAACGCCTCTTCTGTAGTTGCGGAAAACCAAGGGGCGTGCCAGGTATAATTTCTTCACTATCATCAGAAGTGAAATTATAACTCTCACTATCGGATATCAAATCATCAGCACTAACATCACGCTCTTCAAGATACGCAATTATATTTATCACCTACGCCTGCCTTAAAAATATCACGGGAACAATTGCCATTTTCAACCCTCAGAACATAACTATGAGACAAGAACTGATGATAGTGTTACTTTCAAACACAAAAAATACTTTTGTGAAAGCCGAAAATTCCTAATGAACGTCAGAATATTAATTTTCAATAGCTAGCATTTCCTTGCCATACACTGTCACAAAACTAAGTACATCATAGGATTTAGGGCCGGCTGACGAAATCTGCGCTGGCAGTCCTTGACTGGATTTAAAGAAACCGACCAGATCGTCTCTGGCATTTTCCGGGTGCCGCGCTACCGCATGGCACCAAGAGGGTTAAAAAGCTACCCACCGCTGACTGTAGTTCCCATTGAGAAACGAAGACACATTTCGGATTAATATATAAATACTGTCGCATAGTGTGCTTTATTTTGAGTGCTATTTCTATCAGTTAACTCCAGCTCTAGTGTTTGAAGTCAATGAATCGACTTTGTCGGTATATTTGAACCATAAACAAAATATACTCATGCGGATAATATATGCTGGCGGAGTTTTCTTACTTAACTTGCTTAGTGACTATGTCTCTGTTAACCACATAAACAAAAGCGGCACAAGTGGTCGATATTTGTATAGTTCACCTATCTACATTGCTCCTAGGCCTAACGCAGCGCTTTGCAACTCAATTGCGACATTATGAATATGGATATGTTTTGCTTTTGACCTAACAAACATATTTATGTAATGTTTTATTCATTTTTCTATGTCCATTTTAGAAATATAAGGATGGGGTATCGTATATTGAAACTAATGAGCAGTATTCTGTAAGTTAACATGGCAAATAATTTATATAAATACGAGGATCAGGCAAATGAAAACGAGAATTAATGTTGTTCCCTGCAGAGAAAGTTTATTTCTCAAAAAATCTCCACCAGTGTTTAAGCCCATATCCTACTTGCTCACCAAAATATTTATATCTAGTTCCTAAAAGTATTTTGACTGCTGCTGGCACCACAGGGCACATTCCGTTGCAAACCGGCGACTTCCGATGTCACTTTTGAGCTTACAGATAATCTGGAAGTGGCAAGGTAACAAGGTGACAGCATGTTTCACCCACTGTCACTATACCTGCCAAAACAGCCTCTCGCTCCTGTTCAGAGCGTATCAGATGTTGCAAACTCAGTCCCATCTGGTGCCAGAACAAGTATCGTCCTCCAGTTTTCGCTCTTATTGGTATCGCTTTGTCCACACATGTTAATGCAGTGGTTCGGTTAATCTGCTCCATGAGGTTATTAACCCCAAACGCCTTCGGTGGCTAGAAACTGCACCACACTACGCTGCGAGAACTTGGACGCTCTCATTACTGCGCTCTGCTGCTGCCCCATCACTCTCTGCTCAAGCAGGTTGACCAATCTCGAACAATACAGTCAAAAATAGTATCAACTCCTTAACTTTCCTCCCTGGAGGCGCGTTATCAGGTTTTTCATTGTTTAGCTTACTTAGATTACTGATGCTGATTATTGCTTCATTAATTCTCTACCCATTGCCATATTACTCGAATTAGTTTCTGAAAAATTCTCTAAAAAACAGACACTTCCTCGTGGACATCTCTACAGCTTGTATAACTCCAGGGCCTTATTCCACATAAGTATGGCCTAACACATACAAGTGTATTAAAACAAGTTCTTGTAAAGTATAATCTTGCAACTTTCTGTTTCACGAAAGAACTGCAACACTTGTAAAGTATTAGTAAAAAGTTACAAGTGACGTCATATAAGAGCAAGATGGAGGAACAGTTGTTTGCCATACGTCGCCATACCTTGAATTCGTTTATGCCCACTCTTTAGGTATTTTTAGTGTATAGAGCAGATTATTGTCATTCCTGTTAAACGGGTCTTGTATTTTTTATAAAATGTAATAATAATTTAAACACTTTATTGATCGCTTTGAGACGACATTCCCATGCCGTTAGGAGCATCAAATTCAGTTGTAGAAAGATGGCAGAAGAATCGAACATCCTGATCGCTCTCGGTCATTTATTTTATTAGTCCATTTGATAATTTATGTTTATTTGTTTGTTTATATTGTTTGGTAATCATGTTCTCATTATAAGCAAAAGCTGGGAAAAGTGTGTCAAAAGGGATTATTTTAAAAGTGAATAAAGAATGGAGACAGAGAGAGAGAGAGAGAGAGTGAGTGAGTGAGTGAGTGGGTGCGTCGGTCCTGGTGGTGTAGTGGTTACCATACTTGCCTCCTAAACCCAACCGATGGATTTTTTCGGGGTGTAAAAATCCTAAGTATGGTTTCCTTGGGAAGGGAAATAAAGCCGTGGGTCCCGTGTCGTACATTTACGGTACGAAAAAGAACCTCAAGTCTGAAAGAGAGGCCTCTGAGCAAAATTTGTCGGCCGTTTCACGCCCTGAATTGAATGGGATGCTGATGACCTGAGCTGTTAAAGAGCGTCCATAAAAAAAAAAAAAAAAAAAAAATCGTGCGCGCGTGCAAGAGCCTTAAAATATATATTACTAAGATGCTGATCTGAAATATTCATTTAAAACATGAAATGGAAATACCAGTCATAATTGCATCCTACCCCACTTTTATCATTGTGCACAAGTACTTATTTATTCTTTCTGTATACATCCTACTAATCATTATCATCACTTGCGCTAATACATAACATAGTTAGGTAAATTGACTCCTAAAAGCTTTAAAAATATAATAGGTTATGTGCTAATATTTGAAGTTACCAATATTCCTACACTTGTAGAGAAATTTATACAAATTACCAATGCCCGATTAATAATAAAACTTGTGTGGAACAGAACAACGAAAAATCATTTGCACATTTTAAGTATGGAGTTGTAAAGTACAAGTTTAGCAGAAACGTTTATGGAACAGAATATTACTTATAACTACAAGTTACAAGTCCATACACTAGTAATGTACTAGACAATGCTTTTGTGGAACAAGACCTTGAAGGTACAAAGGCTGTTATCTCCCTGAGGTATTTTTGCCAGGAACTTACGAAATGTTACTAAATATATAAATTTGAAAGTAGCTACATAAAATACTATAAAACAAGCGGCTAATTCTTTAGTTGTGTTGTCCGCATGAACGGGGTTACCTTGTTAAGTATAGCCCAGCTCCGTATCGACAAAAGGATTTGCGGAATATGCGGCAAGCAAGAAGAGAGACAATTTGCCTGCACTCCGACTTTGTAGCAGTAATAACATTAGGTTTGTAGCACTGTGGGAAGCTGACAAGAATGTTATCTTAATTAGAAACACGTCGCAACATCCGACTGCGGGGCACTGTACACAACACTGTTGTGGCAAAATCTTATTAAATCAACCAGTGGATTTCTGCTGTCTCTGTTTCAATGTTGCCAATTTCGGACAAACATCTTTAACTGTAACTGTTAAAGCTGTGTAACCGCATTAACTTGCGACAGCAAAACGAGTTGTTTTGAAGGGAATTTTTCTTAATTTTTGGCTGGCAGGTTTGTTAAAACAAAATGTGTATAGAGCTTGAAGTTAAATTTAGATAGCGCAGTTTCTCAGAAGTATCTGTAATCACATTGTATCCCACACCCTGCTCCTGAAGATGTTTGCTAGTTAAAATATCTCAGTGACTGTAATGGGTCACTGATAGGTTTTGATGTGCTGTTATTATTCGCAACGAACATTTTCAGGAATATTAGAAATAAAATGGAAATATTAGACAAAAGTACCGAAATAGATTGCTAATAAAAGAAGTAATATTAGTAATTATAGAATAAAAACTACTACCGACAAAACAAAGCTAGGAAATATATCGTGTTAAAATATTGTCATTTGCAATTTTCGCATAAGATAACCCTTGGGTATATCAACAAAATGAATAATTGTCAAAAATTTGATTTTTGCCATAAGAGGACAAAATATTTATTACCTAGGGAACAAAATTTATGTTTGAATAGCAATGGATTCAACACGTCGATTTTTTATCATTTATACAAAATGATAAAAAATGTTACAGTACGCCACACACGGAAGCCCTTCTGAAAGTTTTCCAACACTACAGTTTGTTGAGGATCTTCTAGATGCTATAGATTTTAGTTGTTGTTCATTTCTTTTATTTATAGACGCTCTTTAACATCTCAGGTCATCAGCCTCCCATTCAATTATGAGGGCAGGAAACAGCTGATAAATTTAGTTCAGAGGCCTATTCTTTCAGGCTTGAGGTTCTTTTACATGCAGTAAATTTACAACACGGGACGCACGGCTTTACTTCCCTTCCGAAGGAAGCCATACTTAGGATTTTTACGCCCGAAAAAATCCATCGATCCTGGCCGGGTTTGAACCCGCGATCTTGGGTTTACGAGGTTACCATTAGACCACCAGGACCAAAAACAGATTTTAGTGTATCCTTGAAGTAGAAGAGAAGAAGTATTCATTTATCATGTAAGATATTAGAATAGAGTTTGGACTACAATTGGTTAAATGGCGTTTGACTGAATTAGATTAGATTTGCATGGACGGAGGGGAAATTTCGATATTCAGCCGTTCTCAATGATGGCCGATTTGTGCCTAGTCCTCAATGCGGAAGGGATGAAGTGAGGGAGACACGAACGGCCAGGTTACAGGGATGGTGGTGAAATGTCCTTAACGATGTTTGGAGTTAAAACACCAACCGTTCACACTAAACGCTGAGGCGGAAATCTTTATAACGTCACATCAAACACAGCATGCCCATCTTACCTGGCGCTTTCGACCCTGTAATGGAATCAAAGAAATGAAATAGGAGATTTTTTAATGTTGGTTAACGCCCGTTTTTACTAGTGAGACACCAGACGGTGGACACTGATGATACATGAGATGAAATGATAAACTGGAAAAGGATTCTTTTTTAAAGGAAGTAAACGTTCTAGGCCTAAGTTTAGGGTACATCCCTGTCATTTGCCATTTATGGGGACTGAGCAAAACCTGGAAAAACCTCAGTCAGGGTGGACGGATTTGGCAGGAATCGAACCCCAGGCCTCCCGCTCACGAATCCGCGCCTTAAGGACTTCGATCACCCGTTGCGGTAAAATGGGAGAGTTGGACATCCTGGAAAGGAAAGAATCTGTCAACATTCACCTAAGTGACTAGGGCACACCACGAAAATAACCAAGGCCGGGATATCCTGTTCCAAGGGATATGAACCTAGGACCTTCCAAATCACCTGAAGCACCCCATTCAGTGCTAAAGTGACATTTGTATGCATTAATAGTTCTAAGCGGCTATCCGCAGTGTCAAGCCCTAGAAATGTTTAAGTTTCATTAGAGAGCTAAATAAAATGCTGTTTCGAATATACTGACACAATGTGCATTAATGTGTTGACTCGCAACAAATTGAAAGGACGTACTTTGCGATTCAGTTACAATGACGAGTTTGATCGGCACAATTATGCCAAGTGCAGCGCATATCTCGGGGGACACGATACAAACAAATCGACAGTGATTACTCATCATTTTGCATTCTGTGTAAATGAAAGGCCTATCATTTACCCATGATGAATCCAACTGCATTTGCATTCTTGTAACAAACTTAGTGGTCTATGAAACTTGGATTTCAGTTCATAGAGAACTGAGTTCTTTGAGTTGACTTGAAAAGACATGGTGCTTAAATCTTGAAGGAGTTATTGGTGGCGGGGAGAATGGTGATGGAAGTTTGATGATATGCAGGTACAGCTCACCATTCAATAACTCTTCTTGTCGATCTACAGGGATGTTGCTGGTTTTTGGGATCTGATAATACCGGGTTGAGTGAGGGGAATTTAAAGAAGATGTGTTGACGAGTAAGAACACTTTTGATATCTGCTAGTTGACGTAGTGTATTCAACAAAAAGTGCATACCAGACCGTTTCTGTCAGGACCGCAGTAATGGAGACGTTTGGCAGACAGCGGAGCTATAATGCTTGACTAACAATAGTTTTCTGACTGCTGGGAAGAAGCGCCGAGCAGAAGTGAAGCTCGAACATTGAAGTTCCAATGCGAGTTCCCTAGACTAGATCTGACTTCCGAGTCCTGAATACCCCAAAAAGGTGATTTCATGTTCTTAAATACTCGATAAGACTCGCTTGACCACGTGATACAGGGACGCTCTATTTTCCCGCCACTGTAGATTTAGACATCCTTATAGGCTATAGGCGATTTCATGCAACTCTCATATTATTGGCTAGTCAGATTATCTGTACGTAACAACTTGGCGATTCGTCCAGCGTTCAATTTCAACTTCTACCATACGTTAGAGTTCAACGTACCTTAACGGTAGCACAGGCATTAACAGCGTTCTTCTTTGCCAACACACCTGCCCGGGGCAAAGCAACCCCATTCCAATGAACAAAAGAAAGTATTTACTCTATTGTCTGCTAAAACGGTCCCTCCACTGTCCGAGCGAGAATTCCTGCTTTTCGTGACATTTTTACACACTTACAGAACCCTTCACTTACAGCTAGCTGAAATAAAATGTTACATATATTCTAATAAATTCCTCACAATAATGGGTTACCACGGATGGTATCAATCTACAGGAACAGATAACGGAATGAAATCCAATTAAATTCAAATTAAGCACTGAGCAATTGTCATTATTTTGCAATATAAAAGCTTATATTATTTGTTTCATATGTATAATTGACAATTTTATAAGTTATGGTTTTATATTCATTAATTTTATATAATAATTTTGTTTATTAAGAATATTAATGTTGTCGAATAATTGGATGTAAACATGACCTAATACTCATAGCTCTGTGATTTTGCAAAGACAAGGAAATAAACTAACAATATAACTGTAAAGACATTTACCCACCATATATATTTAATTTAATTGCACCACCTACACAAGTTAAGCAGTAGCATATAATAAAAATATTATATAAGGGAAAATGCTATAAACTTTTATTTGAAAATTACACAGCATTAATTCTTAAACATCCTACAACAATAAATATAGAGTCAATTTATACCTAAAACAGCACACTACATTAAATGCAAACGTGTGGAGTTATAAAATAGCAAATAAACTGTTGTAAGATTTCTGTTAGAATGAAAAGATTTAACTTTTTTTTAGATCTTGGGCAGCAGATCTTATTCTACTACATGGGTAATTCCTTCAAATGAAGATGTTTCTTTGGGGATTGAAAACAAAAATGAAAACAGGTGTTCTACTGATTATGGAAAACTTATTCAAATATATTTCATTTTCCTAATGGGTTGTAGTAAGCATTTTGTTACCTAATTCTGCTGAATAAGTACGTTAGTGTAGATCACTATTCGTAAAGACAGGGGCGAAAGTCCATTTAAACTGTGAGGTTGAGCACACTGAAAATATGTTGATTTTAAGACAAATGGAAATGTTTATTTATTTGATCTAGTACACTATAACGTAAATAGCCAATCACCAATAATACGATCGATGGCTAAGGCAGAGAGAACTGAAGGAGAAGGATCTTTCATGAGGTTTTTGTTCCTGTGTAGGCTAGTCTTGGTCCCTGGGCCTCATGATTTAGTTTGCTCTATTCGGGGACTTTGTAGAATTTAAATCCCAACAGAAGGTCCAGGATGCAGACGATATCAGTTTTAAATATAGTTTTAATACAGTGTAATTATTTTATTTTAACAGTAAATATCATTTAATATAATTATGCTTTTAATACTCATTTTTATACTCTCTTAATCAAATTATAGTTTACCCGCAGACCATATGTTAGGTTGGTAGCTCTTCGTCTATAATTCTTTTTGATGCATTTCTGCGTAATTTTCAACTGCGACTTAAACGGCGCGATATCCTACAAGAATTGTTGAGAAATATCCAGAATTCATTTCAGGAGGGATCAATGCATATGCACAAATTAAATACCGGAGAGTCTTGGAATATGATTTTTTTAATTGTGCATTTCGTTAATTGAATAATCATTTACATTATTGATAATCAGAATAAGTTATATTTCCAATTAGTTTGGACATTCTATATCTCAGTTTACTTTATACAAAAAGCTGCGTATAGCCACTTCCGACAGTATCAATAGAAGCTGTAATAATAGGCACTTGTTGATATTCTGAAACATTTAAGTAGCATTAGCGCTTGAAGTTACCGCTCACATAAACTTCGGTTGTGGAAGACTAAGGAACTGACGTGAGCAATGGAGACCAGAAAGGATGCTGAGAAACCGTTAATGGGATCTGGACCTGCGGTGGATGTATCTCCTGGTTAGTTAATGCATGTTGTCAGGGAATGGACGGTCATAAAACAGGGTAAGGGTTTTTAGTCCTATGATGAATAAGAGCACTCTTAAAATGTGAAAAGGACTAGCAATAGTTACCCAATGTTGTGTAGAAAACAATTATCTTGGATGGAAGATCATCATATCCAAAAAGCATATGCATAAAATTTGGAATCATCTGTATGCTCTTGCCCGAGATGTAACTTAGGAGATTAGTTGCTTTTTTTATACCTTGCGAATGTGAAACGTTCTTACTTTTTTTCCACATATAAGTCATATTTCATTGATGTCACCTTGGGACTTATATACGAGGGTAGGTCCATAAGTTCCCGGTGTAACCATTTTCTGGATATGATAAAGACAAAAACTATATTTCACTTTTCAATATAGTTACCCCTTATTAAAATATACTTTTCACACCTTTACATTAACATTTAAATCCCCTCAAAAATAGTCAGAAGTCTTCTCTGCAAAATGGGCATAAACAGCATCCATCATTTCTTCGTCACCCTTAAATTTCCTTCCTTGGAGGACTTTCTTGGGTTTTGAGAAGAGAAAATACTCACTGGGAGCTATATATGGGCTGTAGGGTGGATGGTGGGTCTTCTCGAATCCATATTTCCTCACAGCTTCCTTTGCAACAAGAACTGTGTGCACAGGGGCGTTGCCGTGAAGAAGGCGCACACCACCACTCAGCTTTCCTCGTCTTTTCTATTTGATAGAAGCACGCAGTCTGTGCATTAGGCCAGCATGGTACTCCCCATTTACTGTGGTATTCCGCTTCTTAAAGAGAATGAAGAGTATTCCTTCACAGTGCCAAAAGATTGTGGCCATGATCATCTTGGTTGACTGAGTGACCTGAGCCTTTAGAGGCAGTGATTCGCCAGGTTTACGGCTGTCCATTGATTCTGTTTTGGACAAAGAATCATAGTAGAGGATCACAGTTTCAACTTCTGTAACAATGGTTTGCAGCATTTCTCTCTCTGTAGAGCTCCAAAAATGCCTGACAACAGTTGACTCGTCGCTGCTTTAGGACTGAGAAAAGAGCCACCCAGCTTACACTATTCTTGTTCTTGTTTAATTAAATGCTCATGAATAATTCTAAGGACTGTTGCTTTAGAAAGGCCCAACCTTACTGCTATTTCTGTAACTTTGAGTCGCCGGTCTTCCATACTTTCTGATTCCACAAGAGCGATGTTTTCAGGAGTAAGCATCTACAAGAGCCGACCTGCACGCTCTTCATTTTCAATGTTTTCTCGAACCATTCGAAAAAGTTTGGTTCATTCTTTTAGGTAGAATATGAGAGGAATACTTTCCCATATACACCGTTCAATCCCTGTTTAATTTCATTTGAAGAACTTGATAACAGGTGATACTCCATTTTGAACATGTCACTCTCATTTAAACATAGTCTTTTTATGCAACTTTATCTGAACAACTGAACACAGCGGAGCGGAAGTTATAGCTGCAATTATTTCCTTAGCAGATAAGGTATGCCGCCAGATAAGGGTTTTGTGCAGGCGATGATCTTTATTGGCGAGGCCGGAAACTTATGGACCTACCTTCATATACCTGCTCTGATACAGATATACAGCGACGTGAAATTCGGTGTTAAGATTGACCAAAACAATATATCGAAATATAGATCAGACAGTAGAAAGTTCGTCAGGATATTTCTATCCCCATTATTGTTTAATCTATTTATAGATGATATTTCAGATCCCCTGTTAGCGGAGGAAATGAATGCTCCTGAAGTGGGCGGTACATGCATTCCTGCACTTTTTTTATTGACTATTTAATAATGTTACATCGTATAATCGATGGTTTGAGGAAAGGAGGATTATTGCCTCAAATGGGGTATGGGATAAATGTTAACAAAACCATAATAATGATCTTAAAAATACATGTACGGAAGAAACGAAAAACGACATTACTGTAGAAAAGAAGTACAAAATGTTAAAACATTTTGTTATTTGGTAACTACCTTTAATATGATTGGGAAAAGGAGTTAGTAATTATCTGTTATTAATTATAAAGCACGAGGTCAACCAATGAGTTACTACGTGTTCCGGACTCGCGTTCCAGATACACCGATAGATACACCAAAGAGGATGCACAAGTCTGTTCTGCTATATGGAAGTGAAATATGGGGATGGGGGAGAGCGAACATGTAAATAAAATTCAAGTCGATTTTTGGAAAAGGGTTCTCGGATTCTCAGATTCTCAACATAACGAATGACAGAACACAAACGGTAAACAATTTCTTAGCGCAGTGTTGTGACGAGGAAGAAAATCGCTATGAACTTGAGCATCTCCTAATATAAATTTGATATTTCACGGAATATCAGTAAAAACACACTAAAGAGATTTAAATGACAGTTATTACGATAAAGGTATCGTTTTTAAAATTATAAACTATTCAATATTAAAAATTGATGAAACAAGAAATGTTGGAATTAAAACACGTGTTTCCAACTCCATCATTAAAATAGCACTATTTTGAAATGATAAAATTGTTACAGAATAGTATTATTTTTGTATATTATTATATTTTACGAAATAAAATACACTTATAAAATTCATTTATTATGATAGTAACACGAATTTCATATGTGCTGTTTCTAAGGAAAGGCTCATTGTATATTGTGATCTCCAATCATAATGGTGTAGCGTTATAGATTTTTTAGCATTTCCACTCACACCTTGCATCAAGCTTTGGTGAAATGCTTAAACGATGTATGATCTCTGGTATAAACGGCAGCACGTAAAATGCGATTTAATGCTCGTTAAGGTGCCTCAGAGAAATAATTTTATAGGCGTTAACTTAGTATTAATTTGAAGGCAGTAAACTTTATTAGGTCGTTACTTACACCAACACCAACTAACCTCAGTAAAGAGCGCGGTTAAACTGAGAGTTAGACATCCATCACTATTCGCAACTTCAATCGGTGATTTCAATGAGTGATTCGACACAACGCTTTTATGTAGTTTGATACCGAGAAAGACAGTGACACGCAGACCACTGAACAGTCATATGTACTTTCATACATAACTATAAGAATAAGTCTTTCCAGGGATATCTGCTGCAGTGGTTATATCTAATTCTATGAGCATCTGTGTCGTGGAAAACTGATTTTGGAGGCTGAGAAATCGACTTCAGAGACGTACTGAGCTGGACGTATTGAACTCGAAAACAGCCCAATAATGGGATATCTGCAACCAAATGGAGAAAATATAAACATGTTTTTTTAAATAATACGTATCGTACCTGGATTGGTAGACGTGGCACCAATGACTGGCCTACTCATTCCCCAGATCCAACTCCAATAAATTTTTCACTGTGGGAAATATTAAAAGACAAGAGTTTATTGAGAAAAAAATTGGGATCTGCAACATTTTAAGGAATGAGCTGCTCTGAATTCATTACATTTACATTCCAGGTCATTACTGACACTATGCAGGTTTCTGTTGTAAAACCTTTACTTTTACATTGAAAATGGACACTTTGAGAGTTATTTGTATTAAATTATACATTCAATAAATAACAGACAAGAAGTATCTTTCCCATATATCTTCAGCAAAAACATTACAGTAGTACTGCAGACGCATGAACGCTACTAATTCCTGTTGGTTGTGTAGCAATAAGAAGCTGGTTTAACAAACAGTTGACAAACAACAACTGCTGAAGAAGAATATCATTGGATTTTTAAATTGTTTTGTGTTATCGGGTGATCTATGAGAAGTTACAAAATAGCAAAGTTACAGAAATAGCAATAGAAATAGCCTTTCTAAAACAACAGTCCTTCGAATTGTTCATGAACATTTAAACATGAATAAGGTTAGTGCAAGATGGGTGGCTGAACTTCTTTCCTCAATCCAAAAGCAGCAACGACTCATCTGTTGTCAGGCATTTTTGGAGCTCTGCCGTGGCAACGAGACAGAAGTTTTGCAAACCATTGTTACAGGAGATGAAATTACGGTCCTGTACTATGCTCTCTTGTTCAAAAGAGAATCAATGGAGTGGCGTAAACTTGGCGAAGCACCGTCTCTAAAGACCAAGGTGACTCAGTTAACAAAGAAGATCTTGGCCACAATCTTTTGGGACTGTGGATGATTGATTTCAAGGAAAGGAACACCACAGTAAATGGGAAGTACTATGCTGGCCTACTGCACAGCACAGACTACGTGCTTCCATCAAAGAGAAAAGACGAGAAAAGCTCAGTGTTGGTTGCGTCTTCTTCACGACAACGCGCCTGTGCACACAGCTGTTGCAAATGAAGCTGTGAAGATATGTGGCTTCAAGGAGATCGACCATCCACCCTAGAGCTCATATCTAGTTCACAGGGACTTATTTCCTCTTCTCAAAACTCAAGAAGGATCTTCGAGGAAGAATATTTAAGTGTGACGATGAAGTGATGGATGCTGTTTATTCTCATTAAGACTTATGACTAGTTTTGGGTGGGATGGAAATGTTAACTGAAAAATGTGAGAAGTGTATTGCAATAAAGGGTAACTGTATTGAATAGTAAAAGAAATATTTTATTATTCAATATAGTTTATCATACCTAGAAAATAGTTAGATGGGAAACTTATGGACCTACCCTCGTACATCTTTGTTAGAAACACTTTTCTGACACTGTTCTATTCATAGAGCGTCTCCTGAACACTGTCGAAGGCTATTTTAAAATCAACAAATACGCTGCATAATTTATCCCGTTTTCTTATAAGTTTACATTAGCGTCTTTAAAGTGAATATAGAACAAAAAAAACTTCCCTTCCTTGATACTTAGATATTTTATTGTATTGACCCATTCCCTTAATCGATCTTACAGGTTCTTGCAGTAAAATTTACTGAACACAGATAATTCATTTCCTGTAGTCCTCTGGCGTACTGGATTAACTTTATCTGCTGTAACAACGCCATTGACCATACTGTTGGATATTTTTCTCCATTAAATAATTTATTAAAGGCGATAGGGAAGACATCTATTACATGGGCATTACTAAAGAAAATTTTATAAATTTAGCTGAAATTTGTTAAATTTCCGGAGCTTTCCCATTTTTTAAGCTTTCAATCGATAATGTAATTTCATTTTCCGTTATTTTTCCGTCTAATATTGGTATAGGAGGAATAAAAGGCAGTTATCAAAAAGACTTTCGCGGCCCCTCCCACTGCTCCACTCCATTTTCATCATACATGCTTTAAAATGCATTCCGGATTCGTGTTTATTTGCGCTTTCTTTCGTACTTTAGTTTTTCTGACCAATATGTTTATCGTATACCTCCTATGGGTTGTAGTTCTTACACCCCCAGCCATTCCGATTTGGCACTTTCCAATGTGTGTTTATATTATTTTCTTAATTGGACATAAGAAAGATGGATTTCCTCGACTCTTCTGCAAACATTAAGCGCTGCCTCAGCTTTTTTCTTTGCTTGTTTACATTTTTTGTTGTGCCATTCTACTTATGAATGACATTTACTTGTATTATTCTTGATTTTTATATGTCCACCTGCTAATTGCATATTTTTGTCAGTTATTTAACGATATCTGCTCCCTTTCCCCTCCCTATTAAATCTATTTGCCGAGTCATGCAACATTCCCAAAAATTCCTCCACTCCCTCTGTAATCCTTTAGTATCTCAACAACAGCGACACAAAGTTTCATTAAATTTAAGTACGCTATTTACTGAGGCTAGATGCTGATTTAAAACCAGGAAGAGGGGTAAATGGAGCGATTTCCTTTGCAATTTTTAAACGTCAATTCTCCAGCCACGTCTAGTTTACCAAACGTCTCTAAAACCGAAGGTTGTCCCGGTTTTTCGGTTTTGTTCTCAAAATTGTCCATTTTCTTGTCATATCAGCAACAAATATATATTTATAATTTTACGTTGCATGCACTGATAGCATATTGTAATTTCTGTTGCTAAAACAACAGTATTCTGAACTCTTCAAAAATTGTAGGTATGTTTTTGCAATTCTATCTAACAATGCAAATGTTGAGAAAATATTCTGTTATATGAATATTCAATGAATAGAGGAAAGAAACAGGCTGGAAATGGGAACACTGGAAGCAATATTACAACTGCTGTATAATTATAATTTCTCGTGTGTCGAGTTTTATCATTTTATGTTCAAAGGTATAGAACTCAACAAGAAATTTGGCAAGAATGATAAATACATGCACAGATCCTGTTCTGAGAATATAAAATTTTTGGTGCAATTAGCTGTACATTGTCACACATAACTGCATTTTTGCAGGGCGCCTTTTTTAACGTCGAATTGCGGTTACGGAGAACTGCTGTGTTTTTATTTTATTTTATAAACTACAAATGTTTTTATTTTATAAACTCCATAATTGCAAAACTGTATCTGTTTTTGTTTCATATAAATGGTCATATTAAGTTTACGGGATTCAATTTTTTGACTTTTAAATACCATCCAATTAATATATTTTTTCTCTTCATTTTAATTTCCTTTCCTCAGAGTATATCTGAAAATCTTAAAATTTTACTGGCCAATGTGAAGCAAATCAGGCTCACAGAAACCCTTTTTGTTCTTAAAAACTAATATTAATTATGAAAATCTGCTACAAGTGAAAATATGCAAATATTCGTTCGAATTTAGTGTTTTCCCATTTATATAACCTCATAGACGGTCCCCTTTAAATGCCACATATCTGTCTATAAAATAAAAAGGAAAGAGAAATTTAAAAAATAAGGACCATCTTAAAAGTTAAATGTATAAAGATAAGTTTCATAAATGTGAGAAAAATTCGCATATTCAATAAATTAAGACACTTGACAGTGTATATAAATGATAAAATGGCGGAGGTGTTTGTAATTGGGTTTTAAAATGAGATATCACATTTTAAACTTCTATTTATTTATTTGTAAAGCGGAATTTATATATTCTCTTTACAGCTCTGAGCCCTTTGACTTTTGCATAGTTAACCCATAAAACTCTTATTTTAATTCTATTTATTATGGAATTGTAACAGTTAAAATCTATCAGTGGAATTTCCCATTAGAATCACGTGGCTATTTTAGCTGTACGCTACATACCGCACTTTTTCCTGATTTAATACCTAAGGGAATGAGAAGTAACCAAAATAGGTGAACATTTCTATGTAATAATCCTGGATACGTTGTGAACAGTAGTTGATAAAGCTCACTGCAAGTACGGTGACGGTATGTGGTAAAGTTTGTGCACACGTGCAGTAAGAGAGTCTTTCTAGGAAGTCAAAGACACCAAACGCATGGATATCCTTTACACGAGCTTCTTGGAAATACCTGCAAAAGAATAACGTACTTTAGAACAAGAAATAGCCTCAATTTATGTGATGGTGGGTAAGAAAGTGACTAAAAGTTATCAAGTGTGTCTAGTATCACTGCCGAAAAGGCACATAAGGTAATGGCTAGAACCTTTATTTAAATTGTTAGAAGGAATGCCACATTTGTATGCAGCTATCTTTATTGGTAACTGTACATGAATGGCCGTTGTGTGTTATACCAGAGGAACTAACTTTGGTCACAATTATTTGATGACCGACGTAGTGCCCAGGACCGAATCAAGCGATAAGGCACAACTTACGGCCAGCCGAGTCGAGCTAGGCCAGCAATGAATAATAGAATCATTAGAGTGACAGTCTAATGAATTCTAATTCATCTAAAAATTATGTATTCACTCATTTTGATGCTGGAAATGCCTAGGCACTTTGCGCGCATTTTCAGAATCTACTTATGAAATGAATTAGTTTTGGCAAAAGTAACTTTCTAGCCCTTGTACAGAACCATGAAACTACCATTTTTTTTTAACAACTAAGAAAATTGTCCAGGCGGTATCCAAAGGTAACCAGATTTCTTTTGTATGCTGTCCTTTTCGCTTCTTATTTGGAACCCTTCCCGTTTAGCGAAAATTTGTAATTAATTTATGAATCGTACTAACACTTGAAACTAGAAGTCTTTAAATTATCTCCTGATAGCATAACCTGACTCGTTACGGACCTACGAATAATAAATGAACACTGTTGAGGAATAAAATAATTATACCTAATGTATGACTTACTCTGAGATTAAATACTTGTATCTTTCACTGTTAAAACGTCACTGACCGAGTGATATGATACTAAAGATAACTTAGCAGCTCGCCAAATCCCCCTCCCTACCCACTCCGACACATGTATTCCGTAGATCTTGGAGATGGCTTTTCGGCCAACCTGATGCAATTAAATGACACGATTGAACGGATTAAGATACATAGTTATTTTGGCTATTTTAAAACACAATACATTTATAAGCATAAATCATATGTTAAAAATTAATATTTTGGCTACAGTTGCACGTAACATGTGAAAGGTTTCGTATTGTAGCTTGGTATATGTAAATTTCCCTAGGATACAGAACGAAAGTGGCTGACAGCGCAAGTGTTCATATGTTGTTTGACTCATTACTATAAATCTCCACTACCAAAATGGTTTAGAATTTACGAGCTGTTTCGGCCTCTTTCAGAAAGAGGTCTAGACATCTCTTTGTTAGTCTTTCTTTTTCTCTTTTTCCTTGTTATCCATAATTCAACATCCTTTTGGGGATAAAGTAATCCGATCTGCGTTGTAACTGATTATGACATTTATCCGGTGCTCTTGGATCTAATTGTTCGACTTAAGTGCATTTCATTATTTCCCGACGTATTTATTGCGCTTTTTATTTTTTCTTGTATATTCCTCAAATCTACTTTACGAAAATTTGCCCTATATGTGCGGAGAAAGAATCGTGGGAGCATATTCTGTCATACTGCAAGGAGACGGAAGAATGGAGATTGAGGTATCTACCGGCCTCGAGGGCAGTAGCAATGCTGGACTTAGCTGGCAGATAGGAAGAGGGAGTGGGTAAATTTTATAAACAAAGTGGGGAAGAAGAGGCAGACAACCGGGAAGGGGAGTGGGGGAACATGATCACAATACTTTTGGAATAATTTGTGCATATACGTGGAGGAGTTTAAGTTTATCAATTTTGCACTGTTCTCTGTTCCGTTTATTTTATTTATATTTTTAGAATTATTATTACTATTATTATTATTATTATTATTATATAATTTTCATTTAGTCATTTCATTATTATATATACTGATTTGCTGATTTTTCTCTTAAGAGTTAAATGTTGGTTTGTGTAATTTCATTTATTTCCCAGCGTATTGGGAAAGCACGTACTGTCCCAGGACCCTTGCGATTTGAATGAGCTAGATTTGTAACCTATATATTTTGTAAATAAATACTACTACTGCTACTGCTGTTAATACTACTATTCCTACTTACTATTACTACCATTGCTACTAATACTACTGTTACTATTAGTACTACTACTACTACTACTACTGTTACTATTCCTACTTACTACTACTACTACTACTACTACTACTACTACTACTACTACTACTACTACTACTACTACTACTACTACTACTACTACTACTACTACTACTACTACAACGACAACGACTACGACTACGACTACGACTACGACTACGACTACGACTACGACTACGACTACGACTAGTTACTAAATCTTCTTCTTTCTCTTTTTTAGTGTTTTAATGTGCTACATGTGCTCCATACAGTTGGTATAGCGCCGCTAATTCTTTATAACATTTCAGGGCTGTTTCCGTTCAGACTTTGTTAATAACTCTTTATCGCACAAATACATATATCCAATATTTAAATATTAGAGTGCTTTTCTGTAAGTGCAATCTTTGGTTTGTTGTTTATTTCACAATATAAATATTTAATATCTCTTGCTTCTTTAATAGTTTACTTATTAATTGATATATTTGTTTTAATAATTATGTCTCTTGAAATAATTATTTTTATGTTTGTTTTTATGTATGTACAAATATCATTAAAATTTATCTTAATGCTATTTCTGTATAATGCAGTAATTTCTGGAAAATTTCTTCTCATACAGGAATAAGTTATCTGATCATCGGTGGATCGATTTCAATACTCGACAGATATACTAATGTTCATTCTTTGTACGTCATGTGTTCTTATTATGCATATGTAGAGAAGGTGGTAATATGGCACCCCTGCTTTTTGGCCTTGTATCATGGTGACATCTAGTGAATGCTATTTTACACTATTCTTATCGTGACCGTTAACAGGCCAGTTGTGCCGCTGTACTCTTCCTGCAAGTAATGTAGACATGTGTGATTTTCTGTTTTACGGATTATTGAAATTCTTGTTGATAGGTATATTATGATATAGTTTGATTACTACTGAGGAGCCTGTACTTCCAGAAATGTAGTACAGAACTAGTTTTATTAATAATGTAACTTGAACACTTGCATAGCAGGTAAAAAAGTGTTTCTTTTAGGTTATGATGTAACATGGCGGTGATGGTAATATGGCATTCCTCCATAAATGGAATATAAAAGGAATTTGGCAGAGAGGAAGAAGAAACGCTGGACCAAGAAAGATAGACCTACTCAGACATCACTCCTGATGCACAGAATAAGGCGAAAATTGCAAGAGGAAGGGAGAAATGTCCGCTTCGAGATAAATATGACGAATCTGAAGTTTCTGATGATCAAGTGTCCATTGCTACTGACAGAATTGAGACCGAGAACCATCGCCAAAAGAGGACACAGCGTGCCTTTTCTGTAATGGAAAACTTTCGGAAGACAACCGAGGAATGTGTAAAAGAGAGGATTGGGTAAAATGTGGTGTCATATGCCTGTGCTGGATGTGAAGGAGCAGGCTATATTTGCGATGGGTTATTTTTTATCCTTTTATGCGGTTTTAGATAAATTTGTGCCTTAACAAAACATAAAAATATAGTTTAACTCGTTCAATGTAGTCTTACTTGGTTATTTCTCTTTTCTATCCAGTAATTTTATTTCATATATTGGGGGGAAGGCAATATTTCCAACACAGTTGATCGTGTGAGAATAGTTACACGTTTACTTTAAACAAAATATATAGGCAACTACTTAGCATATATGCTTTAAATGTTTATATGGGCTGCAAAAATATATTATATATCTACTAATGTATGTGTTGAAGGGTTCTCCTCAAAGAGGCAAAAACAAAAGTGGGTGCCATATTACAACCTTTTCCTCTATATCTCAGCTGCCTGTTTACATACCAAATTTCAAACACAGCTCGGTTAACGATAAACACATCTCAGTGTGTGCTTGGAAACGTGTAAGGAAATAACACAATGCACTTCCACAGCACAGATCTGCTAATATAGTTGCGAGTTGCGGTATAGCATGAATATGTTCACTTTTGACGATGTTTCATATACCCTCTGAATGCTAATGTGAATTAGCATGTTGTTGGATAAATTCCTACCTCTGGCCGATTTTATGCATTTTGAAAACAAAGGAATGCTTCACCATGTAACGTCTGGTCGGTTTTCCGCACAAATTTATTCAAACTAATTAGTTTGCATTCTGTATGACGGAACAAAATAGCCGGTAAAGAAATCTTTGTGCTAATATTTTTATAATGAACTAAAATATATTAAATATTTTGGTTTTAAGCATAAAATATGTAACCACCTGCATCACACACATTTAAAGAAAAACCCGTGATAAAAAGTATCTGTTTAAAACGTGAGACATTATACAAGTTTTGTAAATATATAATTTAATTTAATTGATAAATGTGTTACGATCAAAGTTGAAAACAGGTTGCTGTGAACAATTACTGGCAAATGCGAACATTATCTAAACATATTTAAAATGTCGACTTTACTTTTTTAGGAAATTGCTAACAATTACTGTTCGATTTTGAGGAAAGTTGGAAATGTACTGTCACGCTTGTCAGTTTACAAGCTCTACCGCTGAGCGACGCTATGGCACTAGTATCAGTATATGAGAACAACTAATTAGAAGATAGTTCATGTGATTTTAGTTAGATGCCAATTTATTTTACTGTTAGTAATAATTGATAGTCAATGATATGGTGTCTTAAAATTTTCTGCGTTACTTATCAACTCCCAGTTGGGTTTGTTTTGTGGTTAAAGATGTGAAACATACATTTTCCAGTTAAATTTTATTTTATTTTGGTAATTGTTCCGTTGTTTTTAAAACATATAACTGACAATCTACTTAATTGAACCCGTTACCTTGGAATTTCGTAGTAATGTATCCTACAATACTGTCGCAAACTAAAAGAAGTAAGCCAATGCGCATATTAAGAGAAAACTGATTCCATTACGTCTTATCAATATTTACCACACTGCAATGGTTAACCGTTAAGAGGGCGCAACGCGGCATTTTGTGCCTCCTTTTTTGTCTACGGAGCATTACGATGAGGGCTCTGGGCATTTCCGGAAGCCCGCTCGTGCATTCTCATTGGAACGCGTTTAACGATTGTGTGTATAGTGAATGTTGTTTTCAAGAGTCGCTTGCAGCTGTAATTGATCTCTGCAATTTGACTGCACTACTTAGCGACTGACTTTGTGACAGGGCTGACTTGACGCTTGAAACATGACACACTGAGCAAGAACATGGCTCGATAAAGCCTGGAAACTGGTCGCGCGTATAGCCGGCAGATGGCTATCTGGGATGCATGGTATACTTTGAGTGAAATTTCCCACACCTTTCAGTGTTTTCCTAAGCCTTGGAGAATGTTTCAAGATTCTACAAAATAAAGTTGCAGTTTGATTCCGATTAGCTGAGTGTCCAAAGCAGTACTTGGAATGTTCATGTGACAAAATTAAGTGAGGAGACGGTGAGTAAAGTTTAAGACACGCTGCAAGTTTGGCATGGTCTAAAGAATGCCAATGTAAAGGCTTGATGAAATAGTAAAAGTAGAAAATGGACTGTCATAAGCAGTTGTTGGTAAATGTGAAAATTGTACAAATAATAATGTAAATGTTGGAAATATTTTTAATTTCCCAGTTTTAGAAGTTAACTATTAAGTTTAACAATTATCATCGTATTTGATATGCTCGAAATATACCTCCCGCTGAGTGATGCTATTGCCCTAGTATCTTACATAACATTTGATTTGATTACATATGTGCCTTTTGTTAATGCGCAATATTAGAGTGTTGTTTCCTTAAAGATATTGTCTACGAATTTGCTGCTTTAATTATCAATTTGTCTCCTTGCAAAATGTATTTTAATTACAAAAGAAAAGCTGCTCTTAGTTACAGCTACTATGTATACCTTACATTTTTATTTTGTTTTAGTAACAATATGTTTCTTGGTGTTTCACAAACATATAACTGACAATCGCCTTGATTTAAGCAAGATTATCTTGGAATTTAATCTCGCATTTCAGAACTCCTAGGTTTAATTCCCTTAGGGGACTCCTCAGGGGGATGGGTGCCTTGAGTGAGACGGTAGTTATAGCGGAACCGCCAGGTCTGGTACTTATCATGTATAGACATATTAGGATTCCCTCCTACGCCCGGGTATCCTCCATTTCATTCCTTCTTCGCGGTGGTGCCTACAGAAGCGTACACCTTTGACAAAAAACAGGAAGACATCGCCAAATTCTACATGTGCTTCGGAGAACTTCGGGGACGCTCGTAAACGCTGTATTCACAACGTGCATGCAGCAAGTGCATACTGCAGTGGGCGCTTTGCATGTAAACGTAATGGTCGCAATTATAAGCATTTGGAAAGAGGACGTTAGGGTAAAGTAGCGGTGGCCGAGCGGTTTAGAAAACATTGCTCTTCTACGTAAGCTCCTGGGTTCAAATCCCATTCAGTTTTTATTATTGATTTTTATAAATTTATATGTAGAACATCATGTTGTCTTTTTTATTTATTTATTTATATTAATAGTGTTTAACTCCCGCTTTAACTCTGAGGCTTCACAGGCGGTTGATACTAAAGAGACATGTGAAAAACTACGAAAGGATTTTCTTTTTAATTAAGGAAGGAACTTTTCAGATCTAAGTTTAGGGTACCTTCTCGGTATTTGCCTTTTATGAGGACTGAGGGGAACTTGGAAAAAATCTCAGTCAGGGAGGAGGGTCCAGCTGGAAATCGAACCCCAAATCTCCCGCTTATGATTCCGCGCCTTACCGACCTGTGCCAATGCCGTTTATTATGTTATTATAATATCATGCTATATTTTAACATGTTACTTCAGTTTTATAGCATTATCTAGGCATACACAAAAACGTAATCACAAACTAACGTACATACTCTTTACAAATAACTAAATAAATGCATAAACAGAAACATTTATCTTCTAAAGTGAAAATACATAGAAATAAACATAAATTAATATCCGGTGCATGAACCCCCAGCAAGTATAACTGCCCTCAATCTTCGGGACATAAATGATATCAGATTTCTATAGTAGTGTGGACAAGAGGCTATAACATTCTCACTGTCTATCTTTTGTTCTTGCATGAGCAGCGAATGAATTTGTAGCATATTGCATTTAGACAGAACGAACACTGAAGAAAATATTATAAAGCTCATTATAATATATGTAACATGTTAACGATAAACCTTGCTGTATATGGGAAACATTATTACGAAACTAATTTGTCATAATATGTTTCAAATGTTTATTTAAAAAGTGTTTCATGCCGGGAGGCGAACCTGCGCTCTTAATCACGGTAGCACTGCACACTCTGCCACAGAGCTAACGGAACACATACACTAGTGCATACCATATAACAGAACTGCTGCAGCGGTTTTCTAGTTACATTATGAACCTCGCGTTTTTACAAGTAGGACTCAAAAGAATTTTGCATTCCAGAAATGGCTCTTTATTTATTTATTTTTGTCAAATGGTGTACAATGGGACCATTAGCGACCGCGGTGCGAATGCCGCAGGGAAGAAGAACTTGAGTTTGCTCTAGTGTCTTGTACAATACACTCATAATCTAAAAGGCGTAAACGAAAGCAGGTGGTATTTAGATATGCTACCATTGCACACAAAAAATAAGTATTCCAAAGCTCCTTTACACAAATACAAATAATGCAACTATAGACTTTTGAAGGGAAAACTGATTCAGTTAGTTTACCATCATTTATCACGCTGTATTAGTAAATGTGAACAATTTATAGCAAAAGTGGAAAATAATGCAACGATTTCTCTCTGTTGCCTACATTTACCAGGCAAATGGCGAATGTTTTCAATAACAAGTATTGTGAAAATTTATTGCATTGCCTACTGTGATGATCATATATACATCAGAAACATAACTTGCCACCTTTCGTTATATCTTCTAGGTTCAGTTTTGGAGACCTGACTCACTGGGGGGACATCTATATTAAACTGGCGAAGACGCCTCTACATAAAAATGAATGACGCTTCTCGGCGGATATTTGAAGAGGAGCCGCTAACAATGTCTCGTGTCCATGTAACGAGGTCTCCAGGGAGCCAATTTAGGCGCCAAATTTCCGCTATGGAGATAAAGATCCTGCGACAAGAACTTCGATACATTGTTCCCAGAGTACTGAATTTAATGGCAACTGCCACAATTTCAGATATATGAAAATCGTTTTACATTTTGAAGGTCCTGGGCACTAATGCAGTTTTATTTCTTTTTTCAAAGCTTTACTCTTGGTAATTAACTTTTTGTCTAGTTGAATTGTGCGTTCACGCTTTTTTTTTTCTTCCCACTTGTTTGCTTGACTTCCCGGTTTCCTCCCCGCCCGCTGCTCTTCTTAGAAGTTCAATTTCTACTGTTTGTTATTGTTCTGGTTTCACTCTCACAAAAAGCCATCGCATCGAATTGCAAGGGTACATTCACCCCAGCTTTACCTTCTTCAATAAAAGAAACTGTAAAAGTAAGAAGAAAATAAAACACAAGAGAAGGAAAAGGAGAGAAAGAGGGATGAACAGATCTGTGCTTTCTCACGATAACTTATCTGCAGAAAGCATCGCTAAGTTGATTGGAACGTCAGCATGTGTGTGATTATGGAGCGTGCGTGCACCTTCCAATTCCAACTTAGATATTATCAAAGTTTTCTCTAGAAAATTCTGGAAATGTCTAGGTCTTATCGTCACGTACATTTAGAAACATGTTCTTAATAACAGATGTTAAACTCTCGTTAAGGTAAGAAATTTTAGCCACTTGCAAACTGTGTGTCCCAACTTAACATGGGCCGCGTGCGCCATTTCTTCGTACCGGCAGGCTCCTAGCGCGCTAAAGTCTGCTTTTAGTCAGCCAGATCCTTCCGTTTAACCGTTATTACACTGTTTATTAAGAGGTCAGTTCCGTCACGAGTGGCCGAGGTCGTTAAGACGCGGACTCGTGAGCAGTTCGAATCCTGCCAGGACCGTCCTCCCTGACTGAGGTTTTTTTTTTCCAGGTTTTCCTCAGTCCTCATAAATGGTAAATGCCGGGGAGGTACCCGAAACTTAGGCCTGGAACACCTCCTTCCTTAAAAATAAACCATTTCCCAATATATCATTTGTTCTCACGTATCATCAGTGTCCATCTCCTCTGGTGCCTCTGTAGCAAAAACGCGCGCTAAACACCATTCATTTTTAATAGGTCAGTATTTCTTCAAAAAAGTATGTAGCCTTGCTGGGTTCAGACTTTCTTTAAAACACCAAATTGCTCATTTGCTAAATTTGAAAATCGTTTCAAAGTATTGGAAATGTTGTAGATAAAAAACGCATAAAGGGGGAAAAAAAAAATAACGAATTTCAGTAAAGAAACATGGAATGACTTTGACATCTTTTGCAAATTCATCCCAAAACCCAATTGGATTTTTTCACCCAAAGGCTACGAAAATATAGCTTACATATTTGTGCATAGCATAAATGAACAGTTTTGTTTTACCCCGAAGTATTTTGCCTTGACAAGCGCAGCGATTGTTAGTCGGTTAGCCGGTCAGCGATTAGCATACAACAATACAAAAATTCAAGAGACTCATGATTTACCAAATTATTAAATGAAGTGTTGAAACTGCCCGCCTCCATTTTCCACACATTTTTGGCATCTCTTTAGGAAATTATTCACCACTCATTTTGAGATATCCGGACCATTTCCTGATAAATGCACATGTTTTTTTTTATTTGCCCTACAGATAATTAACGCAGGCTATTAAATTTAGTAGCCTTTTGCATAGGTCCATATGAAATACCCCCTTTTGTGCAAGACGACAAAGAAAATTTCTATAGTAATTTTCTAAATGATTTTCAATGTCATGTAATGTCTTCGGTGAGAACACTAAGCCACTTTTTTGGTTTCTTAGACTGAACACTTCCAGTTTGCTGAAATTTATTATGCAGATAGATTGTTTTATGATCTGGTGCGTTACTTCCAGAAACATTGCTTGAAGCAGTCCTAGAACTTCATGAGCTGACAGTTAAAACATGTGAATCGTACTGACAGACACGTTGTGTCGTAAACACACGAGGCATAACACACTTTATGTATACTCTCGAATTAAGAAATGAACAACACAACGCACAACCGGTAACGGCTCAAATAATCTCACTGTACTCGAGTACTTTCTTGTATTCTAAGTTTGGTGCTGACCAATTAAACACCCTAAACAGCACATATATATTATCAGAACTCGTTCATAGTTTGCGAGCAGTCATAATATGAATTCTATCAGAAACCTATGTAACTTCATGAAAAAGACGTAACTACAAAACAGATGATCTAATAAACCAATAATTTGTGGTCCAGGAGCATCTACTTGAATTGAAAATGTCACTTACGTAGAAAAAGATTAACAGAATAACAAAAATATTGATTTGTAAAACAATAATAATTTTTGTGGAACTGTAAAACTTTGTGCAAAACAGATATACAGAGGTTGCCAAAAATTGCATACACACTTCAAGCAAAGAAAAAACTGTGTTAACATAACAAAACTGGATTCACACAAACAGAAAATGATGAGCATTAATCACCTTAGACTTTTACAGTTACAACAGTTGTTCAAAATGCCCACCATTGGCGTCAATACACTTCTGAATACGTAGAAGTACTGATTGAGCAACGTTTGCGAAAGTGTTCTCAGCGACTGCAGCATAGGCCGTTTCAATTTCTTCCCGAAGTGCTGCCAGTGTAGCTGTTTTTCTACGGTATGCAACATCCTTAATAGTTCCCCATAGGTAGAAGTTCAACGGCGGTTCTGTTCTGTACACATGTCTCCATTGCCTTTGAACTTCAACAGCATTCTCGGTTTTCCAATACCACTTCAGAATCGCTTTCCGCTCTTCAAACGATAACCTTGGCTCCATTTTGTTGTAGCAATGCTAACATAATGCAATGTGAGTCACATTTGTTGCAGAACAGCATACGATAATCTTGGCTCAATTTGTTCATTGTTGATTTACCTGTCATGTAGCAACGTTATCGTAATGTATGTAAGTCACATCTGTTTACATAACATCATACTACACATTTCTGTTATTTTTCGGTCCCACTTTGAAATATATTAAATAGATATCTACTGTGAAAGTATGTGTACATTTTGACACCCTCTGTATAATTAATGCAAATTATATCATAGCTGTTGGAAGGTAGGCTTTAAAATGCCAAGAAAAGCAATAAAACCATTAAATAATGCTTAAACTTGCATTACTCTTTTCATATTATAAAAAAAAATAAAACTAAAGGAAGATTAATAGTGAGCACATATAATAATTTTAGCACATGTGTAGCATTTTATACGCTTGTTCCAAAAGTCTGTATACAAAAACGTATTTGCTGAATGAAATGCAAGCCATTTTAATATATTCTGGTGTTAAAATACGCAATAAAATACTTTATCTTTATTCTTTGTTTTGCATTTATTTTTCTTTCTACTCTATTTTCCTTTGCAGCCATGATAATCAATTTTTGTTAGCCTCCTGAATTTATCGTCAATAGATCGACTTTTGTTCACATCCTAAAGGATATTGTTTTTAAAATCTTGGAAGTTTCACTTTATTTATTCACAGTAGTGCGTCATCTTCGTTGTAAATGAGAAACAGTGATCGGGGTAATCTAAATCTTTGCTAACCTGTATGCCTGTATGTATTGTCAGAGACCTGTCAACTCGTGTTAAAAAGTAAAGAAAAGCAAATCAATTCGCTAGGCATGGGATGGCGACAGATAAAAACAAGCAGTGCGTTCCAGGTGCGTGCAGCGCTCTCTCTCTTTCTCATTCCGTTAATGCAGCACGAAAACACCAAATTCACGGATTAAGAGCGCGCACAAAATAAAGGAGGCAATCTCTCCCCAGCCGGCCGTGCTAATGGATTGGTCCCCGTGTCTTGTAATTGCGCACAGCGCTTAAGGCTGTGTCCCTGCTCTCCGCAATTTTAAGGTGCGTTCGCAACAAATTTTGTTTAATACCGCGCTATATAGAGTGTTACAGAAGGTTTTAAGTAAACAATATTAACAATCAACTGAATAACAGAATTTCCAATTGATTCGATAACTGTATAAGAATTAGATAATGCTTTATAATAACCAGCACGTAACTTGGCGGTTGTTCGCGCAGAAAGAGAGTGAACTACTTTCTGCACAGTTGCCACTTTCTCGATAACGACGTTGGAATTGCCCAGAGAATCCGTTATATACTTTCCATATTTATATGAGGAGGACTGGAATAACAATCGAACCGATGGACAATGGAATTTTTTTTATTCAAAAGGAATTGTTATAAGTGTTAATATATTTATTCCAATGGGAGATGAGACGATCAATTCCAGTCTCACAGAAAGAAGCAGGTAGCTGAGGATCCACCACCTCACCCACACTTACACTTCCTTGTCCGAATGAAACCGATGTCCACAAACGTCTTTCTTCACGTCGCCAAAAACGTGGATGTCACAAGGAGAAAGATCTGGGCTGTATGGAGGATGTTAAAATATCTGAAGCTTACTCCTTACCAGGCTGACAGTATGGAGACGACATCATGCAAAAGAATAATTCTGTCCAACAGCATTCCAGGGCGTTTTGACTTTATGGTACATTGCAGTTTCTGCATAGCGCTGTGCATTGATTGCGGCTCAATGCTCTAGGAAGTCAACAGCAGAGGGCTCCTGCAGTCGAAGAAGAAACCCATCATGACTTTACCGGAACTCACATGGACAGCTTTGGATTTCTATGGCGGGGAAGTGTTTCCATTGTTGACTGTGCCGTTTGCTCTTGGGCTCAAAGTGGTGGCATCACGTAACAGAACCGATACTCTTCCTCGTGAAACTGCTGCAATTCTCTGCTGCCACTCGTGCACACTTGTCAGGGATATGCAGCAGACATGAGACGATGAATTTCGCGTGTTCCAGCACCCTCAGCCACCAAGAAACGAACCACACCTCTCTGCTGCTCTTTTTTGCTTACTCCATTTCCAATGATGGACGGACACACTTGACACTACGCTCACCTCCAGAGCAACAATGAAACAACTGTGTGCACCTGGGCATTTACATTATGCATTTCTCCCATCGTATAGATGGTAGTATCGATACGTAACAACACTGTTGCCATCTGTTGCGAGGAATGTGTTTTATGACAGGTGTTCGGTTTTCATGTGACTGCTCCTTCTATAATTCAGTATTTATTCAAACGGTTTTCGAACATAAATTGAATGTACTATGTAGGATGTACTCTAAGTCGGTTTTTTTTTCCATTTTATTTAAGCCAGCATTTTTATATGTATTACATTTTAAATTGTTTATGTAAACATCCTACCTTAAAAAGGGAGATGTAACAATTAAAGTTTGATGGTAACAATTTATGAAGTAAAAATGAGTTTATATCAATATCCTCTTTTTGACTGGAGAAACACCGGATGACCAGAGGTATGTTCCGACAAGTGACTTACCCGTAAAGATCGAGCCTTCTTGGCGCTCCAGTCCGAGCGCCCGAAGGTAATGTGACTTCAACAGATGTAGGTGATATTTAATTTTATTGGCACAATGACATATTAGCTCAATTATAGCGTCATGCTCTAAATGGGCAGGTAGTGGGTTCAATCTCACGACCAAACTCCCCCCCCCCTTATTGCAGTTAAAGGAGATTTGCCACCTTTAAAATGATTTACTTGCTAACATATTACCACGCGCACAATCCGCTATAAATTTGTATTTACGATTTATTTTTTCTGTGCTGGAGTTAAAGCATATTTACTACCATTAAATAATTTACCCTCATACACGTAGCACATAATCATCTATCAATTTATATTTACGAAAAGGAGGTGAGCGTAGGCCGTCAGGCCGTAGTATGCTGCAGCAAAGCATTGGGTTCACCGGTTTCTAGGATTTACCCGGTTAGGTAAAGGTTAATGTTTGTATTTGTGTGTGCGCGCGCGCGTATGTGTATGAATTAATTGCGAATTCCAATAAGACAACGCATGATAAAAAGTGATAAAATGAAGTTGAAACATACCTGAAAAACTTAATTGTGTAATAAGGAACAACATATTGCACCCAGAAAGCATACCTTGCATTTTACGTTACGCTTCATTTAAATAAAAAATAACACATTCAACTTTTACACTGCTACAAGTGGATGCCTTTTTCATTTTGGTTCGTCTTTCTGCGATGCCGCTCGGGTTTGGAACCCCAAGACGCTTCGATCTTTAACGTAAGGGATAATTGCACGGTTAACGTTTCTTTATTGCCATCCACAAGAAGAATCACAATTTGTACATTTATAAAGAACTTAATTGTCTCTGCTGTTAGGAATCTATTTACTTAGAACTTATTTGATTGTCGTGATTATGTTAACTGTGAAATATAGCCCATTCATGCCAATGACTTGAAAGAATGAATAATGTTTAACGCCCGCTTTTGTTACAGACGATGGACACTGATGATACATAAAATGATATATTGGGAAAGGGTATTTTTAAGGAAGGAATCGTCCATTTATGAGGACTGAGAAAAACCTGGGAAAAACCTCAGTCAGGGAGGACGGTCCCATCGGTATTCGAACCCAGACCTCCTGCTCCTGAGTCCGCGACTTAACAACCTCGGCCACCCGTGACGGTCCAATAACTCGAGATACTAAACTTTGTTGTGTATTATTATTATACTTCTATTTATAATGAACTTTAATTTTAAATTGTTCTGTTCTATTCTATTCCAAACGTTTATATAATTTAAAAATTAATGTTTACTGCTCAGCGTTTGAATTAACGGTAAAGTCAATGCCTTAACTTCAAACTTGACTAAAGAATGTGCGAAAACTAACATTGAACATCACATTATCCAGATATATAGAGCAATACTCACAATCTACAAATTTAAAATGTAGTTTCTCTCCTTAATATTTACTTTCCATAAGGAGACCTTGCTTCAGATATTAGAAATCACACTGAAAAAGTAAATTGAATATGATTTCGCACATATGCACAGTTTATAGTGTTTCAGCTTTATCATAGATAGTAGTAAGTGAACCATATGAGCTTTGCTTCTATAGCCCTTAAATGTAGACCTACTTCTCACACAGAATAATAAATAAACTATTTTTAAATAAAAATTATGCCACGGTTATCGAAGAAGAGATATAGTTTATTAACATACTACCCGGCTTCCAGAATATGTCCTAACCGCTTGGAAGGGTGTTGGCTAAGGCCGACTCCTCTCGGCCGTCTGCCTATTCCTGAACCGATCATTCACCAGTGTACATTCGCTCGCGATGCTGAAAGGCAGCTGCTTTTAGAGCAACCTTTTTATGTATATAAAAAGTTTTATAAATACGAACCAGTTCTTAGCGTTCTTGAAGAATTATTCGGAAGTTGCCTGGGCAATCTTCTCCTTCCAGAACTGTAATGCACGATCTTGTGAATAAATTTGATACTACTGGTTCAGTGTAAAACAAGTAGCACACGCCAAGTGTACAGTTTTAACAAAAGACAAATTAGATTAAACTGGCGCAGGTCTTTAATGTTCGCCAACAAAACCACTATTGAAATTAGCACAAGTTGGGATTTTAGTGTCTTCTACTCATATAGCAGCATAATTGTTATAACTGATATCTGATGTATACGTGTCCATTATCTACGACAAGTTTATCCCGTAACACTTGTGCTGTATTGTGAGTGATTTCTTTCATCACTTACTGAAGGGTTAATCGACCCAGAGCTTGTGCTCTTTTCAGACAATGCGTGGTTCCATCAAAATGATTGTTTGAACACTAACACCATTCGCTCTTGGTGTTCAGAAATTCAAAATTATATACTAGAAACCCCTTTTTATGACAGGAAAATTGGAGTTTGGTGTCTGATTTTTTATGAGCAGACAGTTGGAGAGTGGTACCGAAAGGTTAGTTTCAACAAGATTCCGCCACTGCTCATACTGCAGAGGAATCTATGGAAAATTAGGGGAGTGTTTAAAGATAGAGGGGTTATTGCTGGTGTAAGATTCTCTCGCTCCCCATATCTAAAAAGTCTGTGCTTTTATTTGTTTGGTAGCCTGAAGGTCAGAGTGTACAAAACATATCCTCGCATATTGAAAGAACTCAAGGAAAACATATGAAATGAAATAGCAATCAATACAGTAGTGGAATAAATCGAGTAATGCTTATACCCTATATTATTACCTCTTTAGTTGAGGAACAGCATTCCAGCATTTGCTATAAGGTAGGATTTTTAAACAGTTTTAAGAAGCGAAAAACATGGCGCAGTCCTGCATGTCCAGCTGCCGAGAAGCAAAATCCCATGCCAGCGGTAAGGACATATTCTGGAAGCCCTGATACATCTCTTGCTGTAATAACTTATTTCATTCTTAGAAAAACAACTGAAGGCTGTTTACGTATGCTAACTAGAGGAATGAATTGATCATTGAAATAATGGAAATATTGATTTGTATTTATGTGCTTTAATGTACAATTGTGAAAGTAGAGCTTTGTAAAATTGAATTTATTGTTATATTTCTTAGACTTATATGACCGGCGTTAACATGAGTAAAATTTAGGGCTCTTGCCCCTAGTCTTAGGTTTCTTAAAAAACAAAACTTTTGCTGGCAACTGCAACATCTTTTAATAAAGTTTTGGAGTAGCATACTCTCCTTTAAAGTTTTGGAGTAGCATACTCTGTGTGTTCATCCAGGAAAAATAAAAACGGGCGATCCTGAGAACGCTATGATTATATTGGCGTCACTTGTGGGAAGAAAGTCGTTAAACTTTAAGGAAATGTTTCATGAACATGAATTATTACTAGAGGTAGCGTTTGATCACCGAGAAACTCCAAGCAATCCTCAACGGAGTAACCGTATACCGGTTAATAAATAAAAGAGCACAGTGTTGCTTTTTCTTTGCTTTAGTCAATCTCTATGGGAAACTTAAATGTGCTACCATCTTCCATAATTAATGCAGAATTCAGTTCAATGGGTAAAGAACCAAAACAAGTTTTCAAGCTACAAGTATTGTTTTAAATAGAAGGTAATTTTAATTTCGAATGTTTTTGTCAGAAATTTATTTCTTATTCGTTTAGATTTATTTTTGTTGTATGTACTGGCAATAAATATTTCATAACTGTAAGCAACTGCTATAATAAACATGTTTAATGCTTTATAGATGTGTTCTAAAATGTTCAATTAAAGTTTAAATCCAACTTGTTCCTACCTGATGAAATTAAAGTTCAAATTACGAGAGTGTTTCAAAAAGTGACAGCAAGAATATTTTTCTAATATATATTAAAATTATTTATACAAAAATATGCCATTTTTGGACATGATCACACTTATTTTCAATAAATTTCTCACATGTGGCACCAATATTTATATTTCATTCGGAAAACAGTTTTTGGTTGTATCTTCAACTGCTTCTTTTACCGCTTCCTCACTTCGAAATCATGATCCTCTCAAAGCGTCCTTCAGGGGTCCAAACATATGGCAATCCGACGGAGCAAAATCAAGGTTGTATGGGAAATTCTATAAGATCTGAAATTGCAATCTCCGAATGAAGTCAATAGTTGCAACGGCGGGGTGGGTTCTTCGTTGTCGTGAAGAATAAGAACACCTCAAGACAAAAATGATCTGCTATGGTTCCGTATTGCTGGCTTCAGCTTTGGAGCAGTAATTAAAGGTGTGGGGGCGTAGAAGTGTATGTTGGATGCTGGTGGTTGACTGATGGTCCGTGGTCTCGAAGTCTGCCGGGGCTGCTCACTGGAAGGCGTCTGCTCCAATTCTGTTTAGTTTGATCTCAGGGTCCACTGGAGTGTTTCGCGGATTAGTATAGATCCACGGGAACGAGAAATGTGTTGCCCAAAAGAATACACCAGGTTGACTTTGTTTAAAATACTTTATTCACATGTAAAAATATTGGGACTACTTCCTGACTGTTAGCCGCTGACTTCGCTACTTACTTAGACTGGCTTTAGAAAAGACTTAAACCGATTGCTTTCGTGTGACTTAGGCTGCCGGCTTCCGTATGTCTCTGGAGTGAATCCTCTCGTGTCTCGCCTGAATGAATGTCTGGATGTCTGAATCTGCGAATGTGTGAATGTGCAAATGTGTGTGAATCTGTGAAATTAAATCTGTGAATGTATGACTGTGCGAAATGTGTGAGTGTATCTCTACTGAATGTCTGTCTGAATGTATCTCTACTGAATGTCTAGTTGTGTGTGTCTACTGAATGTCTGAATGTGTCTACGGTTGTCTGTTTCTCTTCTGAATGTCCCTCTGACTTCTGTACTCCAGTTTTTCTACCACCTCGCTACCGCCACGCCTCTCGCTAAATTAAATTCCCTCGTATATTAACCTATTTCCGTGTTGGATGTTCATCATTGCCTATCCTAAAAATTATTTATTTGTATCTAAGTTCTCCTGATTCGTGAACTTTCATCCGATGACCATTGGCTAGAATTATTCTTTCCCCCTTGATCTAATGTCTTCCCACGAACTTGAATTTTCCAAGAACAACCTGTTGTAAATTTCGGCACTTTCCTTACACGCTGATTTCTATTGAAATATCTTTTTTCTTCCTTAGTTTGTAGATTTCTAAATGTTCTCAGAGATAACGCACGTGTCGATGGGCTGTTTTCGGCTTTCCTGCAATAAAACATTTTCGTCCCCGTTCTGACATTCGCATTTTCTCTTAAATTATTGCTACGTCTGACTTTGTTAAATACTGTCCCGTTACGGCCACATGTTTCTCTTATTGTGAACTCCTAAGTATTTCCTAGGGCAGAAGGTTCGTGGCCTAACAAAAGATAGTTTACCTTTTCTTCAGCCTTGTCTAAGGAGTGGTCAGTGGACGAGTCGTCAGGTATACATCTCCGTCTCTTTCTAACATCTTTACTACAAAATGTATACAAAACGCCTTTGTAAAATACAATCACCTGTCAAATAATTACAAGTTACAAATTATTTCAATTTCTGTCATACCTATCTCTAAGATATTTCCTTATACATGTATTACAATTACCCTTATCAAATCTAATGCCTTTATAAATATAACTCTGCAGCCTTTAGTTATTAAATTAATAAAGGCAGACTTATTTCCTACTTCAGTTTGTTCTCAAACGTTGCGATTCACCCCTTTCCGGATATTGCTCCAAAATTGGCCCACTCATATCCCAGAAGAAAGTGAAAACAACACTTTAACAAGCTACTTTAATAAGTAATCCTTTTTATCCTGTTTTAGAATTTGATGTCTTCTTACTTGCTCAGAGACTGAAAGAATTGAGCCCAAACCTGCCGATACTAAATTGTCCACATTTAAAACTCTGAGATAACAGAAGAAATACAAGCTTTGGAGACCATTGAAGTTTGTCTAAATGAGCGGGTTGTTTAAGCGGATAGTCTGGTAGATTATGCGGATTGCAGTCGCACGAAATACAGGGCTTCGTTTGGACGCGTGGCCGGCTTAACGGGTATTCGCTTGGTACCCCGGGGGCATGTTGATTGCCAGCAGATTCATAGCCACTTAAACTCAAGCGCCTACATTTTTACACCAATTTTTCCGTCATACAATGGCATTTTGTGTACAAGATGGGTTTTTTTCTGCACTCCAGTATCTATTATTTTGTGTCGCTACACGCCATGAAAATAAAACCATGCTTCATCCGTAAAATAAAATGAAATAAAATAAAATAAGATCAAATAAATGCGAGTCAATAGAGCCGATATTAACATTATACAACACCCAGTTGCATAAATAAACTATACTCATATTATCGCGTGGTTGCAATTCTTGAACTACAGTTATCTTGTAGGCTTTTAATTCCTGTGCAAGCTTTCTCAGAGATTTCTTTTGGATTTCGTTATAACTTTTATCTGATATCATCGATTTTTTTCCTCTGTAAGAATCCGGCGTTTTACTTTTGGTTTCTTATCAAAGACATATTCCCAAATCTATTCACAGGATTATAAACCGTTTCCCTGTGAGACGCACGAACAGGGAATCTGTCTAAAAATCGTCGTCTTACTTCTCTACATGAATATGTTGTCACATAGGAATCATACAGGAAGACTCTGTGTGCTAAAATATACCGACTTTTTGGCATTATAACGTCACTAACACTTAACACTGAAACACGTGGTTACTACTTTTATCTCCTGTACAGCACAAAGACTTCGCGTCATAACACGTAGAGGAGGAAAGTGGAGGGGGGAAAGAACCGGATAGAAACAGGTCACGCAAATCCCAGTTAAGCTGGTCACGCGTCCAAATGAAGGCTCTGTTTTCAAATTCGGTAGAAATAGCAATATTGAGTACTTGTGTTTATAAACTGTTCTTTGCAGAAATTAAGCTTCTCTGTGGGCATATATAGCATTGGAATGAAAGATCATTTTAAATGTTATGTAATATTGCTGAAGCATATGCTTGAATTATGACACATAACTTGTTTGAGGTAACGCAGTGTAAAGGTTAAGCACTGGAAAGTGCACCTCATAAAGTTTTCTGCTCCTGTATTTTACGTTGGTAACATGCCCAGGTCTTCATTTAGCTAGCGATCGATTGTCGTTTAAATAGCAGCACATTTCGGTGCTTTTATATAGGAATAAGCGATTTATCTTGGCATTGTGGTGACCTGGAATGCTAAATGGGATCCCATAAATTATAGCCAATGTTCCATGCGCATCAGAGAGCAACACTGTTTGCATGTCTATATTTCTAGATCGCTGCATAGAGTTAGTCATTGATTAAAACATCTGTGTACATATAACTTTCAGAGATAAATTACACTTAATGTGCAACACTTAACTCAATTTTGTAAAGCTTTCAACTTTATTTGATAAAGGTGAAGAGTTCCCTGGTTCTATAAATTACAATGGTGAAAGATAACATTATTACTTAAGTAAATATATTGTATTTGTTCTAATTGAAAGGGAAAAGTCATTATAAAATAATTATAATAGAAAGTGACACTAAAACAAATCCATTTTCTCGCTGTAATTTTCAACTAAAATTGGGGGTATTTTGTTAATATTTCGCGGGTTCAAACCTTGCTGAGGTCTATAGATTTTTCTGGATACAAGTTCTATAGGAAGGACTTCATACTATAGGTTTTGATTTAGATTTAGAAAATGGTAACTGAAAAAAGAGGTTTCTGAACAAAAATATTGGCCAGTTAACTAACATTTAGGCAATAGGCTTACCATCACCCTTTCCTCTGACATCTGTAGGTGCTAAACAAACTAAATTCCAACAGTTCATATTGTCCACCAGTACTCTAAACAGGCCTTAGGGCTAAACATTGTAAGCTGATTATAATCTTTACACTATTGCAGCGAAAAATCTATGAATATCACCCTTGTACATATTATATTACACAGAAACATAAATAAAATCGTGCATTAAAAGTGAATAATTTTAAAAGAAAATTAGTCAGTTGTTCTGTTATGATCCATGAGTTTGCGCATTAAACCTGTTGCAGGCTACGTAATACACAAAATATGTGAAAATTTTCACAGTTTGGATTTTAGGCCTAAGTTTCCAGGGGGGGAGGGCAGGAAGGAAGGCAATGTTAAAAGGGGAGATCCCTACCGTGCCTTGCAAGGTATATGTAGAGGCACTACCCTGATGGGCTTTTCCATAGGCTGGCGCCTAGTTTCCAAAGCAACACCCCCTTATGCGGAGGAAGCAAATGTGCTCCTTACTGGAGCCCATGCTCTCCGGCTATACTACCAGTACCATTGGTTGGTCGGTCTAATACACCTTCAGTCTTTCCAATTCTGCAGATAGCTCACCACCCTGGTGCTGCACATTAGTCCAACCCACTCTGGTTGAATGGAAGGACTCAGATACCGTCCGATGTACTTGTAGTACTGTCAGAAGTGCCACGGGTACTAGCGATTCGCAGCGCTCACAGTAAGGAAGACACGGGGCGGCCAGGATCCGGAGATGGTGATGCAAGAACGTATGTGGGGACCTTAACATGGTATCCAAATGGAGCACCCAGACGCCGGCGGAACCTATTCCAAGTAATTCAAGCTCTCAGAAAGCCGCTTCCGCGGTAGACACAGGGGCTGAAATATTTCCAAAGCGCATATAATGACCACACCGCAAAGACACCATCCCATCTCACCTTGCACTTATAAGATGAGCAACACACATTGAGGGCGAGTATGCAAACTGTAGAACCTCTCTCTATACGAAGCAGAATTGCAGGTGTGGTTAGGGCTATTACATTTGTTGATTTGTTTTATTTACGGACGCTGTTTAACAGCTCAGGTCACCATGTCCCATTCTATTCAGGTCGTGAAACGGTCGACAAATTTTGCTCAAAGGTCTCTTCTTTAAGGCTTGAGGTCCTTTTACGTGCCGTAAATGTACGACATAGGACCCACGGCTTTACTTCCCTTCCGAAGGAAGTCATACTTAGGATTTTTACGCCCGAAAAATATCCATCGATCCTGCTCGGGCTTGAACCCGCGATCTTGGGTTTAGAAAGCAAGTATGGTTACCACTACACCACCAGGACTGACAGGGCTATTAGAAAACATGTATGGGGCAGCAGTACGATCACGAAATTTGAAGCTGGGGACGAACAGAGAAATTGCTCGGGTGAGAACTGGTTTTCTGAAAGGTATTTTAAGAGTGGTGGTTACAGAATTGCAGAATCCTTAGACTGGTTCGATCCCCGCCAGGACCAATTGATTTTTTCGTGCGTAAATTGAATGGGATACCGATGACCTGTGGTGTTAAAGAGGCGTCCGTTAAAAAAAAAAAAAAAAAAAAAAAAAAAAAAAAAAAAAAAAAAAACAACCTATAGCGAGATCATAGAATGCAGAATCTGAGCTGTGAAGTACCTGGCTACGAATTGTATACGGAGAGTCAGACAGTAACTAGGGTTTCTGCTATAAGGACCAGCTGAGAATGGGGGAAATAAGACCTGAGTTTTTAAATCAAGAAGGGTTCTAGAAAGTATAGGATTGGGTAACATTTGGATCCCAGTGCGGGAAAACAGGAGGGGTGCTTGGAGGAACATTAAGAAACGCTTGACAGACATTAATAAGCAGCTGATCTTTCGGAGAGTGCAGAAAAAGTTTCGCTGGAGATACAATCGGAGCTAAAATCGGATGGGGGAGATGGAGCGTTACATCCAAACAGGGGCCAAATTCAGCAATCCCCTGACAACAAACAAAGACAACAGAGAAAACACGAGAATCTGCCCTATATGTGCGAAGAAAGAATCTTGGGAACATATTCTGGCGTACTGCAAGCGGACGGAAGAATGGAGAAAGTGACATCTACCGGACCCGTTTGTTAACAGGGAGAAGAGGACAATGGCAGTGTTGGACTTTGCTGGCAGATAGGAAAGATGAGGAGGGAGTAGGTAAATTTTTAAACAAAGTGAGGCAGCTCAGATGGATGTGGCAGGCAACTAGGAAGAGGGGTAAGAAAACATTAGACACATTATTTATTAAAAATTATTTGTACATATATTTGAGTATTTAAACATGGTTATTATGTATGTTTACATTTATTTATTTTATTATGTATATTGTTTGTCTCTTAAGACTTTAATATTGGGTTGTGCAATTTCAAGTATTTGCCAGTATATTGAGAAAGCACGTGTCCCAGGACCCGTGCGACATGAATGAGTTCTTTGACCATGCAACAAAACCAACGGGGTAAAATGGGATACATGGCAGGGAATTCACCTAAGTAAACAAGAAATTCACGATGGAAGCAAAGTCAAAGTGTCCGCGATGTATCGAAAGTCCCAGAGCATCTCATTTGCTGGACTTTCAACACTTTTAACTCCCCCCCCCCCCCTGTTACATATATACCAAGCTACTTAGACTTAACTAGCTTTCCTAGTCACGTTATCTCATTTTCTCCATCAGTCAATGTAGCTAGCAATTACATCCTTGTCAATCCTGCCCAGCAAATGCATTTAAGAAAGTCTGTTACTTAGTAAGCGCGTACAGTAAACTATTTTAACGCCTTTAATGGAGGAAGCTGAGTGTTTGAAAGCAAACTCATTGGAAATACATTCACGAGGTCTTTGCAGTGTACAACAGTTGTATTCATGCGTCTCTCGACTGATCTAACACTAGGGAAAACTTGTCTCTCCAAATGCACAATGGAATTTTTATTACATTGCTGTCATTTTGCTAAGTTCTAGTGACTGGTTTGTCCCAGCTATAAAGTTCATCTAACTTTCGTACAGATCCAGAAGTTCGCCACCACAGTTGCTAACAATGTCCACAGAACACATAAAGCTTTGTGAAATACCTGTATACCCAACGAAACAGTGTATAAATATTGTATTACTAAATAGTTGTCCAGTTAATTTAAAGTTGAGAAATAATCGCAATAGACTCAGCAGAAAAAATATGGTAATGCAAAACAGATATATTCATTATTTAGTTAAAATATGATAAATTAATTATTTAGCACGTTTAAAATGTAATCCATGGTTGAACTTAAATTCAAATGATGAGTTTTAAAAACGTGTAAGAAACCACTTTTTATTGAAAGAATTATTCGTTAGAAATAAAAATAAAAATACATTACTTCAACATTTGTCATATTAGAATGCGCTATATTGATTTTTACTCGTTTATCAAAGGCTATAAATATTTCAGTAAATGAAATAATTTTTCTGGGTTAAAACAGTAAACTTGTACTAGGTAAAATATGTGAAACGTTTCCTATTAAATATTGCAATGTAAATAATGCAACATTTTCGGTATTTATTTGCACTCTGCTGTTTACGTTTCCTGTCTCTATATCTTAGAATCGTTGGTACAAAGAAATATTCTTTTATCTGTGGACAGGTCTTTTCCTGTACCTTTAAAGAGCTTGCTGTGAGTTTGCAGCCTTGCCCGGGATAAATAACAATACAGTTTCCCGTTACTTTTAGCAATTTACTTAGTGCAACCGATCCCACCAACCCTAATCTAATAGGGAACTAAGGTATTAGTTGGACATGTCATGACCGTTAATTTTGTCCCGGAACCTCTTTTTTCGGGTCTGAAGGTCTTTAACGTTTCATAAATCTTACGACTTGAAGTCTCTTGCGCAGGACTTAGAAATAGCAACCTGATTTATTACGTCCTAAGAAATTATAAGGCCGACTCTCGTTAAGATAGTAATGAGAAAAATAAATAAAAAAGAATATTAAGTAATTTTGTATTACTGTTTATGACATAAATAACATAACAGTATCGTAAAACATTTCCTTCTGATAAAAATATCCTTTCAAAATATGAGTTTAAGCGTTGTTGCTTTTCAAGAAATGCCTTTTAATTTTAATATTTGTGTATTTTAATATTATATACCTAATTATATATTAGTGTTGCAATATGAAAGCCTCCGAAGCTCGCAAAATTGTTTCCCCGTGGAAAAATTACAAACTTGAGAGAGCTTCTTTAAAACAAATTTATACTCATTACTTATAAACATCATATATAATTATATTACTGCCCATTTTTCAGTATTTTAAATGTCTTTTTCACCAAAATAAATGCTGAACTTCTGGGCTCTGAATTGAACCTTCGTGTTCTTTTCGGACATGTTCATGATAAGGAATTTCGCTGGTAAAACGTTAATGACATAACATAAAATACTTTAACATATAAATTAACAACACATGCACAATCTTTAGCTTTTCTTGAATATTCTTTCAATGTAGACTCAATAGAAAATAATTCACACTGATTTTAGAAATTAACACATTGATTTCCCACTGGACTCACAGGTTTTCGCTCTGAGGTCGTAATAAAATCACTTCATTTTTTCCTCAAATGTTATTGGCTGTAAAAGCATCGTGGGTGGTCCTCAATCCATATTTCTCAAGCGAATGTTTTTTTTTCTCTTCTTTTTGCTTTCCACAGACATTAAAAATCTGCACAAATAATAATCATAGAGGAGTCAGAAGTTACGATGCTCCCGTCAAAGTCAGAACGCCCTGCATCATTAGATGCGGCCTATTGTGTTCATTCAGAGTGCTATAAACAAGTGTGCAGTAGAGCAGTTCCTTCCTGTCAGTGACAATAGAAGATCCCAGCTCCCGGCAGTGAGAATTTATGGCCGCGTCTTTAACCGTAAAACGTTATAAAACTTGGCGCAGCGTTAACAATGAAACGGAGCACTTTAACAACTGTGAATGCTCCATTCGTTCCTTATGGATGAAAACATCTTAGGGATTCTTAATTGAGATTAAGGCGAAGAGAAAGTTTCCAACTCACGCAGAAAACGAATTACTTAATGTTCACCTTTTTCAAGTAGAGGGGTGGTTAGACATGGATCCGTGTTCACAGTCTATGAAGATTCCTTCGTCATTGTTTCATCTCAACATTAAGCGGCAACGAAGAAGAGCACGAAATGGATTTGATGTGGACAGTTAATAGTTCAGTTCTCTCTGCTGTTGCACTCGCCGCAAGGTTCCAATTTGGGCACCAATTTTTTCCCTCTACTTACAGTCCTTAACTCGATTTAAAAACGTTCAGGGATGTGCTATATTGAATAAAAGTTTTGTCAAACTTTAGTAAAGACTTAAAAACCTGATTATATCATTTTAAGTATTTAAATTTATAGTTTATTTGTAAATACACTACTGGTCAATAAATTTGTAACATGTTATTCATATTTATAATAGCAATACGGAAATGTTTGCCTATTCGTTCGACTCTTTGGGGCGGTTGTGATCCTTCACGTCTGTGCGTTCGTCCTACATCGATCCCATGGTCTCATATTTGTTTCGCATTTCCTACAACATCAGCACCATGGTCTAGTGTTAACTTTAAGTACCTCGTAGACCCAAGACCACGGGTTCAATCCTGACCAGGATAATGAATATTTTCGGATGTAAAAGGCCTAAGTATTGCTCACTTCTGAAGGGAAGTAAAGTCGTTGGTCTCGTGTCTTTGATTTTATGGCACGTAAAAGGCCCTTAAGCCTGAAAGAAGAGGCCTCTGAGCAAAGTTTATCGGCCGTTTCACGCCCTGAATTGAATGGACACTGACGACCTGAGATGTTAAAAGAGCGTCCGTAAATAAAACAAATCAATAACTTTCTCGAAATGACATAAACAACCTTGAATATAAATAAATGTAAATATTTCTTAGTGATACGCGAAAAAGGGGGAGAATAATTGTGCATGTTTTTCAGAAGTAGTTTCTCAAACCTGATTTTTTATTCAACTCCAACACACACACAATGTTATTTTTATGTTCCAAGTGATTTTTTGCTTTTGCTTTGGTGACTACCATAGACGAGACATTTATTTTGCATAAATACGAGCTTGCAAATGGCATAAAATGTTAGATATTTTCCCTTGCAAGCTCGGTATTTTTTAAATCTAACGCAGGTTCATGTTGCGTGTGAGGGAATAGTTCTACTCTTAACATTCCATCACCACATATTTCAGTGAGTTTTTCCTTTATATTTTTTTGCCATTTCAGCCAACTGCATGCAACTATCTAGAACTGTTTAGTACTCGAATAAATTGAAATGAATTAAATTTCTTTGTCAAGCGCAGTGACTGTAAAGGTTTTAACAAAAGTACTCAAATGATAAGTTGCAATATTTATTTATTTATTTATTTTGGAATGTATCCACTGGTTTTAACTAAAATTATTTTTCATTTAATAATAACATATTTTTACGAATCGACTTGAGAACGATTGAGAAGGGTCATAAAAAGAAGTTTGTCCAAAAGTGGGCCGGACCTCTAATTTTTTTTTTGATTGATTTATTTATGAGCGCTCTTTAACAGCTCAGGTCATCAGCGTCCCATTCAACCCAGGGCGTGAAACGGCCGACAATTTTTGCTCAGAGGCCTCTTCTTTCAGGCTTGAGGTTCTTTTTTGTGCCGTAAATGTACGACATGGGACCCACGGCTTTACTTCCCTTCCGAAGTAAGTCATACTTAGGATTTTTACACCCGAAAAAAGCCATCGGTCCTGGCCGGGTTCGAACCCGCTATCTTGGGTGTAGGAGGCAAGTATGGTAACCACTACACCACCAGGACCGACTCGCACCCCTAGAAAATGTAGAAATTACTTACATTTAAGATATGTAAAACATTTAAATTCTTCTTGGCGTTGAATATGCTTTTTCTATCCTTTTCAACCCGTGTTTGCGATGTGTAGAATTAAATTCTTCATTTTTAAACTATTCTCGTTGAGTTTCTAATCTTAATATCAAGATTTATTTGCTGGATCATTTGCTTCCTATTGCACAATAAATTTTGATTTTGAAAGCAGGTTCGCGATCTTCATTATAAAAAGTTGTGTCAATGCAAGCAATGTCGAAGCATACATACTTTTTATGTAGAAGTTAAATATTGAAATATTCTTTAGGAGGAAACTAAACTTTTTTTTTAAAAAAAAAGTAATATTTTAGAAAAAGAGTGCAAACAATTTTAAACCTTGAGGAATTCTTTTGGATGGAAAGTAACAAGATTTGAAAGTGAAACGTGTTAATTTTTTATTTTGTTATTATTCGGGTATTTGTTTTAGCTCCCATATATTTTAAACGGTTTACCCTTTGGCTGTATGTTTTGTAGAATATTACATCTGAGAAAGAATCCTATTCTAATTATTAATGTACAAATTCAAGCCCATTTGCCATTCCTGTTTTCGTTAGCACTAGTAACTTCGGGCGAGGGGGGGGGGGTACAATGTAAGCCGCCTGTTGAGATTTTTTCTCAAATACTGATGTGTTGTGTTTACCATCTAACATTGGATGCATGTTCTTTTAAAAGCGAGAGGATGTTACTCTTCTTATTCTTCTCTACAACAAGGTTGAAACATTTAGACGTGTTCGGAGGTTAGTTTTTCACTCATCTTCCGCAAGGTTTGCCTTGGACAAGTCCAACTGCTCTTTTCAAGTGTTTATATTTTTTCTGTTAAGTTTTCTTCCCATAACTGTTCTATTACATCTGTTTTACTAATTCTATCTACTTTTGTTACTCCAATTAATGTTAGAAACCTCACTTGAGTTTTGTTTGTTCTACCGATTTTTAAAATGATTTGTGCAAGTTGTTTTGTCACTTTCATCACATTTTTATTAAAGTGTATTTTACGCAGATTTTGAATTCATTATTTTATACAGATTTTTTAATTCGTTACATATTTCAGTAATTTTTCTTCAGTGTCTGCTTTCGTATTCCAAATTATATTTTTATTCCAATTATTCATTGTGAATATATAAATGATGGTGATGAACTACTTCGATCACGATTCGAGTTTGTACCTTCCCCATCATAATCAGATATTTGGTTATTTTAATATTTTTCTTTGTTTTCTTTAATGTCGTTACTAGTTTAGTAACCTTGCTTTGTTGTTATTATCAGTAATAGACTCAAATACAGTTCTTGCAGAAACTTAGGATAAATTTAGAGCTCTATAGGGTATAGTTTTTTGTAAAACTATTTAAACGATTTTTGTGATTTATAATAATGTTTGTGTAGACATCATAGGGAATATAGCCTTTAGAAATTGCTAGGTAGTTCGCAAATTAATGTCGGCTCTGTAATTTAAACTTCAATAAATTTAAAATTAATTTTATTAATCAAAATAACGACCAGCCATATCTATGTCTGTTAATAGCAAATTTATTTACACAATTTCGATAAAAATCCTGGGTTATAGGATAGGAGGAAATTCCTATATGCCATGTTAGATTACTCTTTGTTACTGAAGACTAAATTCTTCCCGTGTTTCAATAAGTGAACTACGTGGTGAAAGGTCAGGTGAATATGCTTTAGATTTGTAGCTCATTTCATTCAGTTTTTTGAAGTATTATTGACTCGTGAAAAAGAATAGGTACTTTTCTATTGATTAGTGATAGCCGTTTTTTTCTTAAAAATGTAATTTAAAAAATGTTAATAAAAGTATTTTAAATGTCAAGAGAGTATATAATTAAATTTTACAATGCATTCATTAAATGTACCAAACTCAAAACTGTTATATTTTACTTAAAAGAAAATACGAACAAGTTACTTCCCATCTAATGAGCAAAGGTGTCCTAATATGCTTTTAATATTAGTTCATATATGAAAAAAACACATGTACGTTGTTCCTCTCTCTATTATCTATTATTATCTACGATTGGTGTGCAATGTAATGCATTCAGAACACAAGAACGTGTCTTCTTCAACACCACACTCCTTGTACCCATGCTTTGCGTCCATTCCTCTCCATGTTTCGTCTTCGAAAGTTCGAGTCACTGAAGTACTTCAGTTGTATTCTCTTTCTTGACTTCTTCATGAACAAATTTTTTCACACCTGTCTTCTTTAACTCTGGTGCAGCTTTCTCTTCTTGGGCTTGTTGCGATTACCTCGTGTAAAGAGATGATGTCAACACCTCAGCAGAATCTGAACACGGCCTGCCGAACTTTGAGATAACTTATCGAATTGAGGGATAGGCGAATATTTTTTGAACTCATAGTTTCTCCGTTGCTTTTGTCAAGCAAATTCAGTTGTTGTTGATTTGGTTTATTTTCGGAATCTCTTTAACATCTCAGGTCATCAGCGTCCCATTCTATTCAGGGCGTGAAACGGCCGACAAATTTTGCTCAGAGGCCTCTTCTTTCATGCTTGAGGTTCTTTTTCGTGCCGTAAATGTACGACGCGGGACCCAGGGCTTTACTTCCCTTCCTCGGGAAGCCATACTTACGATTTTTACGCCCGAAAAAAATCCATTGATCCCGGCTGGGTTTGAACCCGCGATCTTAGGTTTAGAAGGCAATTATGGTTACTACTACACCACCAGGACTGACTAATTTGATTGTTAGAAGAAAGCTCGCCTGCCGTTTCATTGTCATTTACAGTGTTGAATCAGTTTCCTTATATATTGTAAATTCGTGGTCTTGTGTTCATAATGCAAGGAAAGAGCCAAGATATTCAGAAGGCGTTCACAGAATGTTCCATTTTTGCTACTACAAATAACCTTGCAATTAACAACGGGGTTACAACACGTCCGGGGTTGTTTACCAGTCATGTATCTATTTCTTGAGCATAATAAGCTTTAAATAATCCTATAAACCCCACGTTAATGGTGCCTTGTGCAACAGGTGATATCAACATATTTTCCCTTTCTTGTCAATGGGCATGTAACACTATATCAATATTTATTTTGCACGTAGTAATGTCTTTCGTTCTACCATTAATTGTGTCACATCAATAGAGGCCAGAAGTATATTAAAACGTACTAAGGGGAAAACATTCATTAAGAAAACTCAAAGAACAATGGGAATATTTTATTTAGGACGACCTAGACGTAATAAATGACTATAACCAAAAATAGACTAGGGCAGAAATGTGTTCAATGGTGGCGTCGAAACAACATTTGTGTATCTTTAAGTGAAATATCTAATTTTGCTATTTTGTGTAATATATGTAGCTATTATATTATGTACCTACATATATATATATATATATATATATATATATATATATATATTATGAAAAAATAACATTCCGTTTTGTTAAGCTTTAAATAAAAATAAATAGATTTCTTTACGATTTGCACCGAATTTCAATGATGAGTAGCTTTAATATGCATGTGAATGCGTTACAAAGTCTGGGAGTTCCTATCACAATGAGAATGTAAACAACACAGACTGGAGTAACTGCAATACTAAACCAAGCTCTCCCCGCGTGCACTACTAGACGCCCAAGGCAGGAAAGAAAAGCCAAGACCTGTTGTTTCGGTACGCCAGCCTCCCCCACTGATAAACCCCTCGCCCTTTTGCTGTGTCTTGAGGCGCCCCACGGATGGCCTTTAGCCCCAGTCTCATCTTGATCCTGTCAGCCAGTCACACACAATTTACCTCATCTCACACCGCGACCGCTTTTCATAAAAACCGACTCCGAGATGAACACTGCCGTTCAGGAGTGGCTAAGGGGAGGGGGTGAAGTGTAGGAGCCGCGCGTCACAAGAGCCATGTCGAGTGGATCGCGTGATCTGCTAACGCCAGCAACACAAAACAACTCAATCTACCGACACAATGGCGTTCGTCTTCTGCTTCTTCTGTCATGTCCATTTGCTGACCGCTGCGTGGTCTGCCATTTCAAGCTGCCTTATCTGCAGTATTTAACACTTCAGCGATGAATCGACTGTAAAGTTGTAAAGAAGAAAATGAGGAAGGAGAGGACGAGAGAATCCATGACACTTTTCTGATACTCCACGTGTCTGACAGTGTTCTATGGGCGCTGGTTCGACAGTGAGAGAAACTTTCACTCTTAGAATTGCGTGGTGCTTACGTAAGAGATAAAATATGCTATCTGATAGAAGTTGTCATGGGTTTAAGTCCCAAAATATTTATATCACTATCAATGTGATTAGAGAAACAAAGGTTGCTGGTTTGCATTACCCTTTAACACTTCAGCACTTAATTTCCTATAACTATTGCTTGATGTGTTTTTATGCCTTAAAACTATATGTAGAGGACTTTTTTCCTTGCGCCTGATGTTATATATATAAGACCTGATTTGCACCAAACCAATGTCTCTCGGTAAGCCTGCATTTTGACCGGGAGAGGTGAGGTAAAGTGGTACCAGGAATCTCCTTTCCAGAAGAGCTATTGTGTGCATGCACCACCTGGAAAATCATCCCGCGTCACGTCCATTCCCAGGGAAGTTGGACTAGAATTTTATATACACATTGTTGTTGCATTAAAAAGTGAAATAAAATATTTTAATTAATATTTATATTTATTAATATTTGCATTATTAGAAACACACACACACATAATATTGTTTGATATTGAAATACGTGCAAACGTGCACATTTTCCACATATTCTATATAATATATATGTATATATATATTTATATATATAAAAGAAATATAATATAACACTATTAAATTAACGATAATTACAGAAGCAGAAAAGGATAAAACACTAAGAGAAAGTCTCACTTGTAATCGCTATATTGCCAACTACTACAGTTCTTCTATGCATCAGATCTATTTTGAAAGAATGTCACGATACATGCATCTATGTTTAAGTGATTTTTCTAAATTTGTACCCCGCCTTACTTTTAGAACACCCCCTAACCTTAAAAGTATATTTCGCCGAAACGTATCTCCTTCGAATTTACCTCGTCCCGTCGTAGACTCCTATCCTTGTCAACGCCCTAAATGTAAAACATGTGCGCTAATTATGTCGTGCAATTCATTCCACAGCCCTAATTTATCCAGAGAATTTAACATTTCTTCCTAAGTACGTAGTATATATGTTATCTTGTAAGCTTTGCAAAACATTTTATATTGGTTTAACTTCTACTGTTGTTTCGCTACGCATGAACAATCATAGACGTTCTGTTAAAACCAAGTCTCCCTTGCCGGTTGCCCAACATGCCTTATCTCACTGTAAGGATTTTGATGATGCTTTTAATCTAACACTTTTGATGCGTTACCTACACAATGCTCTGAAAGTTTACTCAGAGATAGAGAAATGGCAGCTATATTTTTACATAAAGCGCGTATACCACCTGGTTTAAATCTTACATATTAGTTTTTTTCTTCCCACACTCTCATATCTAGTTTCATCTGTTTCCATGCATAACGTTACCTTGGATACTCAATATTTACTTTTATCACCTCCACTTGTCTTCTTGGCATAGAAGGACTCTAGCAGTTCGAAATATAGCGATCTCAAGTGTGACTCTTTCTTAGTCTTTTTCTGCTTTTATAATTACTGTTTATTTAGTTACATTATATATATAATGCATGTGGAAAGCTTGCACGTATTTCAATATCAAATAATATTACTTTTGAAGTAACAATGCTCTCAAGCAAACATAATGGGTATTTTTGTTGGTAGTCAGCTGTTACTGATTGGCAGGCCAGTGAGGTTTCGTGTGAATTCTAGAACTAATTGCTATATTTCGTTTTGTATTAATTGAATGTAAAGAAAATTAATACTTTTGAAAAATTACACTTTACGCCTTTTTCTTGCGACAATTGGAAAAGAATATTTTTGTTGCATTAATTAACTCTTTTTTCTTGCTTGCAAAACATAAAGAAATTTAGTTCTATTTTATCACCATCTTTGTTAAAGTCAATAAACACTAGCTAAATACCTATTTTGTTTCTCTCTTTCTCTAAAAATTTGTTTTAACATAAATACAGCGCGTGTAGTAACACAACTTTTGCGAAATAATTAGAAACATTAACTAGGACATAAAAATCGATCCGCTCAAGATTGAAAATGTTTTAAATGGTTTGTGGAAAATTTAGATTAAATGTCTGCTACTAAGAGTGTATCTCTGTATTTGAGAGACACACGCTTAATACTAAACATGTCATGCAGAAAGATGTCACATATGCTATAGCAAGTCGCATAGCTTTCTCTATGGAGATGTGGAAATTAATGGAACATCTAATTTATACTAAATATGCCACGAAAATGGCTATGTAATGTTGTTAAAATTTGTTTATATTAAAGAATGTCGCCGTGATTGTCAACAATGTAAATGACAACTAAATTAAATTACATACAATTTAAATAAGGTTCATGTTCAATGACTCCCCCTTAGCTCTAATTCTATATAAGGCAATTATCCGTTCATTTTTACGTCCCCCCCTCAATTTCAATGTACCCTTTGCACGTACAGGGCAATGTTCGTCTATGACACACAACGGGTTCGTTTTATTGAAGGCAATGAAACGGCACAAAAAAAGTGGATCTATAGAAAAGACTTAGTTATTAATAAGAGATTAGTTTCCTTGGCCGGAAAAAGTCCTAAGCAGCGTCCATAGTGTCTTTCTTAGCAATGGTTATTAAATGTTTAAAAAAAATTAACGTTATACAAAAATTAATGATAAATATTGTTGCAAAGAAACAATAAAATTAAAAATGTATTATACATATGTCAAAAAGGATTCAGTCTGTTATCAAGGGAAGGCATATTAAACACTAATTCATAATATTTCATGTTTTTATAACCATTATCAATACTTTTGCAAAAATTAAGTTTAGACTAATACTCCATCGTCTATAGATTGCCTTACGTACTGTGGATCACGCTTAAAATTATCATAATTGTACGAATTTTCAAAGCGAAAATCCATTTCTTGATGTACATTGTTAGTGTGTATGACCTACAAGCTGCAAACACTTGAATAGCGGTTCCTATTACCAAACAGTTGAAGACAGAGTGTAAATATTTAAATAGCTGAAGACAGAACACTACCCCCTTTTAACTGCGGTACGGTTCATGTGAAACTAGAGGCGGACATTAAAAAATAAAAAGCTTGTGGATCAATACCACTTCTGTTGATGTGCATTACACTGGTAATAACTTTTGCGTCATCTGTGTTTACTATTCAAATTGACTAAGTTACAATTTTTTGTTAGTTATGAGACGAATTTACATTTGAAATAGATTAAAGAGGAAAGAATATTTTATATATTAAAAATATATTTTATGCATGAGTCATAGAATGTACGTGCTTAATATATGATGCACAGTTTGAAAGAGGAACAAATAATAATAATAATAATAATAATAATAAAATATGAAGATTGGTATTTAATGATACATGAATTGAAACAATTTTACATATTATTTATAATTATACTAGTTAATGCGTTCTAACAAGAAAATAAATTGCTTCTAGCTTCGGGCACTTTGGCTAGGAAAATGTCCATATTCAATCAATTAGTATGGCTCACAAACAGATCCTAACATGCCAATCGACCTCTTATTGCCTTTAAAAAGTTTTCTGGGAACAGCGTTTTTCTCCGGTGTTCCCAGTGGGTATATTCTGCCCCTCCAATAAATGGGCAGACTCTCCTACCAGAACTATCCGTTATTTTTCGACACTTCCAACCTTCCAGTCTAAACCAGGCCATTCCTGATCTTGCCTTTCTCCTTAGAACGGGCATATACACCTCTATACTCCAGGTTAGTTTACTTTCATTCTATAGGTTCAAGGAGACTTTCTTGACGGGTTATATTGAGGTTAAAGGTGGACAAATTTTATTAACCCTTGATGTGATTCATGATTCAACCCATGAGTTCGCAGCTAGTATAATTGAATCCTTTCAAAGATATTTTGTATACACTTCTAACTTTTATAACATAAATAACAAATAATAATGTATGAAATTTATAATAAAATATAGTACAGTGTTAATTATTTGAGCTTATTATTTTATTCAAAAATATATACTACTAATTTCACAGTCAGTATTTAGATAATAGGAATGTTTGTATATTAAGTGAAATAATTACATGCACCCCGCACTTCCCAAATGCATTCGTCTCACTTTCCCGAAGCACCATGACCTACTGCTACTGCTGGATATACGAGTGTAACAATAAGGTGACCAAACTTTCAGGACACATTCCTCTCACATAGAAGAAGAAAATCTGTTATATGAACGTGAGTTCGTAAACGCTTTATTTCCATGTTAGAACAACTCTTCATGGCACATCAATCATGGGAAAAAACAGAACGTACCAGCATACCGCATGAAACTCCATCTTGCATGAAATGCCCTCTGGTTACGTCCGGTTAAGTTGTAATTCTTAGGTTCATTGATAGTATTGTGTGTTCCATTTGAACATTCATTCTTCTGATTTTAATGCAATAAACTTATCCATGATCCATTGATTGAAGTCTGGAATCTGCGGGATGGAGTCAGTCTCTACAGAGAGCATTGTAACTTTCTAGCTTGGAGTTAATCTACCCAGCGTTTTAATTTCCATTTTCTCTCGGCAACCGCAGGCTATTAAGTACTAATCAAAGTGTCTGCATGAAAGCATTGCCGCTTCAAATGTAGCACTATTTGATTTTTAAACACTGCAGGATTTTTCATTTGTGTATTGACATGATTTGAATGTTTCGATATAATATCTAGTAGCATCTTCTTCTTCCACAAGGTGTAGTCCTGTCAACCCGTTCCATCCTCAATTAAACACATCCCTCCCTTTTTTTCTTGGTCTTTTTACTTGGCGATATTCTCTTGGTTTATAATTTAGTCAATATTTTTGGTATCCGTTCCTCTTTCATTCTTAATTTTTACTGATACCAGAAATCTTTATTTTCATTAATTTTTCATTTAAATTATATATTTTTAACTGTTTTTGGATTCATTCATTTCTTTGTTTGTTAGGAGAGTAAATCCAGCTACTGCTCTTCAAGATTTCATATCGGCTTTTCCTGTCTGTCATATTCATAGTCCAGTTTTTACTTCAATATGTTGTCATTGACACTGTCATTACTTTATAGAATATCATTTGTGCTTCTTTTGATATCTTGTTCTTCAATGTTTTCCTTACTGTTCCATTCATTTATCTTAATTTATTTACTTTCAAATTCAGATTTTCAATTTTACTCTGTAATACATTAAAATCTAAATAATTAAAACTAGAGACTTCTTCATTTATAATTATAATACACGATTGTTCCATTGAAAGCCATTGATTTTGTCTTGATTGTGTAGCCGGAATTAAAGGCCGTCTTTGATTAAACTAACATTGTTATAATTAAGGCTAGTAATAATTAACATAAATATAATCATCTGATACATGTATGTAGTTTGTAGTCATTAGACAGCACCTGTGCTAAACAGTAATAAAGGTCCATTGTGTATTTATGTGAATGGAAAACGGTTCGGGTCGTTAAGCTTGGAAATGTTAAAAGTTTTGACCTTGGGGAAAAGGGTTATGTCCTGAAAAGAGGTAATTCTCTTTTCAGAGGGTTTAAAGAAAACCATTTACCGAGATGCAGACAAAAGCAGAGAAACATATTCTTTCAATAACTAAGGGTAAAGGCACTAATGACTTTACGGGTGGATTTCTTTCGAAGAAGGAACAAATGTCAATCTCAGATGACAGCTCAAGTTTATATCCCCTCATGACAATAACATTCAAACGTCGACAGATTTTGACATGACTTTGCAAAACAAATAGATGTTCCTTATTTATGGCCGAGGTTTCATTGTGAGCAAATTTGAAAGGACAGAAAAGTGAAAGGATATGTCGGATTATAAAAATTTCCCAACATTTAGGGCAGGAATGTCCGTTCTTAGAAATATTATAACGTGAGAGGTATTTCCAGAAATTGGTCCCACACAACCCATAGAAATCTTACAAAATTGAACGAATCGGAGCGAGCCTGCATAATTATAGATATTAAGGAAGGACCAATAACGCAGATAGAATCGAACTGAGCTCCTTAAATTTCGCGGATTTAATTTTCACGATGGGAGGTTCCTAATAAACAATAAACTTTACATCTGATATATAATGTGAGGGACACAGAACAGGAGAGACTTGGAGAGAGAGAGAGCAGCAGAACTTCAACAGCAGTGAGACTTAGAGAGAGAGCTGCTGGACGTCGACAGCAGTGAAAAGTTAGCGGTCCGGGATTCGAGGCTAAGAGCTAAAGGTTGGATAGTCGGAGAACGGAACTGTAAGAGTCAATTTAAATAAGCGGGCAAAAGAATAGACAATCCAAATCAAAGTGAGCGAAGTCGGTAGGAGAAGAAAAATAGTCAGTCAGTTCAACACATTTCCAAGCTTACGCGAACAATCCAGTATTCTGTTAAATGTAAATAAATGATGTCAGATAAGAACTCCAGTGTTTCCGTGTAACTTTATAGATTTCCTTCCCTTCCCTCTGACTCAGACGAGTCACAAAATTCCAGAGTTCCCTGAGATAAAGGTTCCTGATCCCGACACAAGGGGCATCCAACCCAGAACTCAAAGAAACACAATTAATCCACGACTCCTCTTCCCGCGAGCGGACTGCAAGCTACCAGCTCACATATTCCCTAAAACGGCCCCAAAAATGGCGCACACAACGTGGGTCTTCTAAGACTGGAAATAGGGCAAGGAAATAATCACGGAAGAAGCGGACGACACTGGACAGCAGCGGACGACGCCAGAGCGGTACCAGCAGTAAGTGTAACTTACTGAGTCAGCACAGCAGACTGCAGACGCGGACGACGCCAGAGCGGTACCAGCAGTAAGTGTAACTTACTGAGTCAGCACAGCAAACTGCAGACGCGGACGACACCGGAGAGGATCCTGCTGTGAGCGTAAAGCTTACAACCGCTGCCGAACACCAAGAAGAGGACCATCGGACAACAAGGAACAAGAACCGCAACAGCAGCAAACACAGAAGAGAGAAGGTACAGACAAAAATTGAACTTTTTTGTAGAAACTGTGTAGCATAATTAGGAAGGAATATAAAATTATATGTTGTTGAGAAGTAGGAAGATTAACATGGCAGATCAGGGCAGAATAACGAACGAAGTAACAACGGTAGGAGTAGATAGTAGGCAAATGGGGGAAAATAGTAAGACAAATAAAAACCAAAATAAAGAATTAGAAGACTGTAATCAATCAGAAAAGAGTAATAGGGATGACAAAATATTAGAAATGATCAGTCAAATGAAACTACAAATAGAAAATTCACAAGGAGAATCACAGATTGCACAGAAGGAATTCCAAAGTAGGCTAGATTCTAGACTAGAGAAAATAGAGAATTCACAGGGAGAGTTAAAAATAGATTCACAAAATGCACAGAAGGAGTTCCAAAGTAGGTTGGATTCTAGACTAGAGAAAATTGAGAATTCACAGGGAGAGTTAAAAATAGATTCGCAAAATGCACACAAGGACTTTCAGAGTAAATTAAATTCTAGGTTAGAGAAGATGGAGGAATCACAGATAGAAAGAATTAACAAGATTTTGGATACCAGGTTTGCTCAAATAGAAAATTCTCAGATAGAATTTAGTATTAGGGTCAGTAGTGCACTAGAAAATAGATTAGAACAAATAGAAAAAGCTCAGGAAGAATTTGGAAACAAAATAAATGATTCGCAAACAAGTTTTCAGAGTAGGCTTGAGAAGGTAGAAAAATCTTTGTGCAGTAACATAGAAAATAAGTTTCAAGAAACTCTTAAAATTCAGACAAATTTTTCGAAACGGTTGCAAGAAAATAATGAGAATTGGGAGAAAGAAGTAGGAGAGAGAAATAAAGACTTTAAGGAAGTCAGAGAAAACATGAATAAAATAGATGATAAAATAATTGAAATTGAAAAAGTAGGGCAAGAGCTGAGAACAGCCGTTAGCAGTAAATATTCAGGGTTGGAGGAGCGAATGAACCAAGAGCTCAGATCAGTAAAATTGATTGTCCAATCATTAGACCAAAATCAAAGCCAATTATCGAAAAAAATGTCTGAATTGATAGAGAATAGACATAATGGTAGTGTAGAGAATACTGATGGTAGTAATGTTAGTAGTGGAACATCAGAATCTCAGCCAGGCGACACATTTGTGACAGAGGTAAACGAATCTCAGTCCAACGCCTCGGCTGGATTACCTATAAATGTAAATGTGAGTGCTCAGGTTACTGGTTCACCAAGAAGTTCTTGTATTTCTGACAAAAATATGTGTATTAGATCCGGGAATAATTCATGCATGCCCAACATGAGTTGCAGTTCGTGGCCTAGCCAACTAATAAATGAAATAACACCCCCGGAGTTCTACGAGGAACGAAACGATAATGCAAGGATTTTTGTCTCAGATTTAGAAGATTATTTTCGTTTGAAAGGAGTACCGGAAGAGATGAAAATTAATCTCGTTAGAAGAAGTTTAAAGGGTCAGGCTGCAAATTGGTACAGGCTTACGTTATCAGATTGCACTTCCTTTAAAGATTTCAAATTTCTATTCTTATCACGATATTGGAGTTCGACACACCAGAACGCCATTCGTTTAGACATATCAAATGGGAAATATGACCCCAGAACCGGCTTAAGTATGGTAGACTATTTCTTGGCCATAGGTAAAAAGAGCAGGCTTTTAGATCCACCACTAACTGATAGAGAGTTAATGACATTGGTATCTGGACATTTTCCTGAACACATCAGAAATCACCTGATTGTGGCCAAGCCCACAACGTGTTCAGAAATGATTGATCTTTTAACTGCTTTTGACCTCCAAAGGAATGACTACCGCGGAAGTAGAAGGGAAGAAAATCGATATGACAATTACAGAAATGACTTCCGTCCAGCTAGATATTCTTCTCACGGGAACGGGGCAAGGTCCAACAGATTAAGAAATAATGGAGAGAATCAAAATTTCCGACGACCTCAAATCAACGCACTTCAGACAATTCCTGGAGGACGGATGCCGATGGAATACTCGAGCAGAACACTGCCATATCAAAGCTATAGAAATCAAAACGAACCGCCAAGAAGATGGAGTAGAAATATCAGGACCTGGCGTCAACAAACTCCATGGTACGGAAGGAATAACCAAAATCAATGGAGGAACCCAGAAGACCGGAGATCGAGAACTGTGGATACTAATGAATATGTGAGGTCGAGGTCACCAAACGATCAGAACGAAAATGGAAGAAGTATGGGTAACCAAACCGTCGAGCGAGACCAGGGAAACTTACCAGTCAGTCCACAGAGACCCATGTAGGATTGGAACGAACTTCTAACTTACCGGAAGACATGCTGGTGGGACAGAGAACGGGTCACACTAATTTATTAACAAAGGAAAACGAAACTTCAACAAGTCAAAATTCAAAGGAGGAACATGTAGAAACACCTAAAATTAATATACAGATCGGGAATATTCATACACTTGCTTTACTTGACTCGGGAGCCACTAACACAGTGTGCAGCTCTACTTTCTACGAAAAACTTATCATGAACAAAGTAAAGATGATGTGTCTGCCAATTTGTGGTGTTTATTGTTCTGTTGCAGTAGGCAAACGTAAGGAGAGGGTAAATTATCAAGCTATGGTAAACATCCAGTTACTAGGTCGTGTTTTCGAGGTGATGTTTCTTGTTGTTCCAAGGTTAACTACCGAGGTCATCATAGGATGCGATACATTATACAGTTGGAAGGCCATTCTTAATTTTGAACAAAGGATTCTAGCGATACGAAACTCAGAGGAGCTAATCTCAGCGAAATTTCACGAAGAGAGAGATCAAAACGAAATTATAATGTCACATGATGAGCAAGAAGTGGTAGATGAGATATTTTTCGTGGAAAGAATAGATATTGGTATCGCAAATGCTGTGATTAAAATAGATGAAGAGAACCAATCGTTCACAGTTGATTATAAAAACCTGTGTAGTCATCCGATGATTTTTTGTAATGATTGCAAGGACAGTATGAACGGAGCCAGCATAGCAACTCGGAGAAAGGAGGAAGGAAAACTTAATAGCTTGAGATTAGGCAGTCAGGGCGAAACAATGGAAGTTTTACGAATGAAAGTGAGAGAGGCGTGCGGTTTGAATACAACACAGAGAAGGCGGCTAGAAGAAATCTTAGTAAAGAATTGGGAAGTATTTTCTGAACACCCCGGTAAATGTAATAAATATACTCATTATTTCGAAGTAACTAATATTTCCCCATATACACATAAACACAGACCGATTCCCATATCTATTAGGGACCAGGCGGACGAGATCATAAATTCCATGATTCAAGATGGCATAATAGAAGTGTCCGATTCCTGCTATATCAATCCGTTGTGTTGGGTCCAGAAAAATAACGGAAAATTAAGATTAACAGTTGATGCGAGAAGATTGAACCGTCACGTGACAAAGGACAGCTTTCGCGTTGAAGGGATTGATCATCTGTTGACTCGTCTAACAAGTGGAAGGTACTTATCTAGCCTGGATTTAACTGCCTCATTCTGGCAGATACCCTTGGACGAAAGAGTAAGAAAATTCACGGCTTTTATTCATAATGGACGTACATATCATTTCACCAGGTGCGCATTTGGCCTGTCATCGAGTGGTGCCGCATTGCTTAGGGCGTTATATGAAATATTTAAGGATTCTACTAAAGAGTATGCCGTCCAATATGTAGACGATTTTATTATTTTTGGCGACGACGTAGAAAATCACCTAAATCACATTGATCAGATACTATCGAAATTACGAGAGAGCGGAATGACCGTCAGATTAGAGAAAACTGCCTTCTTCAGGAAAGAGACAGAGTTTTTAGGATTCTTAATTTCCGAGCAGGGAATCAAACCCAACCCCGCTAAAGTAGAGGGAATATTGGAGATCCAAAAACCATTGAATGTAAAACAACTTAGACGGTTTCTGGGTATTCTCCAATATCAAACTAGGTTTCTAGTTAATTATGCAACCGTAGCAGACCCTCTACGGGCGCTTTTGAGGAAAGAAACAAAATGGCGGTGGACAGAAACCGAGCAAACGGCATTTGATGATATTAAAAAGCTATTCCAGAACGCAATTTTATTAGAAAGACCAAGAAATGACCTTCCTTACGTCGTTTACACCGATGCATCCAGCAAGGGTTTTGGAGCTGTATTACTACAAGAACATGAGGATGAAACACAACACATCATAGCGACAGCGTCTAGAGGATGTTCTAGATATGAATCACAATCATGTGTTACTGAATTAGAAATAGCGGCAGTATATTTTGCACTCCAAAAATTTAGAAATTATATCTTCCACCAGAAAGTAATATTGAGAACAGATCATATAAGTCTTTCGTTCATTCACAAATGTAAATTAACTAGTTCCAGAATCTCTAGATACATACACGAAATTATGGCTTACGATCTGACTATAGAACACGTTCCAGGAAAAGATAATATATTTAGCGATACGCTGTCTAGATTAAAACATCGAGAAAGTATGCCCGAAGCCCTCAAAAGTCCGGATTATGAAATCACTATTATGAAATTAGACCAAAATTTGGAAAAATCCATTAGTAAAGACTTTAGAGACCTAGCGAAACTGCAGGCTGAAGATAGCGAGCTAAAAAAAATTATTAACCGAGGTACCAGAACTCGACAGCAACACTTCAGGCACCGTAGCTAAGAGAAATAATATACTATATAAATTACATGGGAAGGAAGAGCAGAGGTGGAAACCTATAATTCCACAGGCGATGACGAATAAGCTGATAAATGCCTTTCATTCGTCAATGCTACATTCAGGTACGGAACGAGTATGCATCAATATAGCAGAGAATTTCTACGTTAAGCATCTCGCTAAGAAGGTCAGAAGAATAATTGCTGCGTGTGAGTTATGCCAGAAAGCAAAACCATTCAACTGCAAGTTTGATATCGAGCCTAAGACCATACTAAGGGAACTACCCCGAGCCCTTGTAACCCTCGACATACATGGAGAAATGCCTCGCGGACAGTTCGGATATAGATATGTGCTAGTGTTATACGACATCTTTACAAAATTCGTAAAAATATACCCTCTAAAATCCATCACGAGTAGAGCATGCCTTAATAAAATCACGAATGATTACATAAGAGATTATGGAGTTATGTCCGCCATTTTGTCGGACAATGCAACTGTCTTCAGAAGTAAGATATTCAGAGAAACGCTCGAACAATTAGGCATAAAGATTTACCACTCATCCTCATACTTTCCGCAGGGAAATCCAACAGAGAGAGCGATAAAGGAAGTATCAACATATTTCCGAATTCTATGTCATAAACAACATACAGACTGGGTGAAATATTGCCCCATTATAGAAAGGGTAATGAACCATTCCGTAAACCCAACCACGCAAATAGCCCCGGTTAAAGCACTAATGAGATCCGAGCCCGAGTCTATGGTACCAGGACTACCAACATCCATCCCTTCAGGAGCAGAACCGAGGACCGAAGAGCAGATATTCCGTAGCATGTATCAAAAGATGAAGCGAAAAGCCGAAAAGCGACTAGCGAAAGTCAAAAGAAGAAAATTAAAATGGAGTCCAAAGATTGGAGATCTTGTACTTGTGAAGGACAAAAAGATATCAAGCTCACTTCGGAAGCGTTATAACAGGATGGAATTAATATACAGAGGCCCATATGAGATCGGAAAACAGTTCGGGGATCACACATATGAATTGATTGATCCAAAGACTAAGAGAATATTAGGCAGGTACCATAAACAAATACTCCGGCCGTACAAAACGTTGGGCGAGGCAAAAGGAAATTAATCCTATTGATAAATGTTGCCTAAACTATGTAAAATTAATGTTTCTTCTTTTAACCTTGTTGTGTCATGAGGCTCATTTAGAGTAATAATTGGTTAACCCGGAACTGAGCACCTGCATGTTAGTCTGTAAGAATAAGATATATGTATATTATTGTACATAGGTTTTCCTAGAAAATTCAATGCAGTATAATGGAAGATAGTGACAAATATAAAGTGCAGTGCTAAATAATAATTATAGTGGTAAATATGAAGTGTTAAAATAGATAGGAAGTGTCGTGAAATCAGAAAAATAACTGAAGTGCAAAGTAATAAAACCTGAATAAAAGTGCATATATACATGTATAAATACAGAAAGTGTAATAACTTGAACGAATCAACAGTGTGTGTATAGACAAACATAATTTAGCAAATATAAAGGACAATGATGCAAATATTAGGTAAAATATTGATGAAGAATCGCGTTTCTATGAAAGACTAAATTACAACAACAAAGCCAATTATGTAAGAATATAATTTAGAAGGCTCAGAACGCCAGAATTTGTATTAGGAAACCACATGACATTTGGATGTGTCTATATGACTAGCATAGAGCCTAAAAAGATCAAGAGTATATAAGATAAGTAATAAGGTTTAAATTCTCACGGGAACAACATATTAAAATTTATATGTCCTCCGATATATAAACCTTAATATGGGGGCATGTTGTAGCCGGAATTAAAGGCCGTCTTTGATTAAACTAACATTGTTATAATTAAGGCTAGTAATAATTAACATAAATATAATCATCTGATACATGTATGTAGTTTGTAGTCATTAGACAGCACCTGTGCTAAACAGTAATAAAGGTCCATTGTGTATTTATGTGAATGGAAAACGGTTCGGGTCGTTAAGCTTGGAAATGTTAAAAGTTTTGACCTTGGGGAAAAGGGTTATGTCCTGAAAAGAGGTAATTCTCTTTTCAGAGGGTTTAAAGAAAACCATTTACCGAGATGCAGACAAAAGCAGAGAAACATATTCTTTCAATAACTAAGGGTAAAGGCACTAATGACTTTACGGGTGGATTTCTTTCGAAGAAGGAACAAATGTCAATCTCAGATGACAGCTCAAGTTTATATCCCCTCATGACAATAACATTCAAACGTCGACAGATTTTGACATGACTTTGCAAAACAAATAGATGTTCCTTATTTATGGCCGAGGTTTCATTGTGAGCAAATTTGAAAGGACAGAAAAGTGAAAGGATATGTCGGATTATAAAAATTTCCCAACATTTAGGGCAGGAATGTCCGTTCTTAGAAATATTATAACGTGAGAGGTATTTCCAGAAATTGGTCCCACACAACCCATAGAAATCTTACAAAATTGAACGAATCGGAGCGAGCCTGCATAATTATAGATATTAAGGAAGGACCAATAACGCAGATAGAATCGAACTGAGCTCCTTAAATTTCGCGGATTTAATTTTCACGATGGGAGGTTCCTAATAAACAATAAACTTTACATCTGATATATAATGTGAGGGACACAGAACAGGAGAGACTTGGAGAGAGAGAGAGCAGCAGAACTTCAACAGCAGTGAGACTTAGAGAGAGAGCTGCTGGACGTCGACAGCAGTGAAAAGTTAGCGGTCCGGGATTCGAGGCTAAGAGCTAAAGGTTGGATAGTCGGAGAACGGAACTGTAAGAGTCAATTTAAATAAGCGGGCAAAAGAATAGACAATCCAAATCAAAGTGAGCGAAGTCGGTAGGAGAAGAAAAATAGTCAGTCAGTTCAACACATTTCCAAGCTTACGCGAACAATCCAGTATTCTGTTAAATGTAAATAAATGATGTCAGATAAGAACTCCAGTGTTTCCGTGTAACTTTATAGATTTCCTTCCCTTCCCTCTGACTCAGACGAGTCACAAAATTCCAGAGTTCCCTGAGATAAAGGTTCCTGATCCCGACACAAGGGGCATCCAACCCAGAACTCAAAGAAACACAATTAATCCACGACTCCTCTTCCCGCGAGCGGACTGCAAGCTACCAGCTCACATATTCCCTAAAACGGCCCCAATTGTTGACATATTTAAAGCATGTGTTTCCATGACATCTTTCAGGTTATTAACACTTTTCTGTTGACCATCTTCCGTTTCCGTTTGCTGATTATCAGCAAATAAAATTATTTTCAACTTATATATATTAATTTGAATATCCCCTATTCAAATTAATTCCACTATTTTTCCATACTATTTTAAAATATTTAATTCAATTTTATAACGCAAAACAACCAGTCATATAAAAATGGTGCATTCCTGAGAACGCAACTGACGACAGATGACGTTTCTGGCGGTGCATACAGGCGAGAGACCTCTTACTGCTTTCTCTCATCTTTCACGGTCAAATACTCCCCAAACTCACGGAAATGGTTTGCAGCGTTTATACGAACCAAGTCTCCTACAGATAATAACAAATACAAACCTCATAAGTCCCCTGTAGACAATGGCTTTTTTACTTTTTTACGCATTAAATAGCATTAAGAAATAGATGTAAGAATTTAAATGTTGAAATTTGTGGAAATAGCGCAAACTAGCAACCTTCTAGAGGGGTCGCTTTTGTTTCCCCTTTTCGCTGCAGCAGCAATGCACTAAACTTCCAGCCTAAGGGACTAAAACTTTTTAGTTTAGTAGTGCAATCTTTCTCTAAAATTCCACGCTAACTTTGTATATTTATTATAACCCTCGTTAGTCCGAGTTATAATTTGAGAGTATGCCCAAAAGCAATATTATATTAATAAATAAGACTTTAGGAACTCTATCATGAAGTATACTTAAAAGCATACTTATCTCGATCTCATGAAGATGGATTTTATACTATTTTCTATCGTTTTCATAAAGCAATATTAAGTCGAAAAAAAACTTAAAATAAAATTATCATAAGTAATATCAGAGAGAGTCTGAGATTACCGATATATTCATGAACATAATGAGTGAATTTATCTAGTAAGCTCAGACACTCGAGTAGTATTTATTAGGACTATTTCACGAATTAAATAAAAAGTAATATAATTCCTCTAAACTTGACTTACAAAATTGTAATACTTGTATATTTGTACTTAACCTTTTCAAGCAATCTTGCGACAGATGAATGACGAATGTCCGTAATGACAATAGAGAATGGCAAAATACGGGTTGAGGATTATTTCATGAATAGAATAAGAATAAAATTTATGCATATATATTTGAATTTCGCGCACAATATACTTAATATCTACTCATAAACCGTGAAACTGAAATGGACAAAAGTCTGTTTTTAACAATCGCTACCGGCCGATTTTCTAATATCTACTGAGAAAAACAAACAAAAAACGATTACATACAGTGTCTCTATTTTTCTTTGTATTCTGTTGTTTGAAATTCATAATGATAGGATCAATTTACACATTTGACGCGTTACCAAATTGCTTTGAAGAACCGTCTGTTTTGCGTATTGATTGTCGATTGCCCATGCTTTTGTTGCTATGAATATCTCGCCACTGCATATAGCAAAATGGTCAGTGAAGCGTGTTCAGGAATTATATAGTGGGTATACAGAGTTGGCTACTCTGACCACAAGACAAATGCACATCGCGTGATTAAACAGATTTGATACTTTTTCCTCGATAATTTCACTCGCGTTGTGATTAGTCAGAATTCAAAATTTTGTTTTGCTTCATTGGTCGACTTTAAGATGACGTCACATGAGTGAAATGGTCACCAAAGTTTTCTAAAAAGAAAAAGAAGATGGTATTTTCTTTGATCTTTAAGATACAGGCGTACTAGCTCAAAGCTGTCATATTTTATTGGTCTATATTCCTACTGTGTTTACTGGGAAACACCCCTGAGGAGGGGGGAGAGAGAGAAATAAATGTCCGTACAAGGAATTTCTGACAGCACCCTCTGCACCCCGGGGTCTGCAGCGAATAACAGAAATAGAGCGGGGAGGAAAGCTTGTTAAAAGAGAAAATTCGTTTTGGTAGACAAAACTCATAAGTTATGTTGCCAGCAGTGGTGCAATATCAAGAGGAACAAAGGACAAATTACAGTTGGCTGTCAGTGGGCCCATCTTGCACCCCGTTACATGTCCCTCACAGAGTCAATTTCGTGGGAACGTCTACGCTCAAATCTTCCTAGCAGCTTTGCTTACTCTGGTGAAAAGAGCAACGAATTTAATTTGTCCAACACACAAGACGTTGCTTAAAATAGCACGGATAAGATATTTCAAAAGAGAAGAAAAGTTAAACCAACGGTTATGTTCCATAAATTGTTGCTTGTGCACATTAAAAATAAACATTAAAATATACAGTAAAAATTATTTTACAGTTTTCTAGTTTTGAAAGTGGCTTTTCATAAGAGAGTATCTTATAGTTTTGACAATTAGCGCGTGAAAGTAACCATTAGTAGTAAAATGCAGTGTTTTCATTTTTCTAACTGTTATCCTATTAAAAGATTTGACATTTTAAACCACGAGCCTTAAATGTAATACATTTGAAATTACATTTGCTCGCTCTAAGCAGAATAGCAAGATCAATGACAGACTGGAAAGTTGGAGGACTCAAAAATAACGAATAGTTCTGGTAGGAGAATTTTTCCATTTTGTGAAAGGTTTGACGAACGGGTACATATCCTGGTTGAATGTACCCACTGGGACCACCTGAGAAAAACTGTTTCCTGAAAACTTTTTAAGGGAATTAGAGGACGATTGGCATACTGGAATCTGTTTGCGAACTACACTAATTAATTGAATATGGACATTTCCCTAGCCAGAAGCTAGAAGTAGTTTATTTTTCAGTTATAACGCTCTAACTAGTATCATTATAAACAATATGTAATATATTTATATTCATATATTTGTAAATATCGTTCTTTCCATATTAGTGTTTGCTTATTTATTATAATTAATATTGTTTTATTTGTATTAATATTTGTTCCCCTTTCCAATTGTGTATCATACTTAAGCATATACATCTACGATCCATCCATAAAATATATTTATAATTTGTATATACAATTTTATAACAATAAAGTTACACCTACAAAAATTGTGCTATATTTTAAAATGTAGGTTCTTTTAAAAGTCGGTTAAAATATTATAGCATTATAAATGTTTTAATAATGGAGTAGAAAAACGGCAGACAAAATGAGGTTTAGTTTTTATATTGAAAATATGTTCCACCTTCTCTTGTCCAAAATGTTCCATTCTTTCTGTTAGTAAACAAAACTCTCTCGCTTGTCACTTTTTTAATGCAAGCACTGTCATTGTTTAAGCTTGCGCTTTATGTGAATGCGGAGAAATTTCCGTTAACAGGCAGTAAAAGATGATTTTGTTATATTGATGCTGTTATCAGAGATTAATATTAACAATGTGGTCTTTCACATTTCCTCTTAATAGCAAAATAACCTTTTCCGATATTTACGAGCAGAACATGGTCTTCTGTTAAATTGCATAATTCAGTAAAAAGCCTTTACTTAGTCATTGGAAGCTAAGTAAACCCAGTGAAAAAGCAATACATATTATAAAAGTAGGATGTTTTCAATATTTAAAACAAGGTGTTTGTAAGTTGCATTACCATTACTTATGCTGAGAAATTTCAATGCAACATGGTTGTTACATAATGCTGGTTATGAAATTAGTTGCCGATTGTGAATAGCTGCAATTAATTTGTGGCACTGCATAAACAAACCAAGACAATATTTTTCAAACATTTTCTGTGTTTTTGTTCCTAAATGGAAACGAGAACAAGTGATAACAGCTGTGCATGTCAGAATACAGAAAACAAGCAGTGTTGTTTACCAGTGTACAAATATCATGAGTATTTTTCTAAAGCGACGTTGTGAGTTATGACGTCATCAAGGCACTCGGAGCTCGATGAATTAAATTCACATAAAGGCCGTCGGGTAATTGGTGTTGACACTAGTGCTTAACATTTAAACAAGGATTTGTATATAAATTATTATTGGGAAAGCGCTTTTTATTTCCCTATTGTTTTCCAACTAGGGCTGGGGAAATCATAGATATGACGAGGGCTAAACCAATGAGAGAGAAGTGAGTAGAGCATGCGTATATAATCAGTGCGAAGAGCTTCCATGTCCCTGTGAGCAATAATGCATTAGAAAACCTTATCTAATCAAAACTTTTTCAAATAACAACATTCTCCTTAACAAATAATATCTATACTAAAACTAAAATGCCGCAACTTGTAACAATTTAACAACAGTTTAAAATCATCAGAAATATTTCCCAAGAAAGAAATTCATACTGCGAAACCTTAGGAAAGTTCCCAAAGTTATGTACAGTAAGTATAATATAGTGATATTATTTGAGTTACGGGCCTTCTGACAGTGTCTTTTTGCCGGGAAACTATAACTTAAAAAATGGAGATGAAGTCGCCGACCGTAAAGTTAGTATTTTTATCTTAGTGTTTACGGTACATTATTTCAAGGGCCGGGAGAGGGGCAACATTTTGGTTGTAGATTTCTCGCCTTGTGTAAGAGGGCAACGGGCAGCATAAAATAATACTGCATTTAAACTGATAATAATAAGCATTAACCATTGTTATAAGAGATATTGTAAATGATGCCCCTCAGCGGCAATAAATTGTCAACATCTTCATGGGAAATTATTTCATCCAACTTTTATTTCGAACGCGGCAGTCCGGAACGCTTTTATTGTTATTGAGAGATCCTGCCTCTCACAACTTTTTAACAAGTATGCGAACAGTTTCTCTTTCTGGAACATGGTGAGCAGAATATATTTTAGTGAGTTGCTTTACAGCTCAACTCGCCCGATAAAGCCCTGCACCATTGAACCCGCGATCTAGAGGGGAAGTATGGTTATCCCTAGACCACCAGGGCTGACTATAGATGATAGCCTGAATATACCACCTCAGTATGTGAAAATAATGTTTTATAATATATCTTCATTGAGGAATAGCAAATTGAAGCATTGAAATAATATATCATGTTTCATAATTTTTAAAAACAGGGAAGGCGAAGTTGGCCTATGGTGTAATTTCTGCCAGTAATTTTATCCAAACCTTACTCCATCTTCGCTTCCCAAAGAAACTGTGAAATGAAGTAATTCATGCATATGTTCCTTATCACAATGTATCAATCACTGTTTAAAGCTACATTCCGAAAATACTTTTTCAAGTTTATAAGTCTTCATAAACGAAATCAAACATTAAAATCATACTATAATAAATAAATAGCAGTAAACACTAAACGATAGCTTATATAAAACACGTTGTCATATGTACCAACTGTTATATTCACTTCAAATGTAAAGAACTAATTGAGGAAGATATAATGCCAAACAACCCTGATGGCTGTTTTTTCTGGAAATAAAAATACAATCATTATCCAGATATATGTTCATGTTACGTTGATAGATCGATCCTGGTGGTGTAGTGGTTACCATACTTGGCTCCTAAACCCAAGATCGCGGATTCGAACCCGGCCGGGGCCGATGAATTTTTTCGGGTGTAAAAATCGTATGGCTTCCTTCGGAAGGGAAGTAAAGGCGTAGGTACCGTGTCGTACATTTACGGCACGAAAATGAACCTCAAGCCTGAAAGAGAGGCCTCTGAGGAAATTTGTCTGCCGTTTCATGCCCTGAGTTGAATGGGACGCTGATGACCTGAGTTGTTAAAGAGCGTGCATAAATAAATCAATGAAAAAAAATGTTACGTTGATATGATACTAGTGAGGAATGAAGTGCACTGAAAAACAACGTTGTCACGTCACTGTAATCTCTTTCAGTGTTTGTTTAGTGCTAAGAGAGATCGGACGTGGAATGAGATTAAATAATTTATCTATTTAATCTTTATTTACTTATATGTTCTTAATGATACAGATAATAAATATTTATAGTTTCTGTTCAATTTTTGCTGTATGAAAGAAACAGTGGCGAGCCGTGTGTTACTATTATGAAAACAATAATGTTAGACATGAGTTCATTGCGACGAGATGTGTACCGCATTTTATATATACAAGTCCATTAATGCTCGAAAGATACAAACAAAGCATCTACTTCCCAAGACTGCGCAAATACAAGAAAAGAAAAATGAATGCTGTTACCGGTAAAAGTTTGATGTAGTGAGTACAGAAGTGAGTTGGTTGTTCAGTGCTGATTTAATCAAGTCTTTTGGAGCTGAAATTCTATTATTACATGCACGATAAACCTAAAATGCGTAATGCATATATTAATGTAATATAATGAAATATTATATTAATCATATGACATTAATCTAGTTTAGCGCATTATAGTAAAAGAACGCCTGATTTGTAACTAGCAAAATAATAGTAGTAGTAAGCATATTTATATTGTTATAAAATTCTATAAATGCATTATAAATAAATTTTATGCATGGGTCGTAGGCCCTACATGCTTAAATATAATACACAATTACAAAGTGGAATAAATAATAATGCAAATAAAACAATATTAAAAGATAAATGAATAAAATGTAAAAATGGGAAGAACGTTATTTATAGACACATGCATGGTAACATGTTACAATATTTATAATTATACTAGTTTTTGCGTTGTAAACAGAAATTAAATTGTTTCTAGCTTAGCGCACTTGACTATGAAAATGCCTATTTTCATACCGTTAGTGTGGTTTGCAAACAAATCCCAGCATGCCAATCGTCCACTAATTGCCTTAAAAAGTGTTTAGGAAACAACTTTTTCGCAGGTGTTCCAAGTTCCATTCCTCATCCCCTCCTCAAAATAGGTAGATTCTCCTGCTAGAACTATCCGTTATTTATTGAGCATTCCCACTTCCCAGTCTAAATCAGGCCATTCCTGATCTTGCCGTTCTCTCTGGATCGAGTATATATACTTCTTTACCCCAGCTTAATTCAATTTCATTCTATAGGTTCAAGGGGACTTTCCTGTTACATTATGCCTCGATTTCCTGCCTGCTGATATGCTCTAGCCTTGTACTAACCTTCTTCCATCAGTTTTATTATTTGCTTTGCCCCGTTGCCAATTGCAACATAATATAAAACTTATAACCACTTCATAAAATGTATCTGTTCAATGTGTAACTCATATTTTAGGAACAATGGTAATAATGGTATTAAAATTGGCAGTTGAAATATTGGGACTTTTTTTCTTTAGTTCTCTTTCCGACATTTTTGCTTTACGCCCGTTCTTATTGCCATGTTACAAAGAATGATGAACGAAATGAAGGAAGAAATGGGGGAAATAGTATATTTTATTGCTAAAACTTTTAGAAAATATCTTATTACGCAATAAACCATGGTACATCAATAATTCATAGACTCGGTAGCTACTTTATGCACCGATTGTATCCATTTTTACTTCATTAAAGGGATTTAGAATTCAATTTGCAAATGCTGAGAGAAGTTTGATTCATTTTGCCGGCTTCCCATATTCGTTGGTAATGCTCTTATTCTCCCTAGCTCATTGGCGATTTGAGTACACACATTATCTGTTGTATCGGGCGTTTCAGGGACTTAGTCTAATAGTAGAATATCGGAATGTTAAATTAAAAAAAATTACTGAAACGACCAGCACAGTGTCCACCGCCACCAACCTAATAAATGCAACTAAAAACACGGTTCTAATACTAAGAAAAAACACTTTGTGTGTTCTGATAGATAGTTGCTGCATATAGTAGTGTTGGTCTTGATGCTTAAGAGGATGGGACTTAAGTGCCCTACCCAAATAAAATATTGTTTTTGCAACTAAATATATATCGGTATATAACATTATATAGCATACATTTAAATAAAATAATAAAAGAAATAGTTTCTGAAAAGCAGAGAAATTGAACCATTAGGAATTGGGTATACTTAAAAAGTAGATTTTTTATAACCGCCAAGGACGTCCATTAAGGTAGTCTGGGGGGGGGGGATATGGCATATGAAGGGATTGTTACTGTTAGCATTAACAATTGGGTATTCCCGTCAAGCAATAAACTCGTTGGTGCCATGTGAAAGAGTGACTGCGCATGTCATGCACAAATAATCAACTTTTCTTACAAACAGGGTCGTCCTTAAGCTATAATATCAAAAACGGCAGCGGAAAAAGCCAAATTCCAGGGAGTGCTGGAGTGATACGGAGCCATGTACAAATCTTAAATGGTAGAGCAGTACTCTAGCAACCTTCGTAGTGTAAAATATACAATAAATGCGGACGGAGAGTAGTGTTTAACGCCCGTTTTTACTACTGAGGCACCACAGGCGGTGGACACTGGTGATACATGAGATGAAATGATAAATTGGGAAAGGATATTTTTTTTTTAAGGAAGGAAGCGTTCCAGGCCTAAGTTTAGGTACCTCCACGGCATTTGCCAGCTATGAAGACTGAGGAAAACCTGGAAAAAACCCCAGTCAGGGAGGACGGTCCTGGAGGGATTCGAACCGCAGACCTCCCGCTCACGAGTCCGTGCCTTAACGACCTCGGCCACCCGTGGCGGTGCGGACGGAGAGAATACAATGGTATCGGAACATAGAAAAACAAGCAATCGCACGCCTAAAATAACCACCTTCCGTTTTAGTAGTTATATAGCTAAGTGCAGTTGGAAAAATTTAAGCTAACAATATAACACCTAAATAAAACAATAATGATGCGGGAAAAGTTTATAATTTTAACCACGAAAGTTAGCGTTGCTTGTTTTTACTACATTCTCTGCTCTTGTGCTTCGCTTAGTTTACGCAGCTCCTGCGTGCCGGATCTCGCCCGTCTATTTTTGGACATGCGTGGGCAACAAAAGACTAATTACTTTTTTTAATATTATTTAACGCGCGTTTTTCACTGCCGAGGCATCACAGACTGTGGACACTCACATTACATACATAATGTAATGATAAATTGGGTTTTTCAAGAAGTGAAGCGTTCTAACCTAAGTTTTGGGTATCTTCCCGGCATTTATAAGGACTGAGGAAGATTTGGAAAAAATATCATTCAGGATGGACGGATTTGATGAATATCAAATCCCTCAAATTCCGTGCCTTAACGACCTCGGCCACCAGTGGTTGTCGTGGACCAGTGGATGATGCTAGTTCAGTATTTGCAAGGGTCAAGTGTTAACAAAAGGCTAGGTAGGTATAAGATATAAGGGACAAGTGCTAATTCAAGCTGGTGCAAAAAGTTCATTGAAAAAGTAATTATACAAAAATGTCAAAAAGGTTTTTCTTGGGTTTTTTTTGGGTTTTTTTTCCCCCCATATAAGTTGTGATTTGGAATCAGAGTCATATAGCAAAAATTCTAGGTCACGTCCGGAACCGGAATAACAAATCTTCGGCTTATCATCTGAGCTACCGTGCCCTGCCCATCCATCTCTGTGTCCCGTCGAAAGTTTCCCGCCTGACTCTGATTCCATAAATAAATGTTATTTTCAAGACAATCGAAAAATGTTTTCACAGTTGTGTGTCTAAACTCACCTAGCAAAACAATATTGCTTTTTTGTCACGGCAAAATCGCTACTTCCATTATACAGTGATCTGCATTTAAATTAGTGTTGTTTGCAGTCTAAAGTTGTCCAGCTATGATCCTCTATGGTAAAACTATATAAAGCGTTAACTTGAGTTTAAGGCATAAAATTAACCATCAGTTATACTTAATTTGGAAATGTTGGTTACATAAACACTTAAATAATCCATTTCTAGAACTCGACGACAAGCAATTCAACGTGATTTCGCTTAGCAAAAGACGTGGAAGGACTTGAGCAGATATTACGTCCCCAATTACAATCACAAACTAAGCTAACCATGTCCGTGATACTACTAACTTTAAGGTTCTGTGCAACAGGGACCTTCAATTATTGGAGATATTTTAAAGTGGAGAATGCAATGGCCAGTAGAACCATTCTCTGAGATTTCAATCATTAAAATACCAACCGAAGAGGGCAATGTAAAGAAATTGATTCTAGGCTTCTATAACATTCGCAACTTTCCCGGAGTTTTAGGTGCTATAGACTGCACACCCGTACCCATTATATCGCCTGGGGGTTATAATGCAGAAGTGTTCAGAATAGAATTATTATACTCATTGACAATTTCCATCCATGCACGTTTTTTATTTTTATTTTAAATGGAATCTATTTATCTTCTTCTTCTTCTTCTTCTTCTTCTTCTTTTTCAAATATTCTCTTCACACTTTAGCACCGGATCAATAATAATATCCTTCTCACTTGCTTTGACGTTTCCTTATCCATGTTTGAAGACATATTAAGAAAAACATATGTGCAGGAGGTGGGAAACTAAATAATTATTGTTTTCTTAGGTTGAACGGGAAACATCAACTCGCTCTAAACACGAATTTCTCTATTGTTTCGCAGGGTTGCAATAGATTTAACGGTTATTGCGAACTCTAGGTTACATGGTCTTGCGGTTGTTTTTATTTACTTTTTAAATTACAATTAAAATAATCTCCAGTTAGCAACTTTTATACAACTAGCCTAGTACATCAGGTTAAAGTGGAATAAGAAACTGCAATTTAATTAATTTGTTTTATAAACAAAGTGAATGTGAAAATGTTCCTAATACACACACGCGCGCGCGCGCGAAAAAGCGCCCCCCCCCTTTTCTTTCTTTACCGTATTTTCTTCGGTAAAATCTGAACAAAGTGCTTCTCTGTTGCAAAAACAAGTGGGCTGTTACACAGGAAAGTGTTTTGCAGCTGGATTCAAGTTGTTTAGTATTCAACATGATGCGAACAACGTACCTGCTATCATAATTCTTGATCTGTACACAAAAAAGTGCTCACATTCGGAGAAAGGTTCATTTGAACCAATACTAGTATGCAGATGTGTCATACACTCTACTGTGATCAGGAAATGCTGAACCAGCTCAGAGATATCGGAGTCAGCAGCGGATTGCGTTTTTAATTTTCATTAACGTGAATGGAATAGCATGCTCAGCTGAAGGCCGAGGCGACGGTAATTTCATTTTCCTAACGTACTCGGATATACCTCTGCACGTGATTGGGCGTTTAATGCAACACTTGCGTTAATAGCCGATGCAGCGTTGTGCCTACCCCAACGTGGTACAAAGATGCCGAGCGCGATAAAATAAAAACTACACTTGTTTTGTGAAGGGTGCGTGCATGCACCACTGTGCATGTTACAGTTAATTGATACTGGACATCTGACCTTGCACGATAACCAAAAAGTTTGTGCACGAGAAGACTGCCATCCAACTAACAAATCAAGTGGGAAAGTAAAATATTGCAAAGTGATAAAAGTGTCGTGACACCTGTTGTATTTGAAAAACGAGTCTTAGATATAGGACAAAGTGCTTGTTTAACAGCACATTAACCAGCAATAAGATAGTAGGCATGTTTAAGCAATTAGACAATTAGGCCATTAGTCTGTAAACAAACACGAAGCACTTCTAACAGGTATTAAAAGCAATTTTTTTTAATAACAAGGCCTTCAAACTGGAAAATATTTTGTAACACTCCGTATTATATTATTGTTATGAGGGTTTTTTGTTGATTTGGTTTATTTAAGGACGCTCTTTAACATCTCAGATCATCAGCATTCCATTCAATTCAGGACCTGAAACGGCCGACAAATTTTGCTCAGAGGCCTCTTCTTTCAGGCTTGAGGTTGTTTTTCGTGCCGTAAATGTACAACACGGGACCCACGGCTTTCTTCCCTTCCGAAGGAAGCTATGTTTATCCCCGAAAAAATCGATCGATCTTGGCCGGGAATGAACCCGCGATCTTGGGTTTAGGAGCCAAGTATGGTTAACACTACACCGCTAGGATCAACTATACAAGAGCTGTTTAATAAAAAATAATATAATAATTTTTGGACAGCATACCTTTACTAATGCTCATAATTTTGACGATCTTTCTCAAAGTAAATCTTGTGCATCTTTTCAGTTACCAAAGTGTGGGTGGCACCCAGTAAACATTTTCCTCAAAGTTCTGAAAGTGTCGGCGCTAATGTTTTCTTCCGTTAGAGCGGCACCTTCATTTAAAATTGATTGCCTTCCCTCTATAAACATTTTAACGAACTGTGCTATAGGGAAGAACAAACTGCCGTAACTTTGCATAGGCTCAGCTGAAGATTTGTTGAGATGAACACACAATTTCAAACCAAGTAATGTTCTCCATTTTGCTGTAGATGGAACTGAACATATCTCAACATGCACACCTCTCACAGGAGGGAGCTGGAAGTGGCGACAGTGACAGTATACATTAGGTACGCTTTGCGCTAATAAAATATTGTAAACTAAATTTTAACGTTGGAAATTATACCTGTAAAATTTATTCAACGGCCCCCAATAGCATTCCAGTGTTAACAACGTGATTATATGAAATTTAATGATTATTAATGTGCATTATTGCAAAAGAAGTAACAAGAATTGACGAGGCGTACTTCGGCCCTCCAAAGTGAATTCTCAGAACTAGATGAACTTGCGGCTCATTGTACTGATGAAAACTCACTCCACAAAAGTGATGTCCTGATTTTAAATTACAGAAAAAGCGAATTCAGTTTGATCACCCAGTGTGTGTTTGTGCGCGCGCGCAGGAAATATAACTATAAGTTGTTTGATAGATATTGGAATAAAGGTTATAAATTTGAAAGTGCCTATGTGTGTATTTATGTATATATGCATAACAACGCCTATAATGTTATCCGACAAATGCACCTAAAAGATCATTCCTGCTCACTTCTGTGCTTAAAGAAACATTTTATTTCCACCATAATTGAAAGAAAAAGAAGTCCGTCACTTGGGAACTGTATAACCTAAGCGAATTCCTCACCAATTTGAATAACTTTAAAAATGAGTATAAAATCCAATTAACGAAGTATTAATTAACGAAGTGAAATAAATTATGGCAATACTGTGTGGTTTTAGGGAACAAAATTAAATTCTTGCTGTATATAAGTATCATAAAAGAGAAACCACATTTTTAGAATAGTACTCCATAAAAATTAATGGCATACTATTCATTAAATAAAATGTATGATCACTAATATATAAAGTTTTACAGTGTGGATTTTTAAATATGGCCATGTGTACGAACTGAACCATTGATATCATCTTTACATTCACTAAAACATAGAGAAATAAGTTTCGAGTTACATTGTGTATTTGAGAAAATGATGTTCATATGTTTCAATTAAAAAAAAGTTACTATTTAAAAACAATTATAATGTACTAAGCAAATATACACAATAGAAAGTTCCATCGATTTTCATTGACTTTGAAATTTAATTTAAAAGTTACTGTAGTAAAACATGTAACGCAATCTTTTTTGAAGGTTATTACAGATCTCTCTTACAGTAGATTAGTGTTTTACATTTGCTGTCTTCACGTTTTTATTAAATATAAAATATGTGTAACGTTAAACATACAGTTTACATGCTGAAATAATTTGTCCTTTTATTTTAAAACAGAGAGGAGATTAACCGCTAGAACACTTTTTAGATTTCGGTTTCCAGTTTTACCTCTACACCTATTTGTCCGATTTCTCTAACTTTCGAAGACAATTTTTATTATTTTATTTAAATGGTATGTGCCGCGTTTTTCTGTGAAGACACAAATGATGCTGTTTTTTTTTAATAATGTTTAAATACCTATTTTACTACTAAGGCACCACAGGCGGTGGACACTGATGACATATGAGGTGAAACGATAAATTGGGAAAGGATATTTTTAAGGAAGGAAACGTTCCAAACCTAAATTTAGGGTACCTCCCCGGCATTTGCCATTTATGAGGACTGAGGAAAATCTGGGAAAACCCCCCAGTAAGGGAGGACGGTTCTGGTGGGAATGGAACCCCAGACCTCCCGCTCGCGATTCCGCGCCTAAACGACCTCGGCCACCCGTAATATTGCTGTTGCTAGAGGGATTTTAAATTTTGGATTTCAGATAAATCCCCTCCCTCCTAATGGGCTGAGTTCCCTGATTTGCAATAATTATGTCATTATTTTATTCAAATGCTTCTATACACGAAGTTTTGATGCTAAAATACAATATTAATGTCGCTAAGCGATTTTTAAATATTGCATTTCAGATAAACGCCCCTCTTCTAATAATCTTATTTTACTGATTTTTAGAAACTATTTTTCTTATTTTATTCCAATGGCACTTTTTGAGTTTCCTTTAAAACAATATAAAATATGCGACCATTAGAGTGATTTTTAAATTTCTCTTTAACCTCCAACCTTTAAATTTCGGTTTTCACGCATAGCTGCCCTCTTATTTGCCCGATTTCTCTGATTTTTAGAAACTATTTTTATTGATTTATTTTAAAGGCATATACCTAGCTTCGATAAGAACAAAAAAAATTGCGCTTCTAGAGCAATTTTTATTTTTTATTTTAAATTTTCTCCCTAGGTTAACCCCCGCCCCAAAAGTCTAATTTTGCTCGTTAACGAATTCGACAAATATTTTGTTAATTGATGGTTGTATACCAAATTTTGTTGAGAAAAAACAAAAATTTCGACCGCTAGAGGGTTAACAGACACGTACAATGCATATATACGTATGTATGTATATGTATGTATATATGTATGTATGTGTGTATACTTTTATTATCATTTTTGGTGTCTAGTAAGCAGAATAAATGGAGATTTGAAAATTTTTTAAAAAATATTTTCTTGGCCACAACCGAAATTACTGCGGAATTTGCTAATATTGGACAATATAAAAGTATTATTGCAGTAGAATTGCACAAGTTGAAATCCAGACAGTCAGATGTTCCGTATCATTCATATGTGCTGGCTGGCGGCGGATGAATCGTTGATGCTGACACAGTAGGGGTGGTCTCTGAAAAGCTGAATGAGGAGAAAGGATTGGAAGAGGCGGAAAGTGTTGACGGTGTCCCTGTTACAGCTCTCGACGTTACCCTACGATACTTGGCAGCACGTTGAGGACAACCCCTTCAGATCTACTGCCCAGACATTTCTGCTACAAAATGGAGGTAGATTCAGAAAGGATAATCATTAAGATTTATTTTTGAAAATATTACGAAGCGTACAGTAATGGTAAATGGGAAAAATGTTACAATTTACAAAAATCGATTGGATAACTAGAATATTTTTCTTCTCTTTTAGAGAATTCCGAAAGAATGAAGTTATTGCAGTCTTACCCGTAAAGTGTCTATTTTTAGCTAATGGATTTTTTAGCGAGTTCTGAAGGAATGTAAGCTATTATGTTATACGAATGGAAATATAGTTTACTAATTTATCCAAATCTGATCGATCGTACCTACTAGATACCGAAAAGACAAAAAAAATTATAAAAATGTGTCATTATTATTTCTATATATAAATATAAGTGTCTGATAACGCTCTAACGGTCGCAATTTTGGGTTTTTCCCAACAAAACTTGGCACAAGGCCGTCAAGTAACAAACGATTTATCGAATTTGTTAACCAGCAAAACTGAACCGGGGAGGGGGGAATTAATCTAAAGCGAAAATTAAAAAAAAAAATAAATAAATAGCTCCAGCGGCCGCAATTTTTGCTTTATCTAAATGAAACTCCATAAAAACCTTTAACATAAATTTTAAAAAGTAGTTTTCGAAAATAATGGTTCTCGGGCTACTAGGAGTGGGGGTATATCTGAAAAACTTTTGGAGATTAAAGCGAAGTTTAAAAATGATATACTGGCTCCAATTTTAAACGCTTTTAAAGAAAACTCGGTATATGCCATTGAAATAAGTTAAGAAAAACAGTTTTCGAAAATGAGTGAAATCGGACTATTAGAAGGGGTGGGCATTTATCTGAAAACAATAATTTAAAATTTTATCTAGTGGCATTAATTTTTTATTTTTCGCAACGAAACTCCGTATATACCATTTAATAGAATATGATAAATCGATTCTCAGAATCAGAGGAGTTGAGGCATTAGGAGGAGAAGGGGTTTGCCTGCACCCCAAAATTTAAACTCACTGTAGTGGCATTAATATATTTTTTTCACAACAAACTCCGTACATGCCATTTAAATAGAACAAGAAAAATAGTTTGTGAAAATCACACAAATGGGACCATTGGGTAGGAGGGTTATCTAAAACCCAAAATTTAAAAATGGCTCTAGCAGTACCAATAATTGTTTTTTTACAACAAAACTCGGAATATACTATTTAAATCAAATAAGAAAAATAGTTTCCGAAAATTATTAGAGTTTTGGAGAGGATTATGTCTGAAAAACTTTTGGGGGTTAAGCCCAAATTTAAAACTCTTTTAATATTTTAAAGAAACTCCATATATACCATTGAAATAAAGTAAGACCAATAGTTCCTGAAAATCAGTGAACTTGGAGTATTAGCAGGGGAGTTACCAAAAATTTAAAAATCACACTAGCGACATTAATATACATATAACTTCGTGTATACCATTTAAATAAAACAAGAATAAAATCCTGAAAATCATGGAAATGCAACTATTAGCGGAGGGGGGGGGGTGGATTGGCCACACCCAAAACTTTAAATATCGCTCAAGCAGCATTAATATTTTTTTTCACAACGAAACTCCGTATATACTATTTAAATAGAATTAGAAAAATAAGTTCTGAAAATCAGTGAAATCGGGTCATTAGGAGGGGAGGTTACTTAAAATTTAAAAATCGTTCTAGAGGCACCAATAAGACAATATATGTAGTAAAGATATACTTGAAAACAGAAATTTATAAACGTGCTCTTGCGTTTAATTTCTCTATATTGTTCTAAAATAAAACGAGAAATTAATTCAGCATATAAACTGCATTTATAACGTTGCATATGTTTTATATTTAACAAAAGTAATGTCGTGGAGACAGTAAATGTGAAATATTAATATATGTTTGAGAATTATATTTGTATGTAAGAGCTCTCTGTAATAACATTCAGAAAACGTTTGCTTTGCGTGTTTTTACTACAGTAACATTTAAATTAAATTTCAAATGAAAATCGATGAAATTTTCCATTTTTGATTCTGTATATTCTGTATATTTGCTTGGTAAATTGTAATTGTTTTTAAATAATGTGTTTTTGTTTTGTTGAAACATTTGAACATCATTTTCTTAAATATAGAAGTCAACTCGAAGTTTTCTATTATTTTTCTCTATTTAAGTGAATGTGAAGACATCATGGACAAGTTCATTTATATGATTACATTTAAAAATGTTTAAAAGTACAGCTTTGTCTATCAGTGGTTATATATTTCATTGAACTAATAGTATTTCATTAGTTTTTGTGTTTTAATGGAATATTTTGGCTTAATTTCAATAAGAACAAAAACAAAAATAACATCAATAATAATAATAATAATAATAATAATAATAATAATAATAATAATAATAATAAAGTGGTTCTCTTTTGTAATACTTATAGATTACCAGAATTCTAATTTTGTTCCCCTAACACCAAACAGTAACGCCATAACATATTTATCTTCATTAATTAACAAGCCCTAATTTGGATTTTATATTCACTTCATTAAAAGTTATTTAACCGGTGAGCAATTCGCTTAGTTGAAGCACCTTCTGCGTGGCGGAATTTTGTAACTCAAGTTTTTGAGAGTGCAGGTATCTAAGTCGAAATTTAACATTATATGTCAAGTCAATTTACAGGATATTAAATAAATTCCTTAATACTTTCAGATATTGTAAAGGTATTTCAGACAAGGATTTTAGAAAATTGGAAATAGAATATCTATGGTACACGATGAAAAGTAAGGGGGATATATGGTAACAAAGAAGTTTAAATTAGATACTGATAAACCAAGTTTTAAAGCAAAATGGGGTAAACATTTCTTTATAGTGTCTTCAAGTCTATTTAGCAAGAGAAATATTTTCCATTTTCAATAGTTCATAATCAACATTTCCAAAAAATAATGCTTAAACCATATCTTACACCCGGTTAATCATCTATAGCTTTGAGTTATTCCGAATAGAACAGTCATTGTTATAAAACCTATTAAATTGACAAAATATTAAATGTTCATATCAATATATCATTATTAATGACGTTTAATTTTTTGGAAATTTGAGGCAGAAATATTTTTGCAAAATTTTAAAGCAAGTTACAAATCAAAACGATTTTAAATTGTGTAAGGTGTTTGTGAGTGAAACCGCGCTTAGTTATTTTTTTAAATTCAAAACTCTGTTCGTACTGAGAAAAGAAGTCTATGCACCATCGTACACTAACCTTAGTCATGTTTAAATGTTTATGAACAATTCGAGGGACTGTTGTTTTAGAAAGGCTCAATTTTGCTACTATTTCTGTAACTATGAGCCGCCGGTCTTCCATAATTCTCCTTCCACAAGAGCGATGTTTTCAGGAATGAGCACCTCCAAAGGCCGACCTGCACGCTATTTGTCTTCAATGCTTTCTCGACCAACTCGATAAAGTTTGGCCCATTCTTTTAGGTTGAATATGAGGGGATTGCCTCTCCATATACACCGTCCAATCGCTGATTAATTTCATTTGGAGCAAGACCTTTTTTTCCATTATGGAACAATGCCTATTGGCATCAAGAACACAAAACTAGGAGAAATTAAACTGTAAATGGTGTTTTCTGCATGATTCTGGTGCAATTAATTTACGAACTATAGTAATATGAGCATTTTAAATATCTATGGTGGTCTGCCGCATTTAACTGCTTAAATATTAGGCTAAATTGTTCGTTCTTCCCCCTAAACTGATTTTATTTTAATTTTCTTGCCAATAATGTATGGAACAATCTTAATTGACATGGAGAATGTAGAAAGAATGACGTTCTTTCTTGTAAGATCTACACTGAAAGATATCCCAACAGATGTACCCTCTTATCTTCACCAATTGTTTCAAAGTCGTTGGATTGGACGAAGGGGACCTGTACGTTGGCCCGCCCATTCACCAGATTTGATCCCATTAGACATTTCTCTAGGCAAAGCTAAAAGACACTGTCTACAGTGCGCAAAAACATATGAAACGACTTATTACAACTGGCTGTTCTGATACTTCTGCTGAAATACTACAACATGTGCAACAATCTTTACATGACAGACCGGAAGCTTGTACTCTAGCTGATGGTCATCATTTTGAACACAACCTGTGAAGAACAGTTTTCGTATTTCTTAAGAGGGTTTGACACATTGTACGGTAGAAATACACAAGTACAGACACATGTTTTATTTTCTTAGAAATTAAGAAAAAAAAAAGGAAGGAAGAAAGAAAGAAAGGAAGAAAGAAAGAAAGAAAGAAAGAAAGAAGAAAAGAAAGAAAGAAGGAAAGAAAGAAAGAAAGAAAGAAAGAAAGAAAGAAGGAAGGAAAGAAAGAAAAGAAAAGAATAAAAAGGCATACACATACTAAGTAAGAAAAGGAAATATATGAACATCATAGTCTAGTAACTAAGCAGTTAAATGCAACAGACAACTGTATTTAAAATTTCATAATACGAGAGGTCATAATCTACTTGCACTAATAATAATAATAATAATAATAATAATAATAATAATAATAATAATAATTATAATTATAATAATCTAAGTTCCTCTAGTTTTATTTTCTTGATGTCAATAGGCATTGTTCCATTTGAAAAAACAAAATGTAACTTTTTCAGTAATTATCACTTTACCACGTTCTAATAATTATTAATATCTATGTATGGGCTGCAATTATGAGTCCGTATCTAAACTTTAATTCTGTGAACGCAACATATCAATTGCACTTTCCATTGCAGAAATATTTGGGGTTCAATCTTTAGATAATTTATCCTGTATAAATGTGATAAAGAGTGGAAGGGAAGTTAATTGCCACATTACTGATAACTGGGCTTAATTCAGGGAAAAAAATAGTTGTAAATATCTTTTTACGAGCTTTTTAAAGTTTTCGCGAAAAAATATTTTCTCTCGAAGCAAGTGGCAACACTGCGTTATGTTCTTATGTATCTATTATCCGCCTCTTTTCCGGGGCAGGGGTATAACATTTTCCATATCCTCAATCGTTGGGACTAAGTGACAAAAATTGGTACATTTGATGGTATTCTTGTCGAATACAAGCAAAGTGGTGCTGTTAAGTTCTAATGTACTTCTCCATAATTGAGAAATATGCGAGTGGGGATTTTTTCCATGCATAGCTTACAAATTAAGAATCCAATATTTTGAGATACTCAGCTTGTGTTTGTGTTTACATAGCCTTACCATGAAAACAAGTTCATAATTGACACTGCTCACTTTTTTATGCTTTGTTAACAAAGATAACAATATCGCATTCAGCAATGCCAGGGACAATTTTGTGTACATAAAGGATTCATTAAAAACTTTACGTCAAAAAGCAAAAAACATTAGTCATTCTCTTTGTCTTTCCATTATTATCAGAATGTGCGAATTCTAAGACATTAATTTATTATAGTACTTTAAAGATAACGCAGAGATTAATTTATTTTGCCAAAATTATTTTAGAATATTCTGTTTCGTTTACACCATGGAATTAGCCCGTATAAAATTATTGCACCTAGTTCCGCGCATATGGGTTACTTAGTTATCACTGATTCTGTCTTCTAATTGAAAAGAGCATGATGCTCGAAGTATTGTTTTATTGGGTGCTAATTAACTTGTGTGTTTTACATAATGAAAAAAAAAATAAAATGGTTTACGTTTATTTATATATTAGATAAGTTTTTTAACATTTGGCCGAGGTGACCACACGCGAGCACTGCAATATAACAAAACTGAATTCACACAAACAGAAAATGATGAGCACTAATAGTCTTACACTTTTACATTTACAACAATTGCTTAAAATGTCCACTATCTGCGTCGATACACTTCTGAGTACGTTGAGCTACTGCTTGAACAACGTTTGCGAAAGTGTTCTCAGCGATTGCAGCACGTGCACGGGGCTTGTTGCTGTGGGAGGTCTCGCAAATCTGCCCTTGTACAGTACCACGAGTCTCAAATTTGTCTCGAATGCGTGCAATTGTTACTCACGTTGGCGGTTCTGTTCTGTACTCAAGTCTCCATTGCCTTTGAACTTCAACAATATTCTGGGTTTTCCAATAGCACTTCAAAATTGCTTTCCGCTTTTCAAACGATAATCTTGGCTTCATTTGTTGTAGCAAAGATAGCATAAGGTAATGGGAGTTACGTTAGTTTACAGAACATCATACGATAATCTTGGCTTCATTTGGCTTCATTGTTGATTTACCTGTCACGTAGCAATGCTATCATAATGTGTGTGAGTCACATTCTGTTTACAGAACATCATACTACACATTACTGTTGTTTTTCGGTCCAACTTTGAAATATATTATATAGATATCTACTGTGAAAGAGTATACATTTTTGGCACCCTCGGTATATGTAAACCAAATTATATAAATTTTCACTATTAGGTATGTCGTAATTTAATTATTTTATTAAAACTGAAACCAGAATGACAATGGTTTATTTTTTGAACACTAGCTCTGTATTCTTGTGGTATTTGTTATAAACTTAGGTCAGCAAGATGGCTTTTCCGGTTGACACACAAACAAGACTCCGTATTAACGTTCACAAAGGGAACAAAGCAGGGCAGGACCATGGCTTTATTTTTCATGAGTTTGTGCCCTGAGCAATATGTTGACCATAATGGTGTGCTGAGTATTTGTTTTGTAAATCGCACACTGTCCCGACAAGTGCAGAAATATGGCGCCCGATTTGTCATTCGACCATAAAGTGCTTTAATAAGAACCGAAGTCACGTTCTGAACTCGAACAAAGCTTCAAAATTAGCTTTATTTCTACGTGGAACGCATTTCACATACGTGACAAAAGCTATGAAATAAATGGGTCGAATTTATGACTTCTGTTTCCTTGCCGGGGAAAACATTATTAAAATAAAATGTGCTGTTTGAAATGACGCGTGAAATATAGACGACTGCTGAAGTAATTTCATTCTGAGGGATGGGCTTGTTGCGCGAGGTTAATGGCGCAGAGCTGTCGATTTTAGGTGCGTTCTTGTCTGAATATAACTTACTATAGAATCATTAATTTTATACAGAAGTAAATTTTATTTTGGCTCATTTTATCCTAGGGAATGCATTTTTTGTACATTGCCTTTTCAAAAAACTTTACACAATTGTAAAACTAGAAACTTTAGTACTTAATATACATAAAATGACCATCTTCACCAAAGAAATTTTATTTTCTGTACCATAATTATAAAGTATTTAATTAATTTATTGCTGATATTTTATTTAACTGCTCAAATGCCTTTTGAATTAAAGATAATTTGAGAATAATAAGTAAAAATTTAGGGAAACATGCATGTATTAGAGATAAAACGAAATGAAATAAAACAATAATTGGTTAACACAGTATTTAAATTTAGATTTCTACCAACATTTCGTATACTTAATATTTTCATTTGCTTTTCACTGCTGAAATGAAATTATCAATTAGTAGACTAATCGCATTTTTCAAATTAAGATTTCTTTTTCTAACTTTTCCTGAAATGTAAATCAAGTAATTTCTTCGGTAATTCCTTTCACATCAACCTCGCCTTCACTTCACGGATTAGGAAATTGCTTGTTCCGTCAACACAGTTCATACTTCCTCTCTGGGGTCCCACATCTCTCTTTCCCCTTGGTTCATAGTACACATGACTTCTAGGTATTGTAAAATCTGCCATTCCATTTATATTCGATAGGTTTCTATTCTGCTATTAATGGGTAACTCTGCTTTCATTTTTTAATTTTACAACCCTTTGTTCTCCTCAGAAGTTGCATTTCTGAATTTCTTTTGAATTTTACCACTCTTACCCATACCTCACTAATATACAATAATATCGCCAAGGGTGACCCTGGTCGTTAAGGCGCGGATTCGTGAGCGGCAGGTCTGAAGTTCGAATCCCGCCAGGACCGTCCTCCCTGACTGAGGTTTTTCCTGGTTTTCCTCGTCCCCATAAATGGCAAATTCCAGGGAGGTACCCTAAACTTAGGCTTGTAACGTTTACTTTCTAAAAAAAATCCTTTCCCAATATATCATTTCATCTCATGTATCAGCAATGTTCACCGCCTGTGATGCTTCAGTAGTTTAAACGGGCGTTAAACAATATTCAAAATAAATATATACGATACATGAGATGATATGATATATTGGGGAAAGGATTTATTTTAGGAAGATAACCTTCCAAGCATAAGTTTTAAGGTACCTCCCCGGCATTTTCAATTTATGAGGAAAACCTGATAAAACCTGTCAGGGAGAACGGTCCTGTTGGGATCCGAACCGCAGACCTGCTGCTTACGAGTCCGCGCCTTAACGACCTCGGCCACCAATGGCGGTATAATGGAATTAGCAAGATGTCTGAGTCATTGCAAAATATGAAATAAATACATACAATTACATTATACTGACAGCATAATTAAACACAGAATGCCATTAATAGTATATATGTTTAATTACAATATAAAATGCAATGTAAAATTTAGTTCTCCTTCTATGCCAAAAGAACAGCAATATCAATATTATGTCTCATTTTCATAATATTACCTACATTTCATTAACCGATGATAAATGACTGTTCCGCCACTGTTATATATATTCAAGCATTTGGAAGAGAAGTGTGTTGTGGCGTCACCTACTTGTACTAGGTCATCAGTGTCTACAATCAAATTTTACCCATTTCATTTCTCTATTCCTTCACATTTTAGAAGTCAGGTGAAAGAGATAACTTACCTGTTTAGTTATCAGAACATGATTTTTGTTTGGCAATGAAACTGATATTAGATGGAACATCATTATGTAAATGTTCAATCTGACCTATCACTGAATAGTTAAAAAAGTTCGTTCCGTGAAGTATATTTATCCAAACATGCCCGTGTTACCAGGAAACGCTTTCTAAGTTCGCCAAACTAAGTTTCAATTCTTGTTCGTGCGCCGAGAGCGAGCGATGAAGTCCGTTGTTTTTAATCTGATTTACAGGAGAGCGGTGTGTTTTCTCGGCGAGCTCAATGAAGAGGATTTCTGGTATTTACTTAAGGACCCGTCGATAGAGCACGCATGGATGGCCGCGGCTTTCCGCTCCATTATATATTCAATATTTTCTTTCCAAGCAGAAGTTCTAAAAACAGTTCTGGATCCCTATGAATACATTACAGATTTTTTTACCCCACTTTTTGTGCTTGAAACGAAAAGTGTAATAGCAGTCTACCTATGGGCTTGTGAACATCCAATGATTTTTGAGCGCCCATGAAATTAATTAACGCTTTGCCTCGGGTACGTTTCCATATATGCCTATACATGTTTCTTACGAGTGTTCGAACAATACTCCATATTTCCTTTCTGTCATCTAGTGTAATTAAATCTATCAAGGTGCATGAATGGTAATTACTTTATATGACCGTTCTCTAATTTGGGGATGTTAGCCAGAGAAATGAGCTTGCCATAATAAAATGTTATTTAAAATATAAATCAAAGAATAAATAAAAAGTCCAAATTAATCTTTCGGTTGAAGCCAACATACATTAAGAAATTTACTCTATATTTTAGTATACATTATTTACTTTCGAACTTTTTACAAGAGATATTCACTAAGTACCACTTCGACCGTAGGTAAAACTATTTTTATAATATTTTATTACATAGGTATTACAAATTTATTTCAATAATTTTCAAGAGTTTTAATTTTAGTAAAATAGTTTTGTCATATTTCACCAAAATAACTATCTACACTATTAATAATGTCAAAATTAAATAAAAGCTCTTCACTAGAATTAACTTTTCAATTTGAAATACGTAAAAGCCTAAAGGAGCAAAATCTGGTGGTTATGGAATATGTGGAAGCAACTGAAATTTGAATTTATAACCGTTTTTCATTAAACTGCTAAGTGTGTGCTAGTATATTAGCCTAGCGAAGAATAATATTTTCTTATTGAAGACGTTTCCTCTTGGTTTCATTGTGCAAATAATTAGTGATGCTTTATTATGTATTCTTTTCGTCGTTCTTATTTTTTGACAATAGTCTTACGTGAATATATTTTACTTAATATTAATAAATCATATTAATCCTGCAGAAAGCTTGTGGATACTCGTGTAAAATTATAAATACAGCACCAGTAAACATGAAGGTCGATCTGATCCAAATATAATTTGAACTTGCAGCCGCCAGTTTAGTTAACTCACTGATTACCTGATGATAATGTTTTGGGTGACTAAAATTCTATATGTTAAATGGATCACTAAATACAGAAATTAATTTTGTGTTCATTGGTTCGTTTTCTTTTTCGAAATAAAAGCACTTTCATATGCGGCCAATGTGAATAAAAAACTTGACTCTTGGCTTATCTTGGCTAATATGACAGTATGTCGACAGTATGTCGATTTACTGTTACACACTACACATTTTGAACTAAATTGGAGGTAAACCGCCATCTTAAGTTACTTGTAACCCTAAGCATTGCGTTTTTAACTTTAATCTTTGATATACATGCACCAAAATTTCTAATTGCTTAAAATATGACCACTTATACCTAAAAGCTTTAAATAAGCCGTTAGCATTCATTTATATTAACAGAAACAAATATATCTCAGGACACATTGATAGTAGTTATGAACAGAGATTTAAACCTCTGCCACTATTATTTATTCACATATTCATATGATTTAGAAGTGTTTCTTTCAGATATACTTTTTTGTGGAGGTGGCTCCCAAACTGGAAGAAATATAACAGATAATAAAATAGGCAGTTTTACTTCGTCTATTATTACACTTAGTTCTTTGGCTATAAAAAATCCATCCAGTGTGTAAGGTTACAAATTACTATTTTTCACTCAAGATATTTTAATACATATATAATATAAATGTAAAATAATGTATCAAAATAACTAGAGAAGCAGAAAAAGGATAAACCCTTACATACTTCGAACTACTTGAATTCTAAGTCAAGAAGACAGGTGAATGTGATAAAAATAGATACGAATATCGAAGATAAAATTATGCATGAAACAGAAAAAACAAGAGTAAGTGAGAGAGAAAAAATATTAATATGTAAGATTTAAACAGGTGATATACGCGCTTTATGTAAAAATATAGCAGCCATTTCTCTATTTCTGAGTAAACTATCAGAGCTATGTGTAGGCAACGTATCAATAAGAGTTAAATTAAATGCTTCATTGAAATCCTTACAGTGAGAAGGAAATGTTGGGCAACTGGCAAGGGAGACTTGGTTTTAACAGAATGCCACATAATTAATACATTCATGTTTAAGTGCTTTTTCTAAATTTACCCCGCCTTACTTTTAGAACATCCCCCCTAACCTTAAAAGTGTATTTCGCTTCAATGTATCTCCTTCCAATTTCCCTCGTCCCGTGGCAGGCTCATATACTTGCCAACGTCCTAAATGTAAAACCTGTGCACTAATTATGTCATGTTACTCATTCCACAGCCGTAATTTATCCAGAGAAATTAACATTTCTTCATTTGCTACTTGTTCTTCCAAGAACGTTATCTTGTAAGCTTTGCAAAGCATTTTATGTTGGTTTAACTTCTACTGTTGTTTCGCTACGCATGAACAATCATAGACGTTCTGTTAAAACCAAGTCTCCCTTGCCGGTTGCCCAACATGCCTTATCTCACTGTAAGGATTTTGATGATGCTTTTAATCTAACTCTTATTGATGCTTTACCTACTCATAGCTCTGAAAGTTTACTCAGAGATAGAGAAATGACAGCTATATTTTTACATAAAGCGCGTATACCGCCGGGTTTAAATTTTGCATCTTAATATTTTTTTTTCTCTCTCTCTCACTCACTCTTGTTTCTTGTTTTATCTGTCTCCATGCACAACGCTACCTTCGATATTCAATATTTATTTTTACCACCTTCACTTGTCTTCTTGCCTTAGAAGAATTGAAGTTGTTCGAAGTATAGCGATACAAAATCTATGACTTTTTAAGTGTTTTGTCTTTTTTCCAATTCTGCTTCTATATATTGACTAATATTTGAATTTAAATATATTCAGTTATCAAACACTGAAAATTGCAGCAGAATGCAACTATGGAATAAATACAACCAACACTAACTACACATTTTTCTATTAAGTTCCCAAGCTTGCCGTATGCAATGCAAAACCAGCGCACCCGCTCGATAATGAAACATTCTTTGCACACCCCATGTTAATTTTGCACTCCTGGATAGTCTATTTTTATTTGTTTTATTTACGGACGCTCTTTAACATCTCAGGTCATTAGCATCTCATTCAATTCAGGGCGTAAAACGGTCGGTAAATTTTGCCCAAAGGCCTCTTCTTTCAGGCTTGAGGTTCTTTATCGTGCCGTAAATGTACATGGAGACCCACGACTTTACTTCCCTTCCGAAGGAAGTCAGACTTAGGATTTTTATGGCCAAAAAATGCATCGGTCCTGGCCGGGATCGAACCCGCGATCCTGGGTTTAGAAGCCAAGTATGGTTACTACACCACCAGAACCGACTGGATAGTCTCTGGAAGAAACAATGGAAATAATTTAGTTATGTCAGGTTTCTAAACCATTTTTATCCTCAATGTTAAATCCGTTTACATGTTAATATTACTACTAGAACAGACCTATTCTTACAATCAGAGGCTCTTGCCACGGCCGCTCTCACGATGACGAACGGAGACAGCCGAGCCGAAATGATCATATGTAGGATAATTACCAAGTTATACATGTAGGCCTGTTATTGTAGTTGGTTATTAATTCGGTCCCCCAAGTACAAGTATATTTTAATCTTCATAATCTCCCTTCTCTATTCTTAATATTACAACTTTTACTTTTTAATGACACTTATTAGAAAATACGGCATTTTGACGCAACGGCATGATAGTTCAGATGGTTACAATGATTTATTCACCTACTTAGAAGCACACAATCCCTCATCAATTTATATTCACGAAAATGAGACGAACCTAGGCCGTCAGGCCTTTGATGGTGGTCGCAAACCATTGGGTCCAGCGGTTTCTAGAATGTTTGTTAGCGTTAAGGTTAGTGTGTGTGTGTGTGTGTGTGTGTGTGTGTGAATTAATTGCGAATTCTATTTAGACAATGCGTGGTAAATAGTGAAAAAATAAGTTTTGCAATAAGAAACATCATATTGCGCCCAGAAAGTTCCAAGGACAAGGCATAGGTTACGTCATGTTTATCAAAAAAGTAATGCATACAACATTTACATTGTTACAAGCGGCCATGCAGAGAAAAATGTCTGTTCCTCATTCCCCTGTTTAAGAACAGCGGAGAGAGTCTAACTCCGTGGGAAGAGCCTCTGTGTGTAAGGATAAATATGACACCGCAGGGCTTGAGCACGTGCTTGCAGACAAGAATGTTTGGTTCCTGGAAGAAGCTACATAACCTAATACTCTCTTGAAACTTCCTTTCGGATATTCGACGATGCTGACCAAACGACAGAGGACACCAGCGTGTCTCTGAGGTGCTGAATAAACGAGATGACGCATAATAACGGATAGCCACAGGTGCTGTATGTAAGCGGAAGTACAAATCACTTGCCCGTACCCGCTGAACGCATCTACAGTCAACAGTGCCGAGCAGTAGCGAAGAAAGCCAATTGGTTACGGTACGATAAATGTTACTATGGAGTAATATTGATATTTTTTTTTCATATTTGATATTTTTTAAATTTTAAACTAATGTTATTTAACGTATTAAAATAATATTTATTCCATTAAGAATTGCGTAGAAAAATTATAAAGTCTTGGAACCCACAGTGCCAAAAACTTCTCATGTGCAGCTAACTGTTCAGCTACCAACGTGAAGGTGACACCCAGTGAAATATTCACAATTTTTCGTGTGTTTAATGTTATTCGAAGATTCTGTCTCACAGTAACAGCAGCGGTGTTTATGTTTTCTTGCGTTAAAGCACAGACTAGAAGACAGGAATCACCTACCTTTGAAAAGTTTTGCTTTCCCTGTTAATATTTTAAACGATCTTCGAGCTGTGCTATGGGGAAGAATAAACCCTCCATGAGCCTTCTATAATATTACATAGGCTTCAGCTTTGTTTCTCTTTTCTTTCTTTTTTTAACGAAAATATAGAATTTCAGAGCAGCATAATATTCGTCGCATGTCAGTTCCATTTTGCTATAAGCGGAACTGAACATGTCTCAACTTGCATCCCTCTCACAGGCGCGAATCGGAAATGACAACAATGAAATTAGTAACAAGTGTACATTGTGTATTAAATAACAAAATATTGTAAAATTAAATTTATGCCTGAGAAGTGATGCCTGTAAAAAAATACAATTCACGCTTTATTGAAAACTCTTTTATAATGAACGTTTTAATACCTTTGTAGTCCTTAATCGACAGCAGACTCCTTTTTAGGCTATCTTTAATACAGGCCTAAATTGATATTTTTTTTTTAAATCTAGCTCTGAAATTAAGTTTTTTCCCTGCTAAAGGGGATTTTTTCGGGGCGTAAAAATCCTAAGTATGACTTCCTTCGGAAGGGAAGTAAAGCCGTAGGTCCCGTGTCATACATTTACGGCACGAAAAGGAACCTCAAGCCTGAAAGAGAGTCCTCTGAGCAAAATTTGTCGGCCGTTTCACGCCCTGAGCTGAATGGGACGCTGATGACCTGAGCTGTTAAAGAGCGTCCATAAATAAATCATTCAAAAAACAAAAAAATTCCAAGTGTGGAGGGCGGGCTGTATGGCGCACAACCCACTATGTTGCCTACAGCGAGCCTAGGCAAAAATAACAAACAGCAGATAGAACGATACGGTCCGAAATGTCGCGTATTGTGTTTACTAATTTATCATACTGTGTTTTTTTTTTTTTTTGTTCTCTTATTACACTGAACAACTTTTTCTCATTAACGAGTTCAATTCTGTATGAAATTTTTACTCTGAGAAGATTTAAGAACCTCCAGAAGGTAGTGTAATCTATTGAATGGAGCAAAAAAGAATGGAAATGGCGCAACAAAACTGTATCTATAAACCGTGGAGTTTACGTTTTATTATTGTATATGTTTGGTTTAAATGGAATCTTCTCTATACCCAGAGTGTGGCACACTCGCATAAGCGTTTGGAACCTCTGTGGTGGAGAGAAGATGGAATGTGGAACAAAAGTTCGTTTTTCTTTACAATCGCCCAGAGCACTTTCCTTCAAGAGGTGCGGGCTATTACGGCCAGGTAGTCACCTCGAGTTTCCATTGTTTACTCTGAAAGGTTCCAATGCAGCATTTTAGTTAAATTCAAAGCATTTACATTTTTTCTTTTCTATAAATGTTTTTGTATCCCCCGGATTTTTTTAGTATCTCCGTGTGCTATTTTAAATCATTTGCGTATTTTAGGGCTATAACAGTAGTATTTTTTTTGAATGATATAATTTAATGAACTACAAGTTTTATGTTTCCCTGTCCATTTGTTTGCAGTTTTTGGAAATTTCTGCACCAGAATACATAGAACTATGCGTCATAATACTACAAAAGGCGGCTCATAACTCAAATAACCTCACCGTACATTAAAACAAATTTCATTTATAAAATAGTTTATAAATAAAATATTTAATAAAGTTTTCATTTAAAAATGTAGCAACTATACAAAATGATAGTACATATTTTTTACTCCCCCCCATTTACCCACCTATAAGTAACAAAATAATTTAATTCACTGGAGTCCATAGCTTGGAGAAAATATGCATTAAATATATTAATGCATTAGATTATTTATAACAATATGTGCATAGGAACAGTTTGCTCAAAGGATTTAGAAATAAAATCCCATTATAAAGAACTTGTACCAATTTATGTAGGTTTTTTATATAAATAAACTCTTCTGACAATCCAAAGGATTAACAAAGCTGTAAAAAGAAAGCATGGAAAAATTATAAGGTTTTTATACAGAGTGATTTATATAGAACTAACACCTTTCTTTCTTTTTTTATTTCATGATGCTAGTCACAACTTGTCATACATTAATTGTAAAGTGTCTTTGAGAGATACTTAACCTCTATAGAAAATGTCCCCCCTCCTGCATAAGGCATAAGACAATAAGGTGTTCATTGTTATTGTAGGCCCTGGGTGTCTAGTGGTAACCGTATTTGTCTCGTAGACCCAAGATGGAGGATTCAATCCCGGCCAGGGCCGATAGATTTTTTCATCCCTTAAAAATCCGAAGTATGGCTTCCTCCGCAAGAGGAGTAATGCTGTGGGTTTCGTGCCGTATATTTACGCCACAAAAAAGAACCTCAAGCCTGAAAGAAGAGGCCTCTGAACAAAATTTATCGGCCGTTGCACGCCCTGAATTCAATGAGACGCTGATGGCCTCAGATGTTAAACAGCGCTCATAAATAAAAAAAACGGCGTTCATTGTGCATAATTCTGGCATACTATCTATCAAATGGTGCACAGATGGCTCCATTTATGCGGTTATGCAAACTCGCAGAACTCACGGTATTGGGCCGTCCAAAACCGACATGCCATTCATGAAGCATCTATGCAACTAGGAGTCTAGATATTATCAACAAGATGGCGCTACATGCCATGAAACCTATCCATGGTGCCTAGTGAAAGTTTCTTTGACGACCGGATAATCCCCAAAAACCTGTGGCCACCGAGATCTCCTTATTTGACAATATTGGACTTCTTCCCATGAGGTTACTTAAAAGACAGATTTTACTCCACACGCACCCAGACATTGCATGATCTGAAACAAATATTATTCAGAAAATTAGAGAGTTTTTGCCCAATCTACTTTGAGTTACCGTAAACGACAGTCGCGTGGTCTGTATTCCGCGCATGCCTTAGTTTCCCGTAACGAGAAATCTGTTAAGGTGACACGACACTGATGGAAGCTTAAGGTGAGGCTTTGTGGTAAGAAAAATGAGCACTGAAAACCAGGAAAGACCTTGGCATGTACCAAAAACTTTGATTCAATATAAACGATGACATTTTGCTACGAGAGGTCATTGCCTCTAATTCGTATGACGATACGAGTTTATGGAAAAGAAAGAAAATCACAAGAAAACTGTGATCGCAACAGGGAAACTTTCTTCCCTGAGTGCAATAAAAGAACAAGCAGATCAACTACTGAAACGTCGGTCCTGGTCCATATTTGCCCTCTAAACCCAAGATCGCGGGTTTAAACCCGGCCAGGATCGATGGATGTTTTCGAGTGCAAAAATCCTAAGTATGGCTTCCTTCGGAAGGGAAGTAAAGCCATGGGTCCCGTGTCGTACATTTACGGCACGAAAAAGAACCTCAAGCCTGAAAGAAGAGACCTCTGAGCAAAATTTGTCGGCCGTTTCACGTCTTGAATTCAATGAGACGCTGATGACCTGAGATGTTAAAGAGCGTCCGTAAATCAACAACTATTGAAACTCTGGAGGAAAGGCGAGGAATTTATATTTAAAGTTATCTGTAGCAAAGTATCGTTCCTATTATAACTCCTGGAGATATGTTTAAAGCATCTGCTAGAAGTCGTAGATCTATTTTGACAAATCGGAAATAGATTGTGCATTTTTAGTTGGTTCATTGATTTACATGCAGTCTTGGGTTCAGCATGCCTCATTGCTGAATATTTCTTCTTTTATGAATATTATGTAATATCATATCTTCCTGTGGCTCATGTTCGATGCCTCCAAATGCTGCGATTCGAAGTAATTCCTTCTTTTTCTACATATGTGCAATGTACATTTGCGGTAAACCGACAAATATTTTGTGCGGTACTGTTAACCGCTAATAAAACCAAGCGGTGGCCGGCAAATATCTAATTTTAGGCCCACATTTCTGTTTTGAAGAATAATATATATACTTTCCAGAAATAAAGTAAGGGAAAATGATCGTCCCCTTTTAGCTGAGAATATCTTCTGCACATTTTATGTAGTAACAATGATAACAAGTTAATTAAAACAGACATTTTTTAAAAAATTCTATTACGTCTGCAAGTAATGTTATTTATAATAACAAAAATCTAAAAGGCAAGTCGTTTGTTAATGCATCTAAATCCATTCTCGGATTTCCTAAACCTACGTTAAACATTTCTATCCGTTAAGAGTTTGTGTTAAAGCATATTCTCAAGCAAATCGTCCTGAATGTTTCTCAATACGGCGAGTTGAAACAAATCTTCCATTCCTAGTGTTAAAGTATTACTCTGAATGGGCAAAACTCTTTAATAATAAACACAGTTACTCTGTGTTACCGTTTTCAGTCACGTGACTTTGTAGTTTACGGTAACAAAATCACATCATGGTAAAAACTCTCTAATAATGACACCTAAAAACGACAACTTGAGTTATGCCTTACGTAGGAGGGAGGGCATTTTCATTTTTATAGAGATTAATGTTCTCCCATAGATACTCTACATTTGATATATAACAAGTTGTTGCTAGCATCGTTCGTTTGGAATTAAATAAAGAAAGAAATGGGTTAGTTCTGTATAAATCACTCTATACATAACAGAAAAATTATTGGAACATTATTTGCAACCTAAACAGGGCAAGAAAAGACAAATTCCGTGTGAGATAATAGATCGATATTTGAATTGAGACAGTAAAATTTGAAGCTTAGATATGATTCAAGGAAATGTAAAATTGAGACTTTCGAGAAAGACATGGGTTTAGTGCTAATGTGGAATACGATTATTCGCAGGCGTGTTCGCAAGCCTCACTTTTTTTCCTCACCCACTTAAAGGAATAAAAAGAAAAGGCTTACAGGCTCCTCATTTATCAGTCCATCCTTATATTCGTATAACACGACTCTTGTTGGTATGCAGAGGTACTGCTTGTTCTATTCAAAAATACATTAGTTTCGTTCTTCTTCTCCTTCTTCCGCCGCTCGAAAAGAACACGGCACAATTTTGTCCTTTCCTCTCCTCTCCTCCTCCTTTTTATGCATATTTCAGCAGTTTCCTTTCTGGCGTACGCACATAGAATATTAAATATAAACAGAGAGCGCGCGGAATTCCCAAGGTATATACAATGGAACGGGGCATATACTGCGTGTTTGCTTTGGTTCATGCGCTGTATTTTGACGTGAGATTGAGGAGGGCTTTGTCTCTAACGAGATCTGCAGCTGCCTGAGATGAACTCCTTCCATCCATTCGTCCATCAGTCCGTCCACGCTTTCTTGGTCCATATCGTGCAAGTCGTCATTCTCGTGAGATGCACAACTCCTTTATAACCTACGTTCTTGCTGCTGTCAAGAAATAGCACTTTGTACCTTCTTCTGGGGTTCATTCCTTTCAAAATTACGTCGCTATTCCTTAGCCAGCTAATGAATCTATAATAAACATAGTAAACATAAAGAAAAGAATTATTTTTATTAAACAGTGTGCACCCAGTTTTCTTTGTTTTTCTATTTATTTATTTACGGACACTCTTTAACATCTCAGGTCATCAGCGTCCCATTCAACTCAGGGCGTGAAACGGTCGACAAATTTTGCTCAGAGGCCTCTCTTTAAAGCTTGAAGTTCTTTCTCGTGCCGTAAATGTACGACACGGGACACACGGCTTTACTTCCCTTCCCTTCCGAAGGAAGCCATACTTAGGATTTTTACGCCCGAAAAAAATCCATCGGTCCTGGCCGGGTTCGAATCCGCGATCTTGGGTGTAGGAGGCAAGTATGGTAACCACTACACCACCAGGACGGACAATTTTCTTTATGTGTTTAGAATATTTATCATACATTTATTCACAAACTCTAGTTTTTCCAAACCTGTTCCCACTAGTTATTTCCAATTCATTCCTTTCCCCCCTCTCTTTTTCTCTGACTCTGCTCACTTCTTCCCGTGTTGGTTGAGCGGTAATACGAAGGTTACCTTTTAAGTTGTTTCAAAAATTATGAAAGGAAAAGAAAACTGTTTTATTGCTTTTCAAAATAATCGCCTTTAAGATTTATACATTTTTGCATGTGTTCATACCAATTCTAGTAACATTTTTTCCCCTCTGAAGGTGGTATCTGAAAAACATGGTTTTTAATGGCTTCAACAGCTTCTTGAAGTAATGAAAATCGCTATCCGCGCATTTTTTGTTGGCATTCTGGAACAAAAAGAAGTCGTTAGGTGAATACGGACAATGAGACATTAACTGGATGTTTTTCTCCTTCAAATAGTCAAATGTTTGACGCGTTCCTGATTTCGTCGAACTGGTAAACCATTTCTTGCATACGATTCAGCATCAACTGTTCTTCGATGCTATAAAGGAATAGTTGTGACATGTGCAGTACAACCGAAGAAACAAACGATCATTTTCTTGAAAGTGCTTCGTGAACGAACAACTTTTGTGGGATTCGGTTCATCTTGAAACATTCAAACAGTGGATTATTGTTTATAGTTTCCGGCTCATACGAATATATCCAAGTTTCGTCACCTGTCACGGTGTTGTATATGGACTTTTCAGTTTCTCTGTGAAATTTTTTGACCATTTCATTACACTCCAGCGTTTTATAAGCTTCGGTCAAATTATGCGGAATGTATCGGGAACAGATCTTTTTCACAGCTAAATGTTCATGCAAAATCGAATGTACTGCAGTCTTCGATTAGCTTAAGGGTGCCTCTATCTCATTGTCGGCCACATGCCGATCTTCTTTAATCATGTTGCGTACAGCATCGGCATTTTTTGGAATGACAATCGGTTTTGGTCGAACTCCACGAAATTCATCAACGAAGGACGCACGACACGACGAAATTCAGCAAACCAATCGTAAACAGTCTTTTCTGATGGTGCTTCATTACCGAAAGTTAAACAAAGCGATTCTTTGCATTGCTGTTAAGTTAGGCTTTACTGAAATCTTAAAAAATTATCCAATGAAAACATTCACGTGAATTTCCATTTTTCGCAAAATTTCTTTGTTTACACGCTCACTGTAAACAAACTACTCGGTTAATTTCTAAGCTACAATATTATTGTTTTCACAATAACAAATTCAATTTCTCCGAAAAAAGTAACGATATATCGCAATAGCGCCACGTATTGGTTGTTATTAAAAACTTAAAAAAGGCAACTCTCATAGTATCTTTAAGTATCGCTTTTGTTCTGTTCTACTGAAATGTGCTTTCCAACTTTAACTGTATGTGTGCTATGAACATACCAAGTTATGTATACATCCTAAAGTTATTATCTTAATTTATAAATTATTATAACGTAATCAATCGTTCATCTGTAATCCCTAAATATCTAAATGTGTTAAAAGTATGTCCAGAGATATGAAAACATATTTGTAATTTTTAATGTCAATGTGCTGACAAATTCTCTTAGTTATTTTTAGTTATGTGCTATTTACATATTTTTATTATTTCTGTAATAGGATTTAAACCGATATATTTCTGATGTAGAAAAATAATATTGCTGTATAAGTTCATTACAATATTAATAGAATACAGTTTCAAACTTGAAAAGAAAACTAAAAATAATGCACTCAGGGAATTTCCATACAAGTAATATTTAAAGATCTCTTCTTAGAATAGAAGTGCATTTAATTGTTCTAGATGTAAAAGGCGTCTTAGAAACAACCTAAATACTTATAAAATATGACTATATATGTAATATTTAGTATACAGGTCGGCTTCGGTGACTTAGGGGTAGCGGGTTCAAACCCAGCCGTGCAGGTCCTGGGAGGGAATTTAAGACATGGTCGAATGTCGTTAACAACTCCATGCTCAAAAATAAGAACCTATATAACTCTGAAGGTCGTTTTACGTTCAAGTTATACCTTAGTTCCGTGACAGCTACCGACGGATGGGCTTTTATCGCGTTACTTTATCTTCTGTGGCTAAGTAGTAGTTGGTTCAAATCTAGCCGAGGTTCCATAGATTTTTCTGGATGTAAAAATATCCAACTGAAGTCCTGCGGGAGGGAATTTTGGTCATATGTTTCATGTGGTAGATTTACAGCACTTTAAAGAACTTATATTCCCTGAAAAGAGATCCCTGGACAAATCATTATCGACCGTCTCACGTCCAAGTATTACCCCTTATTCCCTGCCAGATGAGAATGGATGCGATGGCTTATTTTTTGTCACCCTATCCTTTGTAGAAAAATTAGCGTTAACACATTATTCTTGGTAACTACCACTTCCCAAATGAACATTGTAAAATACAGTGGAACTTTTAGGTAGAATATGTATGCTACATAACAACATGGATTAAATATAAACTATAAACGAAGGAATAATTGTTCAAAAATGCCAAAAGGATTAATGACCAAAGAGTACCAAGAAAGGAGCTGAACTATAAAACTAATGATAAGAGAGATATGGAAATGGACGCATTTATTGTGACGAAGAAACACAGGTGTGGCAGGAACAATGACCCATTTTAAATCTTGCGCTCTTTTTGGTGACGGCTTCCTGGAGAGCTGTTGTTTGTACCATTGCTTAGTGAAGCTCAAAGTATTTTTTGTACACATATTACATCATCTTGGCCGCTCGCTCCGTTGCACAGCACTATTGGTAGTCGGTATGGAGTGTTGATCGAATGAACAGTGAGCGTTTGCAATTGAAACTTTTTTCCAAATATGGTGATTGTGTCGTAAGAGCGCAGCGTTTGTTTTGGTACCATTTCAACATCGGCCGAAATGGACAAATTCCTGCACGGAAGACGATTACGAGATGGGTGAGGCAGTTCAGGACAACAATAGCTGCTTCAAACAAGAAGTCACCTAGTAGGACATGTACGGTTTGCACGCGGATAACATTGCAACTAATTGCTCCTTTAGAGCAAAGTCCAACGCGATCAGTTCATCGGCATTCGCAAGCTATTAACTTATCGGAGAGAAGTGTGCGACGGATGGTGCACTTGGATATTTAATGTCATCCTTACAAGAAGCAAGTGGTGCAACACTTATTGCCCAGAGATCTAGAGGCTCGAAATTTCTGGAGATGATAAACACTCAATTCGACTTTCTCAACAGTTTGATGATGTCTGACGAGGCCCATTTTCAGTATCATGCTATGTAAACAAACCTCAGGTACTGGGCGCCAACCAATATTCATCACCTGCATAACGCTAAAGCTACTGTTTGGGGCTGAGTGTCTTCTCAGAGTACTATTGATCTCTATTTTTTTGAGAATGACGCAGGTAAAACTGTCACATAGCGTTATGGTGTTATGTAATGCAGCAAATGCGCCTTAAGAACATCCATATGCAGTCATTGTGGTTCCAACAGGACGGTGCAACCGCTCACACATGTTGAATGTATGACTATCTTATAAACAATGTTTCCAGAGCACATTGTTTTCCCGGTTTGGTGATGTCAACTGGCCATCCCGTTCTCTCGATTAATCGGAGAGTGATTTTATTCCGAGGGGATTCCTGAAATCCAGAATGTGCGTTAACAGGCTAGAATTGAAAAATAGCACTCACATCGTAATGGGGGTCATAACAAGTGACACTGTTCGTAAGGCTATGGAAAGTGTGTGTGCCGAAGATTGCATTGCCAACAATGGTAGTCACCTGAAGGACATAATTTACAAAATGTGACACGTGTAAGGAATAGCATGAAGTGCTCTTGCAAGCAGTGTTCACCAATAATATGCAGCTCCAATAAATCATTCTTAAATATTGTGTTCGAAATGTGCCATTGTTTCTGCCGCACCCTGTATATGAATATTGTCTAATGTTTGGAAAGACGATGATGGTGATTGGTCCCATTTATGTTGCCTATAAATTGTATAGCATTTTCTCTCACTGCTGCTGTACTTTACGCTTGGGTCTTTTTGAGTAATGTTTGACAACTTTGTACTCCGGTATCCATTGTGTTGTGAATTTATTCAGTGTAGCTAAAACATTGCTTCACTTTTACATAATGCATGAGTAGATGTTACTGAGAAAAATGAAGAAAGACGAACCGGTACATCACCTTCTTTTATAGTTGTCAGTTTTAACAATTTTACGGCAGTGCTAGTAGACGCTTTAGAAATTCTCACCTGTTGTGTACAGTTACAGACTGATTTCCATGCCATGTCCTCTTATACAAGTGTTTCTTCAGTTAAAAGACGGTGCCTTCTTTTATAACTGTTTCTAAAAGCACCGAAGGGGAACTTTACTGCATTAGGAATGTCTTACAAACACTCAGAAAACCTTTACAGTTTCCAAATAAATCCTCAATTGGCACTCACTTCAATGGTAAACATTTATTTGAAGTACATAAAAAGAGTCACGCATATAATTATAATGCCTGCAGCTGACAAAAGATAGCGTTTGAAAAGGACATAATACGGCTTTTCTTTGCAATTGTGTAAATTGAGTCCCTAAGCGAACGGTAAATAAAATATGTATAATATTTTATATAATGAAACACAAGTGATAAATCAATTTTTATCCTACATATTTTCCGAAATATATTAGCACATTTATTTACTGCTCAATCTTGATAATGGTTGTATTATTTATAGTTAAATATTGTATTTTATTTTATTATATAGAAAATTAGTTTATTAGTTATACCTTCAAGTCATGTGTATTGCTACATTTATTAATATTAATAATATTAACAACATAGAAGATAACTTTAAAAAAATTTTAAGGCAATACTTTTTTACTTTTTAAACAATTCCACGTCGACAAAAGAGTATTTACTAAACTACACACTTTCTGTTTCTTTAACGTTGGTATTATATGAGATGAGTTAACCGCAGTTAGTTGACTGTATAACGCAGACGTAACCGCTTCTAGTGGCTCAGTGGTAAAGTTTGCGATCACTGATCCGGAGGTTCTGAATTTGATTCCCGGCCAGGTCAAGCTGCCTCTGTAAGGTTTTTTCCGGTCTTTTCCTTGCCCTGAGAAGATGGATGTCACATTTAGTTCATCCCTACAGACTACAGGCCTACACCTACACCTACATCTACAGATGTCGTCATGTCGGTATCGAACATAAAAAAAAATAAATAAATTCATAGTGTTCGGCGTAATTTAGTGCAAATTTGGTACTTCGGGCAAAATTCTGAAGCCAAAATACATTTAAAATATACACAAATATATGCAGGTGAACTTTTATATTAATTTTAAATTTTATTAATCACTTTTATTGATTATTTTACATTGTAAATGTTATATGTTTTGTTTACTTTAACAATTCACAATATAACAGAGATCCACCAACTTATACATTGTTCTAGATCCTAAATAATCTACCATAGTTGTGTCCCAGGATCTGCCATGCCTTCTCCAGATTATCGGCATGTTATATCCCCATGACTACACTAACTTACACGTCGTACTGCTAATTTTAAACGTTCTTCCTTTTCTTAATTTTCTAAAATTTTCCAGCACTCTTCTAAATCCTGTTTTTTACTTCTCTTTCTACTCCACGGTCTGCTAATATTTTTATTGTTATATGTTCTTCTTGCTACCAACCCTATTCCCAAATTATCTCTCTCCGTTTTGCAGTTTCCATGTATTGTACTAAACACATTTCCCAGTCAGGATTCCGGGCTAGTTACTGTACAGCAAACTGCTTTGTTTAATGTTTCTGAGGATATTCGTGAGGCTTTAGTTTGGAACGAACTGACTGCCCTAACTCATTGATTTCTCTGGAGCGTTTGACTCTGTTAATATAAATCCTGCGGTTTCGCTCCTTTCTCTCCGGCCGACAACAATGGGTTGCAGATCGCTTTTAGCTTTCGAGTTAGAGTGTGGAGTGCCATAAGGACCAGTAGTGGGACTAATATAATTTTCTATTTACACCAAATGACATCACTAACCATATTAAGCATTGCAGTTACCCTATATGTGCTAACGATCTACAACGGTACATGCGTCGAGACATACATGAACTCAATAGCTGAAGACCTATGTTCAGTATCAACACGGGCTAAACAAAACGACCTTATCATAAATCCGAGAAAATCGCAGACAATCATAATGAGGACTAATCGACTATTAAACAAAATTAATCAAACAGTATTCATTACCGAGAAATTTGATTAAACAAAAGTGTAAATAACGTAATTTATAAAAAAATATTAGTGTTTATTTTGGCAGTAATATTATTATTATTTGGCAAATTCAAACAAAATAAAAATGTTAAAAAAATGTCAGTATTCCATAGCTTGAAACGCCTTAAGAGTTTTCTCATATTCAACATGCATTAAAAAAACCACTTGTGTCAACGTTAATTATGGCACATTTCGATTACTGCAAAGTACTGTAGTGCCAAATCTTGGACAAATACCACAACGTATTCATAATGCCTGTGTTTGCTATGTATGCAACCTACATAAATCAGATCATCATGGCCTAGACTGAATGCTAGAAGGAAGTTGCACTCCCTCAATCTTCTGCGTCAAGTTCTATGCACCTCAACTCCACACTGTCTTTCGACCCGTTTTCACCCTTTCACTTATAATATAAACACCCGATTGATTAACAATTTCTTTCTCTCTATTCCCTTACAGTTGTCTCTGGAACTTTCTGCAGTCTCACGTCAACGACTGCCGGTCACAACGACAATTTTGAACATTGCTCGAAGATTATTTAATTAAAGAATGCAACTTTTAACAAGTACTATGCTCAAATTGTTCATTACATTAACTGTATTGCATGTATTGTAATCGCAATTGCACCTGGCGAAGTGGAAGAAAGGGTCTTACATACTTAACTTCTCCAGGTAAATGATTATTATTATTATTATTATTATTATTATTATTATTATTATTATTATTATTATTCCTTTCATTCCATCACACAGCACATTTTTCAACAATGTTATGCTTATAGTTTGAAGCTATACAGCTCAATAATTAATTCAAAATTAGGGCGTAATGGGTTAATGAACTCAGCAGGAAAAAAAATAGTGGAAGCAGAAGTACACTGTTCAAAGCCATTAGAGAACAAAAGTTTGAACTTATGTATTGCAGCCTTAATTGGGTTTAAGATTGTAAATATGCTTTTAAAGAAAGTTCAAATTGTTATAATACCATCAGAGTACGAGGGTAGGTCCATAAGTTTCCGGCCTCGCCGATGAGGATTATCGCGTTCACAAAACTCTTATCTGGTTTCCTGCCTTATTTGTTAAGTAAATAATTGCAGCTGTAACTTCCGTTTCGTTGCGTTCAGTTGTTCAGATATAGTTCATAAAGAAGGCTATGTAAAGAAGAAATTGTGACATGTTCAAAATGGAGTTTCGAGCTGTTATCCACTTCTTCACGAAAGAAGAAATGAAATTAAACAGCAATTGGGCGGAGTATACGGGGAAGCACCCTTCTCATATTCTACCGAAACAGAATGGGCCAAACTTTTGCGAATGGGTTGAGAAATCATTGAAGACAAAGAGCGTGTAGATCGGTGTCCTGAAAATATCGCACTTATGAAAGGAGAAATTATGAAAAACCGCTTGCTCCTATGTCAAATAGACATAGCAGCAAGATTGAATTTTTCTAAAACAATAGTCTTTCGAATTATTCATGAACATTTAAACATGAATAAGGTTAGTGCCTAGACTTCTTTCCTCAGTCCAAAAGTAGCAACTAGTCATCTGTTGTCAGGAATCTTAGGAGCTCTGCCATGGAACAAGTTGGAAGTTCTGCAAATCATTATTAGAGGAGATGAAACAATGGTCCTGTACTGTGATTATTCAAAAGAAAATCAATGGAGTAGCGTAAATCTGGCGAAGCACCGCCTCTAAAGGTCAAGGTCACTCAGTCAACCAAGAAGATCATGGCCACAATCTTTAAGGACTGTGAAGGAATACTCTTCAATGACTTCAAGAAGAGAAACACCACAGTAAATGGGGAGTACTATGCTGGCCTACTGCACAGACTGCGTACTTCCATCAAAGAGAAAAGGCAAGGAAAGCCAAGTAATGGCGTGCGCCTCCTTCACGACAAGAGCAAAGAGCTCTTCTTGCAAAGGAAGCTGTGAAGAAATGTGGCTTCAAGGAGATCGGTCATTCACCCTATAGCTCAGATCTAGCTCCCAGGGACTATTTCCCCTTTTCAAACCTCAAGAAGGGCCTTCGAGGAAGGAATTTATGTGTGACGAAGAAGTGATGAATGCTGTCGATGTCCATTTTGCAGACAAGACTTCGGACTATTTGGAGGGGGGGGGGTTGATATGTTAATTCAAAGATGTGAGAAGTGTATTCTATAAAGGGTAACTATACTGCAAAGTAAAATAAAGTTTTTGTCTTTATCATACTTAGGAAATGGAAACTTATGTACCTATCCTCGTGCATCTTGTTTACTTCTCATTTCACACAAGGATGCTATAGGTGGAAATTACAGACAATGTTGAAAACTAAAGAGGTAGTTAACGTTTAGCGTTATTTGAAACGGACATCTAGTGCCCGTAGGTGAAGCGTTCACCTTTGTTCTCTTTGTTTACATTTAAGTAGTCAACATTACGGACTATTAGAAACTGTTCGAGCGGTCACATTGCTGCAGGAAGGTTGAACTATTCGTGTAGGGCTGCTGAGCTTAATATGACTAAATCTGTAATTGGTAGAGCATGGAAACGCTTCACTGAAACAAATGCGCTCTCTAGTAAACCAGGTCAAGGTCGAAATCGTAAAACATCGGCCAGAGAAGACCGATATGTAGTCAAAATATATTCGCAGAGCTACTGCTCGGGACCATAAAAATGATCTGAGACCTGCACCTTGTGCAAATGTCTGAGCAAACAGATTTAGAGAAGCAGGTTTAACGAACACATCATAAAGCTCCGAGATTAAATACCTGCTTACAAGGGAGCCTCGGTAAGATTTGCTCAGGAGCACAGGAACTGGCTGGCAGCTTTGTCACTGGCGCAATGTGCTGTTTACAGACGAATCTCACTTTTGTCTAACACAGTGTGATGTCTACTTGTGTATCGTCGCGGTAGTGAGAGTTTTATAGAAACAGCAGTTCAGGAAAGACAGCTTTGGTGGTGGTCAGTCATGGTGTGGGGTGGCATCACTGTTGTGGCAGACAGACCTTACAGCCGTCAGAAACAGACTTAATGCTGCCAGGTATATAGCTGAAATGATACTAGAGCATGTTGCAGTCGGAATGCGGCCTCGGAAATGCTACAGCAAGAATCACCACGGTCACCCTATAGGAAATTCAGATTCAAATAATTGACTAGCCTTAACCCTATTGAGTATTTATGAAATAAACTGGAGAAACAAGTGCGAGACAGTCCTGTATCCCCTCAGTCTCTTCGACAGCTTGCAGAGGCATCTTATCTAACAATGGGGGAACATCCCACAAGCGGACGGGCGTAAACTGATCAGCAGCTCTCCTCTAAGATGTGAGGAAATATTTCAGGCACGTAGAAGCCATACCAGGCACTGATGTGTTCCTAATGTGTAAAATTGAAATCAATTGAAGGAGTTTTCACTTTAATTTAAAAAAGTTGTCTTTAATTCCGCCTTACAGCATCCTTGTATGAAATGAGGAGTAAACAAGAGGTATACTGCTGTTAAAAAAGATTAAACTTTATATAAAAATATTTACCAAAACAAATCCAATTATGGTTGCAATACACATGTTTAAATTTTTGTCCCTTCAACAGTGCATTTATACAGAGTTGTTAATCAATTATACTGCAGAAATTTCAGAAGTTGAGTCGTAGAGACATGGAATCTATAATTTACATGTTCATATTACAAAGTTATGACAGAGTCACTGACTAATGAACCTTCTTTTCGAAATTATACTTAACAATAACAAAGGATATCATGGAGCAAGTCTGTCTAACGCAATCGATATGATACTGGTGTCAATGTTGTCATTGAGTTCGAATATTGCTTATTACTTTATTTTATATTTTAAACAAATTATTACTATTCAATAATATTTTAAAAGCTCAATTTATTTATTATACATGTTTAGAATACAAAAGAAAATACTCTGCGGCCCACAAACGTACAATCTTCAAAGCTATATTCATCAGGCTATACAAGCAAGTTGACAGCCCCCTTCTAGACTACGTAACACCTTAAATCAGTTGACCGTTGTTCAGTGCCAATCTATAATACGACTATTTTAGAGGTATTTATAGCACTAACTCTCGAAAAGTTTGATGATAGCTTTTGAAAATGAGTATTTCTCAATTTGAAGTATTCTAAGGCAATTTTAACTATTTTTCTTTAACACTGACTTATCAGCATCTAATTTTAACTTCCGTATCCCCCATATAATTCCATTATTTTTCTTCATGGACTTTCTAAGACTTTTCTACAATCCCTGAAATTACTGCACAGATTGCCCTTAAAATTATGTAACATTTACAAGAGATATTTTTAGTGTGTTTCTCTACACAATGCTTTTTATAACTATAATCACTTTGCTGGTATGTTTCATCTTCAAAAACTACAAAAAACTGCAAAACCGAACTTATTTTTATTATTTGTAATTGTTTTGGTTTTTAATCCCAATGTTCTGTGGTCTTCTATTTTTTTTTTTTTTTTTTTTTTTTTTTTTTTGTAACATCCAATCACAAATTTGTGTATAAAGTTCTTAAAATGTCCACTTAAACGGTTAATATGCTTTGCTGAAGTTACTAAAAACATATATCATAATTATCACATAGCAAGCATAAAACATTAATTTTGTTGCTCTTAGAGTTCATAAAACAGAATTTGCTGGTATTAACTGAGATATGTTGACAAAAATATCTCTCTCTCTCTCTGAGCCAGTAATCTTTACTATAAACTATATGAGTCATAATCACACTGTATTCTTCAGCACGAACGCTAATGATGCAAGCGTTAATTAAGGTGAGTGAATATTACTGAAAATTAATTTTATAACAAACGTGACTGTGGTTGGAAGTGTTTAAATGGTTGTGTGCCCAGTGGCATGCAAAATTTGAGTGATTTTATTGCACATAATTTTGTAGAAATGAGGAAAGGGCTCCGTAGAAAAACGGTATATGCGACTCACAGAATTTTTGGTCTCCAGGATTTAAAACATATAAGCAATAACGGTAAAGGCATGCAAGAAAATCGCTCAAGCCACTGTTGTACAGAACATCTCTTGACAGCTCATAGCTTTTAGCAAGAAGTATGGATGCCTTCAATGTATATTTGAAAAATTATTTATAATAATTTATGGCATTGTAGACTATTCGTTGTGTATCAAAAACATTGCGTGATCAACCTTTTGGAGCACCTTCTAAAGCTTATATAATGTGAATTTGTATACGGGCTTACACATCAAGCAAAGTCCAGTGACTCTAAAGCTTACGTCACAAAACAATTTATCAGTATACTTATAATGGGTTTGTTAGTTTCTATCTAAACTACAGCAAAGTAGTTCAACTTTTATCGACTGATCTGCGCCACTTGTGATATGAAAACGTCCTTGCTCCTAGCAGAAATTGCATTCTGCTGCTGAAGACTGTGTCAGCATGGTAGTGCAACACAAGAAACTTTGTTATGCTGGGTGGTTGTCGAAAAACCAGGTAGCCAGCCAGTCAGTCTGCAAACACCAATTACTTCGACGAGCCAGATAACGAAGGAATGCTGGCAGAGAAGGGAAACGAAAAGAATGAAATTTGTGTTATCACAACTATTTGGTTACTTTTTCGATACAAAGAAGCGATTTGTGCCATGAGGAAGTTTTCATTCATCTCATACGAGATGTATTCTCTACAATAAGCAATTGTAATAATGAAGGCATACGTGCGTACCAATTCCATTAAGAAAACGTGAGAAAATTTTGCAACCAAATTTTCTGTTGTTAGTGTTCCTACTAAGATATTCAAGAATGAATATCGAGCGCGAAAAAACCAAGCGCTGTCCTATCTTATAGCGACTGTTGTCGCGGATATTCAAACTTGGACGCTTTTGTTTCTGAGGCCAGGGAGTGGTTTTTAGTGTTCCATACTGATGTACCAGCGCCGTCAATAATGGTAAGCTAAACGTACAGAAACACGAAATACCTAGACTAGTGTATACGCTACCACCATTAATGCCGGTGTTTGTACATGTTCGGTGTTTAACGGCAGTGGGTAGACCAGAGAGCTTTGGAAAACAAATCATTGTAGTATAAAGATATATTTGTAAAGGATAGAAAAGTTAATGTTAATGAAAGCTCATCTACCACGGAATAATTAGAAATAATATACATATAAACTAAAGATGCTTGTAACAGTATTACTTATAATTGTGAAAGTTCCTACATCTGCAACTTATTGAAATATTTTAAAAATCCATTGAATATACCGCTATTTTCTTGTTTGATGATTCATAAATAAAGTATAAACATTACATAGATTGCCTGTCAAACATAGAATATGAAGCAGGAAATGTCTCAAAATTTCCTATTTAATTATAATTGCTTCTGATGACTACTATAAACAAGATACAATTGTATCTTGTTTTAGGTAATCAAGGGTATTAATATTACAATATTACAATTAAAAGGAGGACCCTAATATTATATGTATTAGTGAATGTATGTATAGACATGTCTTTTTATTAGCAAGTAATATTCAAGTTACCTTTCAATGATACCATGTCTTTGTTATGTTTTTGTAAAAGGAATGGGAATGCTGTTCTTTGTCGGAGAGCATTAGCTTTACCTGAGAAAAGCATTATTTGTTAAGCATTACTCTTTTGAACCCTCTCGGACACATCGCCGGCGCCAGATGTCAATACGCTGTAAACTGCTAGGAATATCTAACTGTACTTGCAGTCAAAAGGAACTACCGCGTACAAAAACACGCGTTTTCACAGAAACCAAGGTAATAGTGGTTTCAAAGGGAGGCCGCATAAATGGCTGAAACGTGCTTAATCGCTAGAATCTATTGAAGGGTAGATGCCTATTTTTCCTTGCCGTGGGAAGAGAAAATGTTTCTTGGTAAAGCCCAGAATCCTCAACCAGTCAACATGTTTGAAAGTCGACGAATTAAAGAAAACTTGTAATAAACCATGCGCTAGTGTGATCCAATAATATTCTAGAAGGAACCAAATGCAATTTATTTAAACGAGTTGGCATAAGGGATCTAATATTAACTATGAGAAGTTAAATTTTGAGGCATTCCCAAGAGGAAGCGGTCCACAGAACAGTAAGAGTAGTAACGGTAGCAGCAAGAGTGACAATTAGTATCTGCCTTATTCAGCGCCATAGCAGAGTAGTTAAACCGTCGCGAAGAGTTGAAGTAAATCGTTCGTTCAGTGAGAGTCGGTCAGGCAGTGCAACGTAATAGTAATAATTGTCACAATCGTGTTAAAGTGAATAACTACGCGAGTGAATACAGCGAATTATAATCCGTCGAAGTACAGCTATTCCAGAACCTTCTAATTTTTCAAATAAATTAAATGTTCAACCAGTGCCGAACTTCATTAATACAGTGAACAATCTCCTTTCTCCCTAATGACATTACGTCATTAAAAACAGTCCAAAATTACCCTGAGATCCCTTTCCTCTGCATTGGAACCAGAGAGTTAGGAAACATTGAACTCATGACTCCGAGAGCCGAGGCAAGACATCTAATTGTCCAATTAAAATTAAATAAATAATAAATCACCCATTCACGATAATTCCTGTTCCAAATAACAACTTTATGACAATCTTTCGCTGCTATCGTCCAGTCATAGCCTTCAAATTGGCGGCCAGTTGTGGAAACTTGTAAAATAAAATATACCCTGCTCAGGAAAGGTTAAACTATGTCATTAGTAGAAGAAAGTGGGCTGAAAACACAATCGGCATAAACCGACAGGTAAGTTAAGTTCGATCTCTCGACGGGTCTTAGGTGAGGTAACGTTTTCTTACCTAGTTCACTCCCAGTGATTTCTCTAGAGGAACATTTCTCTTACAGACAATACTTGCTCTCCGGTCAATGGCACTCACATCTCAGAAAGTCGCAGAGATCATATTGGATGCTGCGATCCTAATCTCATCAGCGGAATGTATCTAGTCCATACTGGCCCACTAGATGGTGCTGCGTTCCATTGGATGCCATAACCAATTTCAGATAATCGGATAAAACTTCTCATAACATCCCCGTTTTCTTTCCGCGAGAAAGTTTTAAAATCGTATGTCAGAGGAGGGCAACTTACGCCTATGAAAAGTTGGAAAATGCGGCTATAATTTGTCGTTTTACTTACAGCCAATCTCTAGTATTTAACGAAATCTTTTTAAAACAACATCGTATTCTATTAAGAACTTCGGAGTAACAAAAATGCCGCTCTGTTTACAAATTAATGAATTATTTCTATTTCATAATAAAAACAATGATCATAACATTTTACTTCATATTGATACTAATATACTTGCGATTTTATGCTGAAAACTTGATATTTAAAATACCATTAACATGTAAAACCTGAATAAAAACAATAAAATGAATTTCTTTTAAAAATTGTGAGAAATTAAATGGTGTAGAATGAATGAATAAATGAAAGAATGGATTTGGAAATGAGATACATATAAACAAGTAAACTACAAAAAATAATTTAATGTTTTCTTCGGACAACAGCATAATAGAATAGATGATACTTTATGCTGGATATCAAATACAGCTGAACTACGAAAAGTATCCATAAAGCGTTATTAGGAACGGTTTAACTTGTTAACTCTTTTCTCGTGCAGAAAATTACTAATAAATTTGAGTTTTTGTGAAAAATGATAAATGTTCACTCAATATTAATTATGTTTTTCTTGGTCTGGAAATGAAATAGTACGTGAAATAGGCCAATAGGTTTTAAATTTCGACATTTTTTTAAAAAAATACTTTAATCTATTTGGAGTTTTGCTGCATATAAAATAAATTGTTCAAGATAAGGAATGTTATTCCAAAAACAAATACTATATCATATAAACGCCGTGAATAGCCTATAATATATGTAGACCTTTAGCGCCACTTTGACTTTAGAACGCTACTGAATAGTCTTGATTCTCTAACACTTTCAAATTTTATACACATCAACTATTTTCTCTCTACAAAGGAAGTTTCAAGAACCAGGAAAATATATAATGTATAGTTAGTTGTTCGCAGCCGAATGTACAAAATAAAATAGTTTTCCTTACCTCGTCATAGTAACAACCTTTCAATTACTAAACGGCAGAATTAAGTTTCAGTAGCAATTGATGCCACACTTCTGTTAACTCGTTCCATCACTAGATGACATGTAAATAGGCTTCTGTATTTGGTATTATTTTAAATAACTAGTTTATTTACGTAAATGATTTAGCTTAATCATCGTACATAATGCAACTTAACATGTCGAAACCTCTGAAAAATTAAACCAGTAACTATAAACAAGTAAATAGTTCGTATAAATATATGCCCAATTTTGCCTAGTCTTTTACTTTCCTTTTTTTTTTTTTTTTTCTCCCCTTTCTTTTCTTTACGTGCCCAGAAAGAATTCAGAGCCTGTCTTATACCCTCAGAGGTGGGAATTGTTTTTAATGACAAATGACTGGCAATAACCTTGGATTAGCACTGCACTCAATTTCGAATACTAAAGTAATTATAGGTAATATACGTACATACTGTTTTTTTATTTGTTTATTTATGAACGCTCTTTAACATCTCAGGTCATCAGCGCCCTATTCAATTCAGGCCATGAAACGGCCGACAAATTTTGCTCAGAGGCCTCTTCTTTCAGACTTGAGATTCTTTATCGTGCCGTAAATGTACGACACGGAACCCACGGCTTTACTTTCCTTCCGAAGGAAGCCATACTTAGAATTTTTACGCCCAAAAAAATCCATCGATCCTGGCCGGTTTTGAACCCGCGACCTTGGGTTTAGAAGGCAAGTATGGTTACCACTACACCACCAGGACCGACTATCATCATCTCCCGTGGTTATGTACTTGTGACAATTCATGTAGAGACCTTGCATATTTTTGGCAAAGGCAGTCTGTGCGATACGGTTGAGTTCAGCGTTGACATTGCGTTGGCTGTCGGCAATGTTTGGAAACTGTAAGGGTTTCTTCAAGCAAAAGAAAAGGAGATAATCGGCAGGGACCAGATCTGGTGAATAAGGGGGGTGTTGGAGCAGAACAGTCCTCTTATTTGTCAGGAACTGCTGCACGGTTATGGCGGTATGGGGACGTGCATTATCATGCAGCAGACACCAGGATCCATTCCCGATAACCTGGAGCGTACTAGTCTGATCCTCTTCAGGAGGCAATAAGATGTTCACATAGGTGGCCGCATTCAGTATCATGGGCTTCTTCTGATAGATATTATTTATGAATAATCCCTCCAGCATCAAAAAAGGTAATTAGCATTGTCCCAATTTCTCGCACCTAACCTTTTGGGATTTTTGTGACCTGGGTCGCACCACGCCATGCTTTTCCTCTTCGATTTTGGGCTGTACTTGAAGCACCACGACTCATCTCCCTTAACGATCCGTTCATGAAAGGTCTATTCATCTGACGTAAACTTATCAAAATAACACAAAACTTAGAAACCTTAAATCAAGCTATTTTTTAATTTAATCGACCAAGGATTTTCTATGGACAATGTTCTGAAAGCTGTGAGGCAAACCATAGGTTTATGCCAATAAACCATATAGATGTGAAATCTCCGCAAGTCTCTATCCTTCTTGCTTCTGATCAGGAGTCAAGTAGTGAGGCACTAATCGCATGCACAGTTTACGCTTACCTAACTTTTCGGTTACAATTGCATAAGCACTCCCACCACACGACGCTCCTGTGATCTTCGCCAACATTCGAATCGTCTGTCAACGATCTTTGGTCAAGAGTTGACGAATTTTCTCTGTTTTCATCATGGGCCTACCTGGCAATTACACTTTTTTCACGCTGTCCAAGCGCTTCCCAAGTTTGAAGCAGGATTTCACGTTCGTACGCTGCTCCGTTTCACCCTTGATAGTTTCGCTGCGCTATACCTTATTTCCACAGTGCGTACACCAAACTGCACGTCTGGACAACCAGACAGCTTCGCGAACGATGATTGACTGACCTCGCGCTTCACTGATCTGATGGACAACCAATAGTATCAACTAAACATCCTGCTAGTAATTCATTCACGATATTAATTGATCATAGGTTGCACTAAAAGGTGGCCAAAAAGTTTCATATTTCAAAATGTCATATTTGAACAAAATAAAATCTTTATCGAGGATGTTCTGACTTGTGATAGTGTGACAGAACGCCTTAGGGCGAGAAGCAAACAATCCATCCAGGATAGTTTCCAGATCGACAAAGTTTGGAATTGCTGTCCTTGGAAGAGAGGGAAATAAAATCTAATGGCACAAGGTATTGAAAATATGGTTGGTGCACAAACAAGACAGAAAACAGTTTCGCGAGTCACCTATGCTACATGTTGCCTTGCATTATCAAGTAACACCTTTCCTGTTTATGAACCTGTTTCAGCTTGTTAGAGTCCACAGTAAAATTGTTTGGTAACTACCAGCAGTGGCCACGCACAGCCTACCAAACACAGAGACTAGCCTTCTTTAGGTGCAGTGGTGGTTTCGGTTGTTTGGGTACAACTGCCATAGTGATGACGGTGTATGGGAATGTCATAGAAGATCCACTTCTTATCATCCTCAATAGTCGCTAACTGATACTCGTAAGCTATTGTTGTTGGTCTTTCTGAAACTTTGCGAACCATATTTGCGCCATTCGTTCATTCACAGCGTCCTGTCATAGTTTCCGTGATGCTTCTGTTGCTTATTCTCCAGTTTAAATCCACACAGCATACAAGTTCATATAACCATCTCCAGGGGATCATAGACTGCATTTCTTGGAATATTGACTAACACTAAGAAAAGCAATGGTCTACAGACTTTTTGCTGAATGCAAACTGTTCATATTTTCTGTTTGCTTGCTTACCACGTGGAATCTCTCAAACCGGTCTTAGTTTCGTCTCATCGAGCTACAGTTTTTCAGCAATCGGTATTGTAGAAAATAACAGTTTTTATTATTTGTTCATTGCGCAGATACATACAATAAATATTCTGAGAGATTTGATCAAGATGATAAATGCTTCACTTTGTGAATAGGACAGTTTTCTAAATCGGAGCATTGGATCAGAAAAAAAGTGGCCACAAAGGAGCAATTTAGTTCCTAAAGAAAAAAAGTGAGGTATGAATCATTAGTTTCTTCTTCTAATGCCCTTGCACCACTTCTTATTAAATTACGTCTAACGAAGTAATTTGTTACTGCTCTGAATAAGGATAGTGATTATTTCAACTTTCTTGTTACTAAGTTCCCACAGAAAACTGAAGCTAAGATAGCAGCAGGTGTTTTCGATACCCCAGATTCGTGAACTTATGCAGGATGAGACCTTTCCTCAGTCGATATCCGAGTTAAAGTCAGCATAGTTGGCATACAAAAACGAGATAGAAAGCTTAAAGAACTATAAAGAAATTGTGGAGGAAAGTTACAACATTTTAGCAATCTAAGGGTGTAGAATGAGCGTGAAAGTGCATTTCTCATCTTCCCCATGAGTATTGGTTCAATGAGTGAAGAACAGGGTGAGCGGTTTCTTAAAGACAATGGAAACTCACTAACCAAGGTCGCTGGGATGTGTAAGTGATGCCTTAGTTATTGTTGGTGTTTGAAAAGGGGCACTAGTGAAGGACGTATAAGTTCTTTAAAAATGTTCTTTTCCTTAATAGTGAAATTTTTTTTTTAAATTTATAATCAAAACCACATAGCCTGTTTTTTCAATATATTTATTAATATTTAAGTTAAAAAGAAATAGACAAAACGTTTTATCTTAGCTATATGTCTTAAACTTTAATAATATTTCATTAAAAATATAAGTACATTGACATTTAATGTGATTCTGTTTCCAACACCTAGCCCGATATAGTAAAAATGAAAAAAATATTTGAACCGAAGGTATTTAATTATATATATTCATTTTGAAAAATAAAAAAGCAAGATTTTTTATTTGTAGACCATTGAAATTAAACATTACTAGCTTAACAATCTAACTCTAGGGAACAATTCGTTCCGCATAAATTTTATTTGTTGCCAAAGCTTGAAATTTGTGCATCGCGAAGAAACCAACAAAACTATTTGATCATCTATATAGTAAGTTTCATATGCATTTTTGAGTAGCTTTCCTGTTTCTTTTCTTACATTTTGTGTTATATTAGTGAAGATTTTCTATTAATTACTGTATGTATATTTTAGTCTGTGAGACACAGCTTGAGCCATTAGATGTAACTGTATTAGTAATCACACAGGAACGGAAAACCCTGTAGTAGGCGACTGCTCTCTACAGAAGATATTGTACCTTGAAAGCAGGCTCACAAGTAATTAACGTAGTATTTCTGCATGGCAAGAAAAGCTAGATCCGGGGAGTATGGAGGATGTAGCCGTTGCTGTATTATGCCATAGCGTCGAGAGAGGATTAGTACGGGGAGTGCTGCCGAGGTTATGGCTCGTAACTGCGGTACAGTCCGTGCTAGTGAAAAACAGCTCACTAAGCCCTGCTGGGAAATCCACTGTATAAAATAACAAGGGCTTAGCAGGAGTTATTGACATAATTTCAGGTGGTAGCGTTGGTTGGGAGAAAGGAAAGGAAGGGTCAGCCGCAGTTAATTCAGGCAAGCACACTGGGGTTCTCAGGGGTGACCGACGGGGCGCTCTACATTTTGCAAAAGTTTTATTCAATATTTGCTGTGCTTAATAGAGACAGCTCCTTCCACAATTGAGCTAAACTCGTGTTTTTCATCTCATGCAACACAATGCTTCTCAATTAATTAACTGTATGGATCTAAACAAGGAATGAAAACAAAAAGCATTGAGATTATAACGGTAGTGGTTATTAAAAATATCGCTAAATGTTTTACCTTGCTCACTTTTTATAAAGGCGCAAAAAAGTACATGAAATGCTGTTAACTAGCGCCCTGTGCTGTTTATTTTTAAATGTCATCATTCGGGGGTCGAGATGGACAGCCCTGGTGTAGATTATCGCATTATTATCTGGTGAATGGTGCCGAGCGATTCTTCCTTTGCCAACATTTACATGTCATTTGCATGGAGGGCGCAGGATGGCGCCCTGCAGCACGCCATAATCACGATAAACTGGATAACGAAACTGGGATTTTTGTGCGGAATTTTAACGCGGCACAATCTCCTCCCCGCCCCTTTAACGACCGACTGCCTTAGAAACTACGGCGAGCTTTCTCCGCCAAAGTCATCCAAAGTTAGCTTTATCGACAGCACTCTGTGTTAGCCATCACGCAGTGTTCCTAAAGATTCTGCTGCTTAGAATTGCAAAATTTACGCAATAATTGTGTCCCATTCCCCTGAAACAACTCGAGAACAAATTTTAGCATTCTATAGAACCGTATTTATGAATGGCGGCATTAAGTTTTTGCTCGAGGTGCCAAATTCTGAAGGAACATGCACTTGTTGAGTTTACTAAAGGCGAAAGGCATCTTAACGGTTTTATTAATTCAATATTACCCAAAATATAAACTCGATCAATCCCAGCAGCAATATTTAATTAATGGAGAATTTATGTGCCAAGTATTTATTAAAACAATATCTACACTATCAAGAAATGAGATACAAAAGTTGAGCAAGCGATTTAAGAATCAATTTGGAAAATAATGACTTTGCAGAAGTATGGAGAAAGAGAGAAAACAACATTTAAAGGTTCATGGAGGAGTACAAGAAAAATACTTGAAGATATGGAGATAGAAAAGCTCTTTAGTGAACTAACAGAGAAGAAGTCACTAGGGTTCTGTCCCAATGAAAAGTAGTTGGGAAAGAGAAAGTTATATAGATAACACAAGTAAAGATTGCATCATGTTTAAGAACTGCGTTGTGGAGGTTAAAAGGGCAAAGAAATGAGTACGTGCAAGGCGAATGTCCTTTATGCAAGGGAAGAGAAAATGTAGAACATAAGAATATATAAGTGTTCGAATGTAAAGTAACTGAGGTATGGATAAGGGAAAGTATGGGCGAAAAATGGCTTAAAACAAGCGTAACTTTAAAAAAATTATAAGTACATACATGGGTCAATACTTAAAAAAAAAAAAAAAAAAAAAAAAAAAAAAAAAATACACACACACAAATGGAAATGGACAGTAAAGGGAGAGAGTGATAGTTAAATATGTACGTATGCTACATAGATATATAGAAAACTGATCATGTATATAGTTTGTAATACAGATGTCTATCTAACTGAAGAATTATACAGGGCCAGTTTCGGTGGGCACCAAAATACGTTGTAATCATTATTACTTATATAATAATATTGTTATTATATACCACGTGACTCATAATATCCGGAAGAATTCAATAAAATATGATACCAAGAACACAAAAACATTTTGTAGTAGTAATGGATGTTTAATTGTACAATTTTAGGATACACTCAAATGAGTACATACATCTGTCGCATGGGCCTTACGGCCGTACATGCTAATGTCGTCCTTAAAGCCATCAAAAGGGCAATACTCATACATACGTACAAATTGGATTGGGGTATATTTGGTTAAGGGGAGAGGACATTACACGAAATAGTCAACAGACGTTTGCAAGATATAGATAGACAAAATATTTTGTCTCAATGCACAGAAAAAGTATCGTGCAGGCTCAAATACATCCGGTGCGGGGGACGGGGGATTATCTAGATATCTATGGCAGAGAAGACAGAATGGTTTCGCTTGGTTCAGTTTAGGGGCTTGGAAAAGAAGCAAAACATTTTGTATGTAATTTACAGAGTGAGTGTAATTTACTCGCCCACTAGAAGCAACTGAGTATTACAGGGGGTTTCATAATTCATGTCAAGCTGAAATTTAATTTTTTTGAATAAATTTCGTATACTTTGAATACACTTAATAATCTGGTTCATATGACATGCGAATAGAATTTGATACTTTATTATTCTTTTTATTTAAACACCAGTTTAGTTATTATTTTTCAGTAAATTTGACAACAATATATCTAAAACATAAATTGAATCTGTGATTTTATAAAGAGAGCAAGTCCACATTGTATAAAAATTAATTTAAGTATATATTTGGTGTCTTAGGCTTCAGGTCTGATATAAAGTTCAACATAGTACCCAATGAAACTATGAGGCATCTGACGGTATTTTGCCTGTAGGTGAGAGTGGGGCTGCATATATCGTAGAGTAGCCCCAACACCATACAACAGTTTCCTTAATTATAAGATATCACTTATATCAATTTTATGAAAAAATTGCTGAAACTAGCCACCGTTGTCCAAGCATTTTGGCATCTTTTAAAAATTACCCTTCACCCCCTGTTGTTTACGCTTAGTAATTCTGATGTATTTTTTTATTTACGGACACTCTTTAACATCTCAGGTCATCAACGACCCATAAATTTTGCTCGTAGGCCGCTTCTTTCATGCTCGCGGTTTCTTTATGTAAATCTACCACACGGGACCCCGTGGCTTTGTTTCCCTTCCGAAGGAAGCCATTCTTAGGATTTTTACACCCAAAAAAAGCCATCGACGCTGGCCGGGATTGACTCGCGATCTTGGGTTTACGACTCAAGTATGGCTACCACTAGACCACCAGGACCTACCTGATATTTTGTTTCAACTCATCCAGGGTATGTGGGTTTGTCTTGTATAGTATACTTTTTTCATTTTTCCTACAGAAAGTCACAAACGGTTAGGTTGGGGCCGAGGGGACCACAAATCCTTACTAATAACTCTGTCATTCGATATATTCGCTGTATAAGTTGTGGCTGAATCTTATTGAAAAAAATGGCGAAATCACGCTCGCCGTCAGTTAATCCTCTAAAAAAATTTAAAAAAAATTAAATAAAAAAAATTTTAAAAATTAAAAAAAAAGGGGGGAGGACAAAATAGTATTCACGTATGTCTCATTTAATTTATGATTTTAACTTTAGTAGCTCTTTGCACAGAGGCACAAGAAATGCCTGTGTGTTATGTATAATACTTTTGAGGGGAATTCTCTAAACGATGTCATCTAATGTTTCTCCAGTGAGAACTCCAAATTGTCTGTTAGGTTTCTTCTGGAATAACCAGCGGCCTGAAACTTATTATAAAGATAGCACTGGTCTACACAATTTTTGCTGAATGAAAACTGTTCATGTTTTCTGATTCCTTACTACATGGAATCTCTCAAACCAGGGTCAGTTTTGTCTCAGAGCTACAGGTTTTCAGAAATCTATGTTACCTATAGAAAATAACAGTGTTTATTATTTGTTCATTGAGTAGATACATCAAAAGAAATATTCTGAAAGATTTAAGTAAGATATTAAACTGTTCACTTTGTAAATGGGATAGGAGGGCTAAATCAGAGCATTGGACCAGAAAATATAGCCCATAAAGGAGCAATTTAATTCCTGGAGAAAAAAATGTGAAATATTAACCATTGGTTTCTCCTTCTAATGTCCTTCTTCTACCCCTCCAGATTAATTTAGGCCTGATGAAGCAATTTGTTACTGCTTTGAATAAAGACAGTGATTGTTTCAACTTTTTGTTACAAAATTCTCACAGAAAACTGAAACTAAGATAGCAGCAGCTGTTTTCGATACCCCAGATTCATGAGATTATGCAGGACGAGGCCTATCCTCAGTCGATGTCCAAGTTAGAGAAGTCAGTATACAAAAAGTGACAGAAAACTTTCTTGGCAACAATAAATCTGAGAACTATAAAGAAATTGTGTAGGAAATGTTTCAACATTTTAGAAATCTAGGGTGTAGAATCAGTGTTAAAGTGCATTTTCTGAACATCTATATTGATAATTTTTCTCTGTACATTTTGATGCAATGAGTGAAGAACAAGTGGAGCGATTTCATAAATATATTAAAACAATGGTAACTATTATCATAGTCACTGGGATATGTCAATAATGGCTGATTATTGTTGGTGTTTTTAAAAGAAACTCTAATTAAAAAAATTAAGAAAAAAAAAGCACAATTATTAACACATAATTCTCTTTTTCAATATATTCTTTAATAGTTTAAAACAAAACTTATAAAAATAGTTTTGTCTTAGATATATATAATAAAATGTAATATTTAAAAAAATATAAATACATTATTATATTTGATGTGATTTTGTTTAAAAACCTAACCCGGTAGAGCAAAACTGAAAACATATTTGAATTCAGGGCATTCATATTACATATTTTCATATCTTACATGTAAGATTCTTTTTTGTACACCAGTGTTATGAGTTTGTGTACAGCTCAAAACTTTTAAACCCAGAAATATTTCTTTAAATCGTCTTTTAAATTGACTATCTGACTAAGTTAATGCATGGGAATCATAAATAAATGCATGTTGTAAAGTAGAAGACGCATATTGATCCATAATTCCCTTTGCGACTAAATGCAGATCAAAACACACCACTCGTAATATCTGAACTGAACTCAAGCTTATATTCACACTGACAGTCAGAAGGTAGCGTTCCAGCCAACTGAGGAAAACGCAAGTACACGCGCAGTGAAAAAACACTGCAAGCCAACTGAATCACTCCGAATAAGTCCTATGGGTGGTTGAACCTTCTATTGATTCGAAAAAAGAAATCGGTCCAGGACTCAGTTCCGTTATAAAGTAATTTACTGTGCATACACAAAATCAAGATAGTTAATACACATTTTTATGAGTTCCTGTCGAAATGAGGGTCTAATAAAGAGTTTGTACCTGTTGATTTCATTAGACTTTTCAATAAGACTCTTACTAGGGGGGTGTGACTTTAGTTGGATAAAATCACATGATCACTTGCATATTTTAAATTAATTCTTTTATATATATTATCAGCCAGAAAAGTATGAAATGAGTTTCATGGTATTCAAAGACAGGTGACTAAAGTACCATCAAAGGCTACTAAAGTTATTGCTCATTCTGGGTACCCTTATCGTTCACTATAAGCAAGTGTAGGCATTTAGCCTATGACAAACAACACTGTGATTGTGTAGAAGCACGTGAAGATTGATGTCACTCAATAAAATGAAGTTTCCGGGCTTTTTGGCCGTGGTCGAGAAGATACCCCTGACTTTTCGCCCATCTCTCCGTCGGGCATCTTAAGAGGATAACTAAAGATTAGGTTTCTGAAGTGGCGCTTGGAGTAGCACCCATTGTCTAATCTTTAGTTATTCTCTGAAGATGCCCGACGGAGAGACGGGCGAAACATCAGGTGTTTTAACATCTTCTGGACCACGGCCAAAAAACCGCAAAACTTCATTTTATTGGATTAACGCCGGCCGTGAAAGCCTAAGCATGTACATTGATGGCATTATTCGGTACTCTTTAAGGATGGCAAAATGTTCTTGCATAAACCCTGTGGTATCGCTGTTTTTTCCAACCAACAGTAGGAAGAAAACAGATACTAGAAATAGTGAAGAGTATGTCTTTTGAACATGTATACCTCTATAAGAAAATTCTGGTATTGACATTAGTTATAATTAATACTATGATAAAGTATCAAAGCAATATTTTTATTAAGCTCAAAAGGAAAATAATCGAAATAGTTACTTGGCACATAAATAAATCTTATATGAAAGGTATCAGAGCAATATTTTGATATTTATCAGAAAATATTGCAGAATGATTTCATAAAGAAACAAAGATATTCATATTAAAAGTGTCATTTTAATGACAGAGACACAAACGTGAAATCGCGAATAGCCAAACATTGCACAATGACCAGTTTTGCTTAAGGTAACTAATGGGTACAGAAAATCGATAAACTCAAACCCCATACGTCAGAGGATCTTTCTCCATCTGTTTCTATCCTGTATTAGCGTTACAAACAAACAAGCTTCCTCTCCTAAAAGCCGTGAGGGATTAGCATGCCAGCATAATTATATCACATTTAATTAGCGACACATAAGCTTGAAAATGAGCATATGTTGATAGCAGTATAGGCATGTACGGAGAGATATATCTGAAGGGGAAGTTGAAATACTTCCTGGGTCAAAATACCAAGATGAGGTTCATATTCTCAGATCACAATGATAATTTCAGCTTTAAACCTTGCTCCAAATCCTCTGTACGAACTAATCACCTCTGTCTATTTCTTTTCGAAATATTCTCCCCCCACCCTCTTCCCATCATCCAGTCATAGAAGCAGCCACGTTGTGCTTATTTAGAGATTGTTGTTGATTTAGCTTATTTATGGACGCTCTTTAACATCTCAGATCATCAGCGTCCCATTGAATTCAGGGTGTGAAACGGCCGGTAAATTTTGCTCAGAGGCCTCTCTTTCAGACTTGAGGTTCTTTATCGTGACGTAAATGTACGACACGGGACCCACGGCTTTACTTCCCTTCCGAAGGAAGCCATACATAGGATTTTACGCCCGAAAAAAGCCATCGATCCTGACCAGCGATCTTGAGTTCAGGAGGCAAGTATGGTTACCACTACACCACCAGGACCGACTTTAGAGATTGTATTAACCTGCCTTTAGTAAGATGAAACAGTTTCTTCTGAATTTCCAAATTGATGACTCCTTAACAGCTGGAAACAGGAAATAGTCTCAGGGAGTAATGTACAACGGAAGGTTCACCGTTGTCGTTGCTGATTCTTGCAGAAATTTTCATTTTCAAAATGGTGTGATACAACAAACCTCGCAACTCTGACTTCAGTGTTGTTTTCTGTTAGTGATTTGTAGATCCTATTTAGGCAAACTTCGTTGGCAGTGATTTTTTGCTCCAGGAGGGAATAGTTGCAACTTGGCCTCTGGCTAAGAAGAAACTGCAAACTATTTTTCGGAATAAACTTCAACATCTTCCAACTTTCACCGGGAGGTTGTCATTTGGGAAGATCCAGAATCGCTGCCCCCCCTATTTGATTCTGAATTATATTGTTAAATCCAACTTTCGTCATCTGTAAAGATATCCTGGATACACCAACAGCTGCTATTAAAATGTTCCACTGTTGCTGCATCTTGTTCTTCTGTGAGACTATGGGATACCCAACGACAACAAAGCTTCCCCATACGAAGATTTCTGGCAACTGTTGCGAAAGAATGTTCAGAGGCTCCTCTTTATGCATGTAAGTCACTCGCGAATTGTTCTTCACTATGGCTTCTATACGAGCGATTTATCATCTGTGACTTCTATTGCTGGACATCTCATGTCTCCTCGTCTAAACACTGGAAAAAATTATACACTTTTGTGCATATGGGAGCAGAATTTAGAAAGTTTCTGTAATTTATCAGGCATTTTTGTTGGCTCCGAGGGCACTATAACATATAATTATAACTATAACATAATCACTAATATCATTCCACGAATATTTTGTCAAGATATCTTTATTTGGGAATATCAAACAATCATTCTCAATGAATAGGTGTAGCTTTTGAAGTGCAAGGTTACATAATTTGTACTTAATAGCTTACCCTTAAGGTTGTTTTGTAAGCAACAGAATAAAGCTAAGAAACAAACGCGGGACTGAGTGAATTTGTTTCATTTTCTTTTAAGTTATGCCTTCCTGTACTTTCCTTTATTTCAAAACGTCCCAATCTGCTTTTTAGCATAAATATAATTAAGCAATAAAGAACATAAATTTATCTATTAAGAGGGAAATATACAATAAAAATTCATTAAATTTTAAGTATCACCTCCTCACCCCCAGTCATAGCACTTTGAATTTTCAAATCCCACTGCTATTTCTGATACTTAAATTTTAAAAAGGTTGTAAGTGGGGTTGTATTTTTGGTTTTTTCTATTATTGCTTGGCTGCCTGACTTGTTGTTATTCTTTGAATTTGGAGAGCAATACTGCAAAACTAGTGAACATATAAAGTTCTCCCTGTGTTTTGTAATAAATTACATACACACGTATAACGTTTCTATAAGAAAGAGCAAAATTTAAGTGGATTATTCAGAAGCTCCAACTTATTGTTAATAGTAATATTTTCCACAACAAATTCCATTTTTAAATATTGTAACTCAGTTATTTTTTATTCAGTCCAAATTAAAGCAACAATCAAATAACAAATAGAGGTTTAAAACCAATGTTGATTAAATTTTAGATTTCAACCCCACCACCTGTTACTTTGAAATGATATTCCTACTTTTCGTTTTTTAAATAGGATGTGATTGTTATTACATATTTTGTTTTTCTATCTTTGTCTGGCCGATTTTAAACAAAGTAAAAAAAATACTTGTAGAATGAGAAAAATATTATTGGTAAAATTATGATTGTTAAATTATAGTAATTAAGATTATCTCGGAACTCCTGGTTTGTAGTATAATCACAAGTTTGAAACAATTTGTTACCAAAAACAACTGTTACATTAAATACTGCGCAGTTTTTATAGTACAAGCCTGTTCTAGCTAAAACTGTATCATTGGTACACAGTTTCAGGAAATTATAAAAAATATTGTCACAATTACACCAAATTAAAAATTTAACTATCAAAAAAGGTAAGGGTGTTAAAGTCAAAGTATTTTCGGTCAGAATGAGGGAGGGAACATTATATTTAATCAACGTTGATTTTAAACTTCTCCTTTAATATCTAAATTGACGTGTTTTTGTTTAAACTGAATTTATTTTAAACGTGTACTCATTCAAATTTTGAAATGAAAAACCCTATGAAGCTTGAATTTAGCTTATTATATAGGGATGTATAGATACAGTAAATAGTAAAACAAAGACGGTGAAATACAGGCTTAGACTAATGCAGGGAGACCAGTCGCGGCAAGTGCTCTAGACTCCACATACAAAATATAATACTAGCGTATTGGGCTGCAGAGGGGAAAAGAGGACTCAGAGGAACTGGCCTGGGTTTAATATGCCAACGAGGCAATGCAAACAATAAAAAGGCATGGAAGATGGTTAGAACAAAACTAGAGTATATCAACAGGCAGGAAATCGAGGCATAATGGAAGACTAAAGTCTTGAGCCAATTGAAATTAAATTAAACCTGGGGTAAAGAAGTATATATGCTCATTCTACGGAGAACGAAAAGATCAGGAATTGCTTGGTTTAGACCAGGAAGTTGAAAGGCTGAAACTCAACGGATATTTCTGGTAGGAGAATCTACCCATTTTGAGGAGGGGATGAGGAATGGATACATATTCTGGCAGAATGTACCTAAGAAAAACCCTGTTTACTGAAAGCTTTTTAAGGCAATTAGAAGATGATTGGCATATTGGGATATATTTCTGAACCACACTAATCGATTGAATATGGGTATTTTTCTAGCCAAAGTGCGTGAAGGTAAAAGTAATTTATATTCAGATTAGAACGCAATAATTAGCATAATTATAAATAATATTTTAATGTGTTTTTATTTATATATCTGTAAATATCGTTCTTTCCATTTTAATGTTTATTTATTTATTGTTATTAATATTGTTTTATTTGTGATGTTATTGTTTGTTCCTCTTCCTAATTGTGTATCATATTTAAGCATGCATGGTCTACAACCTATGTATAAAATATATTTGTAATGTGTACAGAGAATTTTATAGCAATATATACCTACTGCTGCTGCTGCTTAACCTCTTTGCGATCGATATTCTACTGTACAGAGTGTATGAAAAATACCAACAAGAATAATAGGGGATAACAAGGTGCTCCAATAGTAAAATGCACAAAGGAAGTGCTTGTTACTCTACGATGAATAGTTGCGGAGATATTTGTAGAAATGTATACAAGTCAAATGAGCTAACTCATTAATAACTCACAAATACCGCACCGATATGGGTCATACATAATAGTGATCTACGTTACTCATTATCATCTGCATTACCTTTATTAATGTGCTTTGAGTCCTGACGTCTACATAAATTAGCAGGATATCTAACATTGCTCTCTGCTTCTTGCTGAAAATAATGCGCTTTAATGTCTGCATGCAGTACATACTGAGGCCCAAAGCGGTGAACATTGATGATACATGAGATGAAATGATAATTTGGGAAAGGATTTTTTAAGGAAGGAAACGTTCCAGGCCAAGGTTTAAACGGCGTTTGCCATTTATGAGGACTAAGGAAAACCGAGAAAAAAACTTAGTCAGGAAAGACGGTCCTGGACGTATTCGAACACCAGACCTCAAGAAAAAATTGAAAAAAACAGGCGGATGTTAATCTGAGTAGTAAACTGAATTCAGTGGAGAAGATTTTTTATAGTATGTGTGAGTAATTACTGACATAAATATTATTTTTATTTAAAATCTATATTGTGCAGCTGAACAGTTCTTTAAACCACAAATATGTAATTTTGAAATTTAAAAAAATAATTATTGAGAAGTTAATGTTATACGAAATAACTTCAGAATTATGTTTCATCAAGGATGAAAATTCGAATTTAAAACTTTAAAATGATTAACAGAGTAAAAATTACGAATCAGAAATAAATTATACACACAAATCATCTTGACGAAAATTATGATACCCACAAAAATGCCTGATTACTAATAAACTCTCTTGGACAGTTATGGAGTGCATTTAATGAAACACAAGCTTGTGTGGTCTGCGGCTGAATCCTATCGGAAAAAGGCGAAATTACATTTCTGCTTGGTTAGTTATACAAACAAAAGAAGGGCAGAAAGTCACTGTGGTGTACCTATCGGAATTAATTGCTTTTTAATAACGAAATTCTGTAAATTACAGCCTCGCCAGTGATGGCACACTGGCCACTTTTTATCGTGGAGGGGCACTTCATGAATAAGACTGGCTTTTCCCAGCTATAGAACATAAATTTTAGAATTTACATATTTCTGAAGATGTAACAAAGAATGTCAAAAAAAATAAGGAGACAAAGATCTGGTGCTCCATTGTGCGCATTATTTGGAATCCAGCAACAAAACTCACTCTTTCGTTAGGATCAACAGGTTCGTAATTCTTATATCGCAGCATTTTGTATGTTTTTTGCTGTGGTAAATTTATAACTCTTGGCACTAAAAAAAAGTTGCCAGACTAGAGAAGATTTATTAATGCCAAGTTCCTCTCATTGAGTGCTCTTCATTTTGTTTGGAAAGTTTTATCTGTTACACTTCCCATCTCTCGAAATGTATGCACTAAATTTTATATCATGGAAATCATAAATCTTGGGGTTTCAAACCCCTTTAACAGTTCCAATAACATACATTAACAACATGAGAAAATGTTGTTTAATGTTGAATCAACTAACTTTGCTTACAACATCTTAATGCATCAAGAAAACTTTGACACTCTTGCTCTATTACATAGCTACAGTGCGTAAATAAGCTAGTCAAGCTCAAAGGCTGGTCGCTAGAAGAAGAGGGAACAAGCAGACATAGCATCCAATTAGATACATTCTATCTATCTCACCTTTTTACCTTCATCCCTCCCTTTCTTCTAGTTCAAAAATAGAAACTGAATGCGTGCAGAAATATATTTTTAATAGTGTTTAACACCCAAAGCACGGTGGACACTGATAATGTATGAGATGAAATAATTGGTAAAGGGATATTTGTTTAGCAAGGAAGCTCTCCAGGTCTAAATCTAAGATATTGTAATTTTTCAAATTAATTCGGAAATAAAAGGTGTGAGTAATATATTAATAGTTATGTTTTATAGTTATTAAACTTAATATCCAAGTTTTGATTGGAATTTATGAAATTCATTATAGTCCAATCTTAATCTATATATTTAATATTTGGAACACAAAATAATCGCCCAATGAGAGGTAAAAAAGCTTCCAATTTTGTTAAGAATAAGTCATGTAGATTGGGACATTTTCACACCCTTCAAGCGGTTAAAAATACACGATATATAACTAAAATGTTCAGAATGTTCGAAAAGTTTATATAATTTATTTTTTTAAATGTAAACATAATCTTCCGCTGAACTAATTACTTATTTCCTAATTCTGAATTAGATGGTTACATTCGTTTATCTACAAATTTTCTGACATACTTATGTTATTAACAATTTGTTTCATCGTCCCAAACACTGTCAAACAGCAAGAACGTTGAAAACTTCAATAAAATATTAAATTAGGCTTAAGTTCGTGTCGTGGTTCTGTTGTTGGAGCTATTGCTATGGAATTGTATAGTTAAACAAAAGTTGTGTAAATTGTTTTTACTTTTCTTTTTTATTCCAGCCGTGCAAATTTCTATTGTGGTTTTAGTGTTATCCTTTCCAATGATTTTGGAAACATACCTTTATTATACACATTTTGAATGCAGTAGTTTTAATTCTCTTAAACAAAGGCAGACATAAATCGATTTAAATTGGAAACTAGCTTTAAGAACAATATATCCACTGGAATATACGCACTCAAGAGTCTCCTGTGTTTGGAAATAAAGTCACGTAACGAACCATTCAATTGAAAAGGACTTTGAATGGAGGCTGAAAAATGAGTCAATGGGTACACGAGTACTGCAATCAAATGAACTGGATCGCACTTGAAGCATACTTATTTGTATACAGCATACACCACTGAGTGTGTGTTGTGTAGTGAAGGCAATCAACTCCATTGCATTGGTTATGTATTGTTCTGAATGCTCCCACAACATGTCATTAAGGTGCATTTTAAACGAAATAAACTAACAAGTTTCACTCACATTTTTATATATTGATAAGTCATTCACTATTCTGAATAAAACCTAACGTGCATCATGCTTGAAGCTTCTTGTGTCGAAATGTTTGATTTGTAGGCACGTGGAACTTAGTCTTTTGTGGGGAAAGAGATCAGCAAAATGGGACTCCACCTTCTACCTCCATGGGTGGCCGAGGTGGTTAAGGCGCGCACCCGTGATTGGGAGGTCTGGGGTTCGAATACTGCCAGGACCGTTCTTCCTGACTGAGGTTTTTTCCAGGTTTTCCTCAGTCTTCATAACTGGCAAATGCCGGGGAGGTACCCTAAACTTCGGCCTGGAACGTTTCCTTTCTTAAAAAAAAATCCTTTCCCAATATATAATTTCATCTCGTATATCATCAGTGTTCACCGCCTGTGGTGCTCAATAGTAAAAAGGGGTGTTAAACACTATTAAAAAATCCACTTAATTTTCATCATAAATTCCATGAGAACCTCGATGCTAAAATTCCTCGTTCTTGGATTGGATATGCTGCTCAAGATGACCATCTTCCCCATGCTTTTTTTCTTATGGAGTTATATCAAATATCGCATGTTCTTGACGCCTTTGCCACATGCTTTAGCACAAATGCGACAGAGGATTGCGCATGCAGACGCTGGTATCGATGTCAGATGTAGGAAGCAAGAGCTTGGCTATAAAATTCATGTCTGCCGCGTAACCAACGGAGGACATTTGGAACATCTGTAAGATATGAAAAAAAAAAAAACAACAACAACTTGCAGAGATACCTTATACACTGAAATTAGCGGTTTGTCTGTTATGGTTGCTGTTTTATGGAACCCTGAAAACGGGGAAGGATTTCGGAATCACCCTGTATTACTGTATTATAGAACGTCAATAAATAATATACCGTTTTTTAATTTTGATATAAATTTAATTATATAAATGTAAAATACTTTAATTTTATTTCTTACAACCTTAAACGTTATTTAAAAATCTGAACTTTATTGATGTATACAGATTTTAAAGTGGAATAACAAAAAATGAAAGTTCTGTAGCACTGAGAGAGAGAGAGCGAGCTACTTTACTGAATGGCTTTCTCTTTCTTTCCCTCTATGTTCGGTAAGTATTTCCACTTAGACCCGGATTCTCATAAAAGAACACAAGTATTCCCCTACTACATCACTGCAGGCTGCTTTTTCTTATATGCGCCAGCTGTCCGTACGTTCATGGCGACGAGTTTTGCGCGTTTTAGTGCCAACCGCAGTCGATTTGCTACCTAATTACCTTTACTTCTAACTGGAAGGCACATTACATCACGCATATTTTACTTTTAAAAGAAGTTGTTGAAAGAACTCCAAGTTCAAGAATGCGACAGCATTTGTCGCAGTTTCCTTACACAAGCCTGCAGTAGGGAAATGCAAGGGGTTGCAGGCCTGAAGAGATGATGAAATGCATTAGTTGTCAACTTCTTGAGCCCAATCTTTAAATACAAGCTGTATATATTCCGCTAAAATTGAAGCGAAAATGATGCATGGGACAGAAATTTTGGGGACAGAAAAAAGGTGGGGATGTATAGATCAGATTTATAGAGCAGTTTGTAAAATGATATTGGCATTACCTAGAGCTGCACCCAATGGAGATCTATCTGATGGAGCTAGGAAGGGGAGCCGAAAAGGTCTAGTAATAAAACGCATTATGAAATATTGGTAGAGGATACAACCACTGGAGGAAAGAAATATTCTCAAAGATTGCTTGGAGATGCAAGAAAAATGTAAATTGGTTGGATTTGAGTATGTAGATAAAAGGAAATTGTAAGAGGAATTTTTGGGACAGCTCACGTTGTAATTTACAGTGCAAGTTCTGTTTACCTTACCACACAGTGAGCACAATTCTTTGTCAACTTCTACCCCATCTAACATCATTGTTCCTACTCTTGTCATGCCATTTTGTCACAAAACTCAATATATTTTTCCCTGTCCCACTGTTTTTTAAAACTCCTGTGATATATCAGATTACTCTTAGCTACCTAATTGGCAAGGCGTTTGAAATAAAGGGAAAGCAAGGATTGATGATATAGAGATACAGGAAATATGTGGTAGCCTAAGAGATAAGAGTAATCTGGTATAAGAGTTTCAAGAAAGAGTGGGGCAACAACCGGGTGTTTGTTATATAGGATCCTGAATTAACAAGCACTCAAGAATCAAGGAAATATTGTAAGATATGGTTGTAATATGCAGAAATAATAATAAATATTCACTCATGCGTTTTTTATTTGTTTTTGAGTAATGTTTTAACGTCCGTTTTTGCTACAGAGGCACCACATTCGGTTGACACTGGTGATACATGAGATGAAATGATATATTGGGAAAGAATTTATTTTTAAAGGAAGGAAACTTTCCAGATTTAAGTTTAGATTACATCTCCGGCATTTGCCATTTATGAGGACTAAGGAAGACCTGGAAGGAGGACGGTCCTAGGGGATTCGAAACCCAGAATACCCGCTCACTAGTTCGTGCCTTAACGACCTCGAGCACCCGTGACCATTTCATTCATTCATTCATTCATTCATTCATTCATTCCTAATACAAACTCTAAAGTAAGTAGTCATTTAGCAGTTTGTCGAAATTATGTGAGCGAACTCTGTCCAAACTCATAACTTTGAATTGTCTCAAGACTTTGATTTTTTCTTGCTTTCAGCAATTGGGGAGGAACTTTTGAGTGCGCTTGTGTAAGTGTAACAGTCGCGTTCACAGTTACTGTACATTCTGCTCATATCTAAATGCCTTGGTTCGCTGCGACTTCTGGCCTTTATTTGTCAAAGGGAAAATGGTTCCAAATCGTGAGCAGGTCAAGCAGAACGCAACAAGGCAGCTGATGGTGGTCTCGAAAAAGGACTGTGTGGACTGTTTTGAACACGAATGCAGCATGTCTAAAGTAAACCTGAGTTCCACACTCTTCAGTTGATGACATATAAGTTTTTAACTTTAGAAGAAAATCTCCAGGATTTAACTATTGAAAGAACTGCTGCGCGAGAGAAGAAAGGCAGAAGACAAGAGAAGGAGTAAAAATAAATGTTGAATCTCAAAGGTGATGTAATATTACTTTAGCAACATTGCTCCAAGACTAACTTTATTTTTATTATATACAACATAACAGATGTAATATATATTTAATTTTTTAATAATACTAATTAAGGTAATACAGTAAAGAAGTTTATCATGCAACGGGTATAAACGTATATCAGCAATACATAATTGAAACCATTATGAAACAGTTAAATTCAAAGCTTTGAATCATTAAATTTTAATTTACAAATCTTCAAATCTTTGCCACATTAATTGTATAATTCTTAATAAAACTACTGACAAACAAGATTATCATATAATCTTCTACAATAACAAGGGATAAAAGAATTGACTGCTATACTCGAACTACAAGTGCACATACATTGCTGAGAAAATTCATAACAACGGAAACTTCAGACATTATAATGCAATACAAACTTGATAATAAAATAATTTAAAGATATATTCTACCTGAGTCGCTGGGTGTAGGTTACGAAGAAGCCCCTAGGTCATAAGAAACCATCATGAACAAACCATTTGCTTGAGACAATGGAACCGACCCACTCGTCACACCATGTTGAGAAGAAGAGGCCAGTATGTCGATGGAAAAACAAGAAATTCGCGCAAGAACGGCACACATATATGATCTCCTAGGGTGGTAATTGTGATAGGTAAGATATATTCGTGATTAATTCTGATGAATACTGATAAGAGTGAATCCGAAACATTTTGAAGGCTTAATCCACTACTCAGCAATACTTTTTTACGACACAACCTTTACATTTAACACTCATGGAAAAGAATGTGTCTATAAAATCGTAAACAACGGAAAGGTGTTCTCATTGGGCCGTTTCTGGTCAATTATCCTGAGGTGGCTGGCGATTCTGATTTTGGATTTTTTCATGGCACCCCTGGTCGCTTAGGCGAATGCTCGGATGGCTGTTTCTTTAGCGCAAATTTTCCCCCTCCCATTTCACATAATTTTATTCCGTTGATTCTGTCACAGGGTCAATAGTTCCAGGGCGAGATGGACCAGAGGCATGCGATGGTGAATTGCAATGGATCTTCCCTGGCGTCCTAAGGGGCTCAGTTCTTGGAGGAGGATTCCGCCGACGTCGGTATATTCCATCTGGAAACAATGTAGGGACTCTCCGTGTTTCACCACCCGGTGTTTCCCTCCCCTCATTCTTTTCTCGGAGTTACCCTCACTGGGATTGTAGACAAAAAGGGCTGGCCTACAAGGCTGAAATGCTGAAATATCCTCCTCCCGACTGTAACAATTTAATCCAATATAAAATCGAAATCAGTTTTACTCGAGTCAACTCACACCAACTACTGATAGACCCAAGTAAGAGTAAATTTTCCGGTTTTATCTGGATCCGCTAGTATAGTTGTTGAAAAGAAAAAATTGATGGCTACGTGAAGCAAGATGAACGGCGAGGTCGAAAGAATTCTATAGAGGCGTCACAGTGTTATAAACGGTGTGTATCAGGAATATAATTGCGGAAATGAAATATATGTACATTAGCAGGAAACAATATACTACATAACATTTATATATGTATTAAAACTTATACTTTTTGTTGGTTATTTTAACGCTGCGAACGAGACAACCGTAATCAGGGTTATACTTCAATGAAATAATCTTTTGCAACAACCTACAGTACCAAAGGTAGGCTAAGGTGTGTTTTATTCATAAATTGTGAAATATGACACATGTTTCCGTGTATATATATATATATATATATATATATATATGATATAAGAATGTTTGTGTATACATAGATACGTTTGTGTATGTATGTGTGAAAGTTTATATATATAATTTCTTTTTCCTAGAACTTTCCTCTCGCTTTTGCCTTCCTTGTTGATATTTCCCAAAACTTAAAGCGTTTGGAATAGCAGATTTTAAAACTGATTTAACCGCAATCAGGAATTAAAGCAACGGTTGTATTCTTAGCAAAAATAAATATATTTTATTAATTGTGCTGAAGAATTAATAGAAAAGTTAGTTAAGCCTGTGAGACAAACTCTTTGCTTATTTTTACGTACATGTCATTAAATTTCTACATTTTTGGATAACAGCATTTTGAATCCATTCCGAAAGAAACCCACAGTGATTGACAAACATAGATAGATAAGGAATTAATAATGTATATTTAAAAACATACTAATGTTATGTTGAAACCTTAATTTTTTCCAAGAGTATAGACAAATTTTAGATTTAAGTTTATGGTCTATAATTGGCATAAAAACAAATCCAGAAATCGCCTTTAGCTTTGAAGTGATATCGGCGTGTGTTCATCAAATGCAGAGCCCTTATATGAGAGGTTAATTTCAGAAAGAGAAGCATATTTGTTGCATTAATCTTCTTGTTTTACTATGAGTAAATTTTATATCCAACGTTGTTTATATTCCTGGGGTCGATTTTTTTTCGCGTTAATCTTCTCCCGACCAGCCTGTCTTTTCATGACGCCCAAGGGATTGCGGTAATGGACTACACTTTGAAATCACTACGCCATAAAAGAAAAATTCATTATAAAAACTATTAACGAAAGATTGAGGTATAAATCCAAATGGTGGAACCACCCACAATAGCATTTGAATATATTGCAAAGAGGTAGTGCCTATGGATTAAATAATATATGTTAGGATAGGACAAGAAAATAAGAGATGGAGTGCTTTTTCGGCACCGTAGCCAAGTTGATAGGCCTTTTGTACCTATAACCTCCTAAGGGGGCCACCTCTGGTAGGAAGGGATGAAATGAGAGGCCCGATCCCGGGACAGTAATACATGGACGTTCCTCAGAGGCCAACAGGCATGCGACAGCCTTGACTATATCATCGAGACGTCCTGAGGAGGTCCATAGGCAGAACTTGCCGAACGCTTTCGAACCTGTAATCGTCATTAAGAAAAGAAATAGAGGGAAAATTCGTGGAAAAGAAATATCCTAAGTGACCAGTGCAAACTACTACAAAACCCATGGACAAGGTGATCGGTTCCAACAGGTTGGAACCCGGAACTTTTCCAGTGCGTTATCGCTTGAACCACTCCGCTCGGCATGATGTGGGTACACACGTGCTCATCGGAAACAAAAAGAGCAGTGAAAGTAATGGAAACAGCTCATCCTTCCCTTCTGTGGAAAACAAAAGACATGTCCATCATCCATGACGTCAGCCTTATGCGACTCAAAGGAAACAATGATGGGCGTAAGCATTAACTGCCGAAGGGGTGAATAACAAATGCAGTACTAGGGCACCTTCTGCAAAATTTTAACAATGAATGTTGCGAGTAAAGGCTCTTAGATTCTCGTTCTGTTTTACTGCGTTACGGTGTCCAGAATTTTTGAGCTTTGTTACTAATTGATTCTTATTTCTATTCAGATTTTTTTAGTTCTAAATCAGAAAATTCTTTTAAAACTGATAAATGAAATTGGTAAAGTGTAGTAGCTTAGATCCTTAAGCCCAACACACAGAGCATACTTTTTACTTCTGAAAGAGTACAAACAACATACTGGCAACTATAGAAGAATGTTGAAAAAGTTTGCAAAACCACTTTTAACATTATTTAGGCTTTCATGGTCGGCGTTGTTGTTGTTATTATTATTATTATTATTATTATTATTAAAATAATTGATAGCTGCCTATTTTTCAGCAGCCGTTCGTTTAAACAATATCTAAAAACAAAGTTTTTGCTGGTTACTGCGGCCAGCATTATCAGTGGACTGAATGCAAGTCTCCGGAGAGAAAGAGGACAGAACATTTAGAAGTGGGTGGAGGTAGGAGTGGTGGGGGATAGTTATATGCATTGTTTATTAAAATAACGCGTTTATATTGTCTGTATACTGCTCCTTTTCTAGAGCCTCTCTGCTAACCACTTATTCATTTAGCATTTTCAAAGAATTCTATTCTTAGAAACAGTAATAAATATACTTTTAAATAAATTTCATTTATGAATTCCTTCCCTCACAATTCTCCTTATTACATAATAGTAAACATTTATTTCTGCCTGCCTATCGGCTTGTTCCGGCCCCAACTCTTCTTTTCCAAGGATTTCCTTGGAAAAGAAGAGAGAACCTTCATATCTATAGATAATAGATGAATGGATGGGTGGATGGAAAGCTTTGTTTTAACTGGCAGAGTTAAGATCACAAGGTCTTCTCTTCCACTCAACCAATTTAAACGAATACTTTGACATACAGATAAATATTTACTATACGACACCTACACTGTTGAGATTAAATATCACACATCTCAAATTATTACTTAACAACTTATATATATTTATTTTACTCTAAAATAAATAATTCCTGAATTAAGTACTCGCATGAAAACCAGTGAAAATTAATATTCAGTAACAAGTTAGAATTATTCATGAATATAGTATTATTCAAACCTATATTCTATAATTAAAATTTAAGACGGCTAGTCAAAAAACACAGATGTTTTTTTAATGGAATACGCTAGACTCGGTTCAAATTGGTGTAATATTCTCCTTGAGTTGAGGGTACTTTGCCAGTCTTGGAGCACGGGTTGGAAACAATATTTTGACATCTTCTTAAAAACCGCCTCAGTCTTTTTCACGGTGGGCTCGAAAGTACCAAAACGCTCCTTTTTCAGGCGGGAAAGAGATAAAAGTCACAAGGGGCTAAGTCTGGGGAGTATGGAGAACGAGAGACACATTCGAAGTTCCCTACACACTTCCACTTGGACCTTCTTTCGTTCAGGAGTCAGTAATCCTGAGACACCCATCTCGCGCAAACTCAAGTGATGTTGCAGAATCGAAAATGTATTGCCATGGGAAATGTGTAACATGTCTGCAAGTCTGTTAATTGTTATTCGTCGGTCTTCACGAACAATGACGCCAGCTGTGTTAATCATGGTATCGTTTGAAGCTGCCCCTGGCTCCCCGTCAATTACAGAGTAATCGAAATAATTAATATTTGTAATTTTAGAATCAGCAACTCAATTATGTGCAAGTATGTTATGCATTTTCTTTCAGTGGAGTAACTTTAATTACACAACTCCTATATGTAGAATTAACATCGTATAGTGTTTAAATGCATTCATAAAGTGTAATTTTTGGTAATATTTAAGAGATGACATATGTAACGTAGCAAGGCAAGGAAAAATTCACGTCCTTCCCCGGACGCAGGACGCAGGAAGACGTGGCAAAATCAGACAATGCAAGGGTCGAAAATGTCCCCGCCTCAGGGCAGAAGTCGACCTGTGTATGACAAAGTTGCAAGTACCCGAGTAAAAGAGTCGTTCACAGTAACGTATGAAATCTGTTTAAATGCATCTTATTGAAGAATAGCGAAGCAAGGCTTGACCAAAATTGTCCAGCGAATAGAAATGAAATTCAATGAGGTAAGCACTCACCTATGAGACACGCTAACATAAAATTGGCGGTAGTATTTCGCGCCTTTGCCCTTGGATAGGGTCATTTTGTATTATGTGTAAAAGAGAGAGATTTTGCCCAAAAAGGGGACAGTCTCAGAATTTTCCAGGCCTAGATATGTGTGGCTACCGTCGCGCGGAGATCAGTAGAAGAGCGGCCTAGGTACCAAGTACCAGTTCCAATTCTCTTCTCACATATTAATTAGAATTTCTCTCCTTTCCGATAGAGTCTTTAACTAATCTTAGCAATTTTATTGTTGCAGATTAGACGTGGCTCATTCTTTCTGCTTCATAATCCAAGTTTATGAAATTAAAAACCATATGATGATCTGTAGATCAATTCATTTTAAAGCACAAATTTGACATGTGAATAAAGAAAGATTAAGTATAAACCGGTATGAATATAACAGTCTTGACATTATATTTGATGATTTCACAACAACAACCTCTAGCAGTTTTCACTACATCTTGTGTTCAGCCTGTGAATATACACACTAATATATGGAAAAACAGATTATCTTCAATAAGAAAGAAGGCTATGCGAATGTTATCCGGGACTTCTTATTTAAGTAGAAAGTAAAGTACAAGCCCTTTGTAGTCCGCAACAAGGCGCCGTACTGTGCGAAGCCCAACTTTGTGCCGTTAATGTAGATCGATAGTATAACGACGAAAGGCTAAAAACTAGTACAGCAGCAGGCTGGAGGGTTGGGAAGGGGGAGGAGGTTTAAAGGCCACATGAAGACAAGACACGGGAAGAACAGTAGTTGGCTAATTGCTCCGGCAGCTACAAGATTTTAAAGCCTTCAAGTAGAAAACCGAAGTTTCCTGTAGACTGAGGCGGTTATTACTGGATGTTTCGAAAACAATTTGATATCTTGATATTTGCTTTCAAAGGCCTGAAAACATTCAATTTTTTACTTTTATGTTAGCAAGTCAATCTTAAAAAATACACGAACTGTAATCAAAATATACGTTCTTTGCAATGTTGGGAAGCTGTCATTTCTTTTCCAAAACTCTTTGAAAACGAGGTGCTTTTAGCACAAAATTGATGGAATATTGTAATATCCTTGGCTTTAGCAGCTTTCAGGACAATTTCAGTTGTGTAACCTCTTTCCAGGTTAGTCTTATCCAACTTATCTTTCTCTTAGATACCGCCACGGGTATCCGAGGTCGTTAAGGCGCGGACTCGTGAGCGGGAGGTGTCTGGGATTCGTATTCCGCCAAGACCGTCCTCCCTGACTGAGGTTTTTTCCCAGGTTTTCCTCAGTCCTCATAAATGGCAAATGCCATCATAACTATATTGCTTTTTGGATGAGTTTGGACGTTTACTGAGCTCAATTTGAGCAACATTCTCACAGGCGATGTAAAATTTCAATTTCTTTGAGTATACATGGCACATGAAATATTATTTACCATGATCGATTAGTACTCAACATAGTTATTTCAGTTTAATCTCATGCTTTCCTGCTTGGATTCCAGAACAACACAGGACATGGACTTGTGTACTTATGAAACTCAATAATATGTCATTAACACGTGGAAAATGCTAGAAACCTATGTTGTTTTGAATATCAAATGATTGAACTGAGTTAGACGAGTACAACAATATATAATATTCTCGAGCATAGCTGTGAATACAAACATAACGTTGAACAGAAGACATTTTTAATACTTCTTATATCATTGGATATCTTGAAGACTATGTATTTGGTTATCCAATTATCTATGACCACGGGCCGATAAGCCATCATTCAAAGGTTAACCAAGCTACACGAGTCGGAGCGGGCAGGCGGGTGGGGTGTACAGAACCGCTATGCTGGCCTTAAGTCTTGCGTTACTCATTGTCCTTCAAACAGTAAAAGAAACACATGTCTAAATCCTAGCGTAAAGTCTGTGCTAAGAATACTAAATAGTAAATAATTGGTCTAATTATTTGTTTATGATGTGTATGTCAGCACGAGTCCACTGGCTAGTATCAGGAGATTATTTGAAGAGAAATTTCCAGGTCATCGAGCTCTAAATTAATGTTATCCGTAAATTAGCTAATAAATTTAATTTCTCAAAGAGAATTAGGAAGGGTAATGAGTAATTTCATACGTAGATGTCAGAAAAGGGAGAGAAAAGAAAAAGTAATGTATGACATGGATGGAAACTTTTTAACTGCATTAGAATTTACTCCACTGTCTCTCTAGTGCTTGTACCATCAACTTGTGTCCATCCCGATTCTATTGCAAACCATCTGATTGTGAGTGATGGCTGGAGCAAAACCGTTGGGCGTAGCCTCGTTTGGTGCTTGGACTAGACAACTAGTGGTTTCTCACACCCAGATAATTTACCGTTCTCATAGCCCCCGGTTTATTAGTTCGTATCGACAACTCTGGTATTTAGAGTGAAACTTATAGCCATTACAAAACCAGGAAAGAAAATAAAGATATAAAAAAAAGAAGAGAAAATGTGGGGAAGAGATGCAGCGCATATTTGGATGGTAGACGACTCAAAAACTTCTTGCAGTGGCTTATGAATGAAACCTAATTGTTTGTTAGATAATAATAATAATAATAATAATAATAAAAATAATAATAATAATAAATAGGTATTCAAATAGTTAACATTTAAATTTTGTGTCTTATTCTTCCCCGGCCGGGTGGGTGTCTCAGGTGGTAACTTATTCGGGAGGTCCCAAGGTTCAAATTCTTCGGCCGATACTCGTGTTCTACCTGGCTTTTCTCATTACATTTTATAAAGTGAAAATGTCGTGTAGGTATTCAGAGGAATACCGTGGCAGAGGCCACGGATTCACCTTCCATTTCATCATTCATGTTTATTCCATTTCTCTGCGTTTTTGGTGTCTTAGTGACGATTCTGACATTGGATTCACCACGCATTAGGGATCTCTCCGTATGTATGTATACTGCCTATATCTAGAGGTGATTATCTCCCGGGCATTGACTTGTAGGGCTCGGGGAGTTTGAGTCACATACTGGAGGAGAGTAAACGGTTGAAGAAGGAGATTTTATTATGAATAACATAAATTAATGTGAATATTTGCAACGCAGAGTCTAGGTGCTGACTCTATCCTTGCTGTGCTTGTGTTCTCCCCAAGTTACGATTCACAATGTATTTAGTATCCTGCCTGAAGTTTCCCTTCTTTTGGAATTCGGGCCACAAAGTCGGTGGATTTATCACAAGTAATATCACAAGAGGGTCTGAGATTGCCGATAAATTAATGAACGCAGCGAGTCAAAGGTCAGTCCCTCAAGTGACGTTTATTAAGACTATTTCACGAATAAAATAAGAATATAAATATAATTACCGTAAACTTGGCGTACCATATTATAATAATTGTACATTTGAATTGGAATACTAAACTTTTCAAGTCATCTAGCAACACATTTAAGATTTTTTACTTAATACTTAAATTCCAATAAATTTATATAAAACAGAAATTGTCTCGTCCAACCATTCATACAATTTACTTATTATTATATACTTTAACAGCTTGTTTACCTTTATTATTAGGTATTTTAGACGAATGTCGGTTATAAGTAATGCCAATAAATAAGATACAGGTGTGGAACTATTTTATGAATAGAATAAGAATAAAAGATATATATTTGAAATTTGCGCACATATTATTATATGTATGGTTGCTTAGGCAGGTATTGTTACATAATTTACAAAATGATTTCGCACTGTTTGCCTGAATACGCATAAACAATTGCTTGAGTGAATACATATTAAGTTATCTTTACAAATACTGAAAGCACAGAAAAATGGTCAGTGATGCGTGCTCTGGAATTACATATTTGGGTACATTGATCACAAGACAAATGCAGATGCGTTATAAATGGATTTATAATTTTTTTTTGATAATTTCATTGCGATATCATGCTGTGATTGGTCAAAATTCAAAATTTTATTTCGTTTCATTGGTCGATTTTAAGATGATATCACATAAATGAAATATTCCATCCAATTCATACCAAAATTACAGTGCCATTATCATTTAAAAAGTTGTGATATGTGACCCTTGTTCGAGAGGACAAGAATTTGAAGTAAGTAATTAGTATAAAGTGTAATAAATGCAATTTTGGTACTTGCTTAAGACTTCTAAATCAAAATACACAGCGGCCTAAATATACTAAACAGTTAATTGACAGTAAATTCCGTAATTGATTACCTCCTAGTGGTTAGCGTTGCTGACTGCTGGTAGATAGGGCCGGGTTCGATTCCCGGTACCTACTTAGAAGTTTTTCTGAGTTAGAGATGCACCCAGCCTCGTGAGGACAATTGGAAAGCTGCCTGATATGGAGAAGTGGCGATCGATCTGGCAAACCATGCGGCATGGTTTGGTGGGATGTGATGTGCTGATCAGTTGCACTGTCTTCTACCCATGATGTATTGTGACAGAGGTAGAGGACACAGCAGTCGCCGCTGTAGGCCAAAGGTCCCCCAAGGGCTTTAGCGCGCCATGGAAGAAGATTCCGAAATTATTGTTCTTACTTATGACCTCAGTTGCGAATGAAATTATAATTATTTGTATATTTTTGTTATTAACTTCGTCGAAAAGCGTAGAGAGTACGCACATTCTATCGGAAATATAATCTGTCAAGCTATTTTCAGAACCTCAATGATAATCCAAATACATAAATGATAATAACTACTGTTTACAAGTCCTATAGACCGCCTCAATGGTCTAGTGGTAGCTTTTGTGACTAATAATCTGGAAATTGGATTCGAATCCCGGTCAGGTGAAGCAAAATAGGTAAGACTCTATTCTGAGATTTTCCATGCCCTGAGAAGGTGCATGCCAGATAGCTTTAAGATGCCAAGAACTCCAAGCTTATTTGTGTCATCATTTATTCGTTTCATTTCATTTCCTACAGATTTAGACTTATAGTATTCAGCCCATAGTCTACAGACTTCTTGAGAAATCCAATGCAGTCAAAGCGAAATAAATAAAAAACAATCCTCTTGGGGGGGCCCATGCTGTCAGTTATTGCAGTTTACTGAAATTTGATGTCCCCCGATTTTAATGCCCATTTCAGTGTCCGGTAATGACATGACAATGCAAATTATTCATAAGAACACCCCTGTAACACCACAATTGTTCTATGCTATTTGTTAGATTACTGCAGTTTTCCATTGTTATCTTACTGTTCACTGAGTATATAATAATTTAGTTTTACACACCATTAGGTATTTATTATTAAATAGTTTTCTAATTCTTTCTGTATTAGGTTCCAAACATCTGATATGTACTAGTTTATCACTAATACACTTAATGCAAATATTTCTTTTTCTTTTAGGTGTTTTTATAATACATTTAACAAAAGGAATCCTTCTAAAATTGATATACATTTATCTTACTTTTTTATTGCCACTAAAATACTTTTCTTTAACCCACTGCGTTCATGAAACGTATTTTCAATGTTAGCCGAGACTTAAACACTATATTAAACATCTCGAACATGCTGAAAGCTAGGTTCCATTTCCGCATAATCTTTATATCATCTTAAGCACATTAAATGCCAACATTAACGCCCTTAAGTGAACGATCCTTAGCTTCTCTCTACGCTGTTAATTTAGCAGTTTATTGTAACACAAAGGCAACCTCCGAAAACACAAGGGGCTCAAGTGTGTTTCGTTAATCTAACTTAAATTTTCTTATCGATGAGTAAGATGGTTTTGTTTGCTTGTTATTATGAAGAAAATTTAAGACCAATTGTTAAACAATCACTTCTTTTTATTGAAAACCTCCTCTTGTTCATTGAAATTACTAGCTGAAAGTTTACACATTGTATGAACCTCGTGTAAATTATGTTAACTTACACAAATTATGGAAATTATAGAATAATATTAATTATACTATTAGACGTCCTTAACTCATATTATGACCTTGTTAATAATACTATTTTATACCTTACACAGAGAGTTATTTTTGACCTGCGTCCTTAGCTAAACGAAAGTCGCACGGGACAATGTTGTATCGGTCGCCGGCTCCATCGATGCGCTTATTTCGCTATTTCTATTGCAAATTTTGATTAATAATTCCACATATGCAATTTTATTTTGATTTAGTAATGAGTATTAAACAAGGTCATAGCAGTTGCTCATAGTGATGTAGTCATATTTCTCATATTCGTAATAATTCTCCTTCCGAAAGTTTTGCAATTGCTGCTTAAACGTTTTCTTTAAATTTCTCTAAGGCAGTCATCTCAAGGTCAGATTTGACAATGAGAAATCTAACGATTAAATGGGTGTATTTATTCAAATGAACATACGCAGAACCTTGCGTGCCTTTTATAATACACAAAATATTCATTTCTTAAATTAATTAGTAAGAAATGTATACCCCATAACACAGAACACCTTCCCTCATGTTAGTGGAATAAGTAAACACAATATTATCTATACATACATTTTTTAATTTAGTTTAGTTCACCCCGACCCTCCCTCGGTGTTCAGACTTTTCAGACCTGCCTCAGTGCTGCTACAGTTCGCTAGGATGTGGGACATGATTCTTCCTTCCGCATGAAGGAAAAATTCTCAGTCCACCTTCACCTGAGATTCTGATCTGCTACATGTTCCAAGCCTAAACCACGCCAGTCCCTGTTTAATGAGTTTAGCCATCACCCAAATTTTAACCCCAATTGTACTTTCAATGAAATCTTCTCTCCACATGGCGCGATTGTATGCTACCTGCCGTATCCTTCAGGAGATTCTCTTGTTTCCTCGACTCGCTGTCTAAATATTGTCCAACCCGATGGTTTCTAACACCTTCTTCACTTTGAAGGTCCATGGTTTATTGTCTTGTAGTCTAAGTTGCTCCTTGAAGCAGATTTCTCTAATTAAAGAAAGATCTTCCAGAATAATTCACAGCCAACATTTCACCCCTCTAATTTTATATTCTATTGTTTCACTATGAGCTCCAGATTTCCTTATAATTCTACAGTTCGCCTTACCCCTTCCTATCCCCAAAATCCCTTTCAAAAAGCGCGTTCTCGCCTGATCTGAATTTTCCGTTTGCTCCCACTTCCAAATTCTTGCGCCCTATGTCATCGTAGAGCCCCGTAAACGGTTTGCAGTAAACCTACTGGCAGATCTGGAATGCTACTGCCTATCTCCGTGGTCTTCATTCTCGCCTTGAGTTTCACTGTGTCAATGTGCTTCGTTGTTGAAGTAAGTCCAAGATACACGAACTACTTAACGCTAACTAAGGTATGTCCTCCGTACGTCCAAGTCTCTTCCCTACTAGAAACCCCTCGGTTCTTGAAAGTCATTTCGTTTTATTTACAATAACTGTAAATAGCAGTAGCTAATGAATATTTGTGGGAAGAACTAGGGAAATGCACATATGTTAAGCAGGGTCAGTCGACCTATGCTCTAAAAGAGTAAAACAGCAATGCACGTGTATAGCGAAATCAGTGGTAGCGATTAGTAGCATAATATGAAAATAAACGAAGAGAATTACCCCCATTCTCCGTCTAGATTAGGTAGAAGGAACAAACATTGGTGAGAAACTTTACTAATTTCTGGCCCTTAGAGACCTCAGCTCCTCAGCTCCTGTTTTTTCTCTGTTCTAGCGGTAAACATACAATCCGGGTCTTTCGTGGTTTTGTCGCTTTCACGGCAGCCGCGGGGTCGGCAGTCAGGGCAGTAACTCCCGGCCACACTGATTCAAGATGCCGCAATATAAATATAATTACAATGAAAAAAGGTGCATACATACCTCTTGACAAGAGATGCTGGAAATGTTGTTTGGCTACAAACACATATTTATGACATCTTTTTAAAAATATTCAGTTCATCTTCCGCAACTGAGTCATATTCTGTTCTTTTTCTTTCATTTCTTCTAATGTATGAAGGTTTGTTCCATACATTATTTTTCTACCTATTGCATGCTGTCTGTATTTAAAATTCTGTATTTTTCTGTATTTACTCTGTTACTCTGTGTGCTTTTTCTGCTCACTATACAGCGGTTTTCTTGTCATGCAAGGTGGTTTCGTACTCTGATACATGTTACACGACACGTAAACAGTCATGCTTCATCAGCAAATAATATTGAGGGTGTATAAATTAATCTTGTTAAAGTTCCGTAGCATTAAAGAAGTTTTACTGAATATCAGGATTATGGTTTCAGGTTTAAGATGACTCAATTTGGGAAAAATGAACTTACGGTGTGAATAACAATTTCCTAAAAAGATGTCAGGTGTGGATGTAGCAGACATATCCTGTCATAAGGTAATGTAAATATTACCGTTTTGCCGGGAGTTACCGCTTCTGATTGCCGATCCACCAACTGCCGTGAAACGGGCGATAAAACCATGAAAGATTCGGTAATAACTAAAGCGCTCGCAAATATGCATATTTAAATTTAAAGTTCACAACACTGTTGAGAGTATTCAGAATTTGACTTTGTTCTTTTGTTACTGTTTCGATGTCATAACGTTCGCGTCTTGTACCGCATGGCTCTTATGAGCGTGTAATAACGGGGACATTAAATATTTTATTTGTACATAACAGTGATAGCCTTTCACTGCCAGTCATGTGATTATATTCCTCATTCTGTCGACTATTGCTACCGTCCACAGAACTCTGATCATCCCGTCTATTTTTCTACAATATTCACTTTTACCCTTACAGCAAGAAACATCCGAGACTGCTGGTGTGGTAAGAGCTGTAGTCCAGCGAAGAACCCCGAACTAGAGACAGTGGACTCTTTGCGTGAACTCTTGCAAAAGTGTAAAGGTATTGTTATTATTATTGTTATTATTGTTGTTGTTGTTATTATTGGTATTATTGTTTTGCTAAACGTAATGTAACCTATGCGTTGTCCTCCGTAACTTTCTGGATGCAATATGTTGTTCTATATTACAAAATTGAGTTTTCACTTTTTACCTCGCGTTGCCTTATTGGAATTCAATTAATTTATATATATACATATATACACTAACCTAATGCTAACCTCGGGTAGATCCTAGAAACCGGGTGGATGTAGTGGTTTGCTGCGGCTCGCTACGGCCTGAGGGTCTACGCTCGCCTCCTTTGCGTAAATATAAATTTTATAGGGGCGGGTAGATCACTGTAATAGTGGCATAATCTCCTTTGATTCCAATATAAAAATCTTAATTATAAATTTATAGCGCATTGTGTGCGTGGTATTGTGTTAAGGAGTAAGTGACTGGAATGGTTGCAAATCTCTCCGGCAGAAAAAAAAATAACGCGGGGATTCGGAACCAGTACCTTCACATCTATAGCATGACGCTCTAAAAGTCTGAGGTAAAACCTTATTATCTAACTATATCTATGTAAGTCACTATCTTCGACTGTCTCCGCTGTCGCTCGTGGCTGTAGAGTTCTTTCCACACCAGCAGTCTTGGAGGTTTCTTACTGTAAGGTGAGTCAATATTCTTAATGTATCTTCTACTGCCACTGTAGGTGGTAGAAGAAACCTTGTTCTGATGTCTTGTATGAGGAAGCGCTCTCGCACTTGCTAATAGATACACTTGTTTTTGCTCTCTTAATGCTTATACAATGCTTTCACTTTGTTTCAGCCGCATTCTTTTCAGCGAGACGGTTTCATGTGACTTCTATGATAGATGTTAAAATTGGTACCATCATTGAAGATGGTTATCGCTGTTTGTAGCTAATGGGCTATTTTATATTTAGTTTATTGCTACTATGACCGAACTGCTGCCTGCCACATTTTTAGTGAAGCAGATACCTGTTGATTGTCACGTTTTTTTCAAGTTATGTGAAATGATTTGTTATTTCTATATTTTCGATACAATACATTATGGTAAATTTTAGTTCACTAACATACTATTATCATATAATGGCGCACCCATAGTCTGTAGTAAAATATTTTACTTTATGGCGACAGCCAAAGCCTGAGTCAAAAATAACACAAAACCAGAAACAGCACAGTGGGACTGGCTGTTCACGAGCAGCCATTAACGCTTATCATATGCGGTCAAAAATAACTTTCGGTATATTCAGAAGTTAGCGATATTTATATTATTGATGGCATATCTTCCAAAAGTAATGGCGTACTTCACAAAAAGCAGGACGTTGTACACAAGTATGCCGATGTGATGTTATATCTTTTTCCACGGACTTGGGGAAATGTGGTGGTGTAGAGTTTTTCTTATGGGATTAATTCTTTTAACATAAATACAATTTGTATTACATTTTGTGTATATTTCTTTATATAAATTTATTTTAAATTATTTATACATTTTTATTTTATAATATTAATAAGAATAGTGGACTGAAATAGTAAATCTATATCACAATCTTATTTTTTTTTTAAAGTGTTTAACGCCCGTTTTTACTAATGAGGCAGCACATGCGGTGGACACTTGATACATGAGATGAAATGATAAATAGGGAAAGGATATTTTTTTAAGGAAGGAAACGTTCCAGGCCTAGGTTTAGGTATCTCCCCGGCATTTGCCATTTATGAGGAGTGAGAAAAACCTGAAAAAAACCTCAGTCAGGGAGGACAGTCCTGACGAGATTCGAATCCCACACCTCTCGATTACGAATCCGCGCCTTAACGACCTCGGTCACTCATGTCGGTGATTTTATTTATTATTATTTTAATAGATATGTAAATTTTCATATTGTAATAATAGCAAAATAAAAAGTTATTATAAACAAATATACAGAATCTTGGTTTGAATTTCATTAAATCATTTAACTGAACTACAAAACTAATTTAAGATTGCTGCTGCTTCTTCTTCCCATGTGGTTTTCTTACGTTGTCATGTCTTCGGTTTCATTCAAAGGTCTTCTTCTCCAAATGCAACGAGTCTTCATGTCTCTCTGGGCGGTATTTACTATTTTATTTACAGGAAGGGTTGCTTCCCACGTTCCTACTATACGCCCACAGTCACACGATGAAGCAGGTCCAGGTGGTCTAGTGTAATCATACTTGCCTCCTAAACCCAAGATCGCGGATTCAATCCCGGTCAGAGTCTATGAAGTTTTTCGGGCGTAAAAATCGTAAGTTTGGCTTCCTTTGGAAGGGGAGTAGCCGTGGGTTTACGGCACGAAAAAGAACCTCTAGAATGAAGAGCAAAATTTATCGGACATTTCACACCGTGAATTAAATAGGATGCCGATGACCTGAGTGTCCATAAATAAACGAAACCAATATGAACACAACCACAAGCCACTTCTGACTTATATTACACAATTTATGGTTTATGGAAAGCGTACACATGTTACTTATGGTGTATATGCAATGTCTTCTGTAAGATCTCGTAAGATAATAAAACTTCAAGTCTCTATTCGGTAATATTGAGCAGAGATGTGCATTGTTTAATGGAATATGTTTATTTCACCTTCGTTTTCACTGTTTCTTCTGTCTATAATTTCTTTGTTTAATGTGTATATTCTTCGCCGTCCATTCTAAAATTTTAAGATTAATCAGATAAAACAAGGGAAGAGTCACCGGGTTACACTCACAGCAAAGAAGAATATTAAACAATCACGTGTTTTACAAAATTTTACAGCTAATGCAAGAATGGATAGTGTTTAACGCCCGTTTTTGCTACAGAGGCACCATAGGCGATGGACACTGAAGATACATGAGATGAAATGATAACTTGGTAAAGGATTTTTTTTTAAAGAAGGAATCGCTTCAGGCCGAAGTTTTAGGGTACCTCCCCGGCATTTGCCATTTATGAGGACTGAGGAAAACCGGGAAAAAACCTCCGCCAAGGAGAACGGTCCTGACGGGTTTCGAACCCCAGACCTCCTACTCACCGAGTCCGCACCTTAACGACCTCGGTCACCCGTTGCGGTTTTATAGCCAAAGAAATTATTTGCACTTTGCCTATAAAGAGCATAGATTATGTTAATTGTTTCTAAATAAAATTTTATACAAAATATGGTATATAAATACATAATTATACTGATCGAATTCACTACACAGTCGATCCGTATTTTAGATTCACTCTGTCATGTACCCCCTTTTGCTTCAAACTGTCTCAGTATGTGTCAAACATCAAAGTTACAAAACTTTTATTGATTGTAAACTTAGAGGAATAGACACCTAAGATTTAGTAGCATTTACAACATATAATGCAGAATATATATTTAAAGTACATTTATAATACACTAGGTAATTTTTCATAATGTTTAGACAAGTCTAAGAAACACACAAAATCACTAATGTGATAATGTAATGTAATTCGAATGTTCTATTTACATTCAACACAACAATTTTTATTGTTTCTTTTGCTCAAGATCCGCAAACTTCTTTTCTACATTTATTTTAATTTGTATTTGTCTTATTTCTATATTTCCCTATTTGGCACTAATGTCTGTTATTAAGTATTTTTGTAAGGCTGCAAGTATCGTTCATTTTCCTCCTTGTTATTTCTAATTCTCATATATTTTGGGGGTCTTTTTTTTTTTCAAGAAATAATTTTTGCAACTTATTCGTCTTCCTGCCAATGCCTTTGAAATAATCAATAATTTAACGACTGTTAAGTCAAGGATGTGAAACACTTGCACTGTCCAACATCATGTTCCGGCACGAACAGAGTCACTTATCGTCTTCTGGTCGATGACGTCATCTGTAAACTTTGTTTAGTTTTCGAGAGCTAGTAGTATCCAGAAGTTTTTTACTATAAGGTTATATCGCAACATCTGTACAGATGAATAGTTTTGTTACCTTTCATTGATAAATAACTAGGGAAGTGTCTGCATTTTTAGGACGGTGAATAATATAAGAATTTCTCTGTATTTGGGTCATTTCATAACCTTTGAATACAATAATAACACTCGCAGAGATGATAATGCAATAATAATAATAATAATAATAATAATAATAATAATAATAATAATAATAAGAATGTCTTGCAATGAACTGTTGCTATTATAGCAGCTGGGTTAAAATAAAACAATTGTTATATGGCGATTTTAATTTGGTATAAATACAGTTTACAGTGTCTAAATGATATATTAAACATCTTAAGAAAATACATGAATTTATAATAAAATTTACGGTAGCAATTGCAGTTTAAATTTGTAAAATGTCCGCCCCACAGTACTAGTCTTAACAACAAGCGGAAGAACAGAACTACTTTGTCAAATATGGTCATGACCGAGCGGACGTGCTTTACAGACAACTAACTGTAACTTTGAGCAGAAAGCATACACTGTGTGCACAGATCAGACAGGAAGTTATATCATCAGTGTGTGACAGACCCAACCAAAAGGATATGCGGAGTGTTTGTATATGCACGTACTAAACAGTAATAGCTGATGGCGTTATGGGGTTATATCGGTATCTGTTAGTGCTACATTTGCTGTCTCAAATCTCTGATTGCTTTAGGGAAATGTATGGGAGATTCATGCGTGATCAGGTCTCATGCGGCGAGTTCCACTGGGTCACTGAGCTACACAGATACGGTCAATATTTGCTCGCGTAATTTGAAAACAGTGCAGAGCTAATACTGTGTATCTTAAATGCTAAATCACAATAAAATGCGGGAATCTAGAGTATTGGACTTTCCGTGTAGCAATAAATTGTATCGTAAAATGTGTCAATTTTTTTTCCTCTAATTGTTGAAACAGAGGTTGTATAAAATTCTTTCAGCGTATTCAATTCAGTTAGAATCAGGATTCTAGTGTAAACTATATATGAAATTTCTCACCTACTTTCGATAATTCTCCAGATATAAAATACAAATTTATGATCTTATTAATTAATGAACGTATATAAGTTATGCCATTACTGTGTGTATTAGGTGAAAAAATTAGACGTTTTGCTATCTATAAGTATTACGCAAGAGAAACCACATTTTAGAATTAGTTTTATTATTATTATTATTATTATTATTTTGAGATTAAATCACAAAAAATTAATGGCGTACTATTAATTAAATGAAATGTATAACCATTGTTAAACAAAGCTGTATTATGTGGATATTTTTAAACATTTTAAAATGTATCCATGTTTCTGAACCGAGTCCGTCATATCATCTTTGCATTCACTAAAACAGAGAGAAATAACAGAAAGTTTCAAGTTACATTCTGCATTTTATAAGATGTTCATATGTTTCAATAAAACAAAAATATCCTACTATTTAAAAATAATTATAATGTACTAAGAAAATATACACAATCAACAACAAACAATCGAATGTTAGTCCATTTTCATTGACTATAAAATTTAATTTAAATGTTACTGCAGTAAAAACATGCAACGCAAACGTTTTATGGAGGTTATTACAAAGCGCTCTTACATACAAATACTATTCTGAAACATGTATTAAGTTAATATTTCACATTTGCAGTGTTCACTATGATACTTTTGTTAAATATAAAACTTATTAATCTTTATATATACCGTTTCTATGCTGAATGAATTTGTCCTTTTATTTTAAAACAATATAGAGAAAATTAAACGAAAGAGCGCTTTTTAAATTTCGGTTTTCAAGTTTATCGCTACTCCTAATGATCCAATTACCCTAATTTTCTGAAACTATTTCTTATTTTATTTAAATGGTATTTACCGAAATTTGTTTTGAAGAATATTGGTGCCACTAGAATGATTTGTAAATTTTTACTTTCATGCAAACTCTCCCTCTTATAGCCCGATTTTACGATTTTCAGGGATTATTTTTCTTATTTTATTTAAATTGCATATACGCATTTTCGTTGCACAAAAAAAAAAAAGCAAGTATCGGTGCAGCTAGAGTAATTTTTAAATTTTGGGTTTCAGATAAACTTTTAATTATGTGGTTTCACTAATTTTCAGAAATTATTTGATTTAAATGGCATATACCGAGTTTTCTTTAAAAAAATTAAATTGGTGCTACGAGCTATTTTTAAATTTTGCTTTAATCCTACTTTTAATTACCCAATTGTCCTGATTTTAGGAAGCTACTTTTATCAATTTATTTTAAAGAAATATACAGAGTTTTGTTGAGAAAAACAAAAATTCCGGCCACTAAAGCATGTTGAACTTTTTAGGTTAGCCACACTCCCAATTGTTCAGTTTTGCTGGTTAACGAACTGGACAAATCGTTCGTTAATTGCTGTTTATATGCCGAATTTCGTTAAGAAATTGCTACCAGTAGAGTGACAGCGGACACTCTCTCTCTCTCTCTCTCTCTCTCACACACACACACACACACACATACATACATATAGAGGTTTCACGTAAACAACCACAATAGCTTCGGCGCTAAAAATAGGAATATATCGTATAGTTAATACTATATTGGTCCAGATTTTTAAAAAAGTTTAAATTTTACGAGTCAAGACATGAAAATAGAATAGCGGTGGTTCGTTCAAATTTTTAAATAATTATGTTTATTTTTTCCTGCATTCTTGTACGAAATTTCTTATATTTTGGTCGAATAATTTAGGGTTGTATAGGATATTTACACATAACAACTTTGTGTAGGTTTCTGGTTGCGCTATGCAACAGAAAGTTTCTGTCTAAAGACCTCATTGCAGCAGTAATTGCATTTTCTAGAGTCAACCGTGTAACCTTCTTAGCAAATGAATTTTGATATACTGCCACGAGATCGGAGGTGACACATATTTATATTATGACGTTCAGCGACATGAAAATTAGAAAGCCCTCGGCTGCAATAAGCCTAGTAGCCGAAAGATAAAATATCCCATAGGCAGACAAGGTTTATAACTAAATATCTGTATATTCCTTTTCAGTGCTGATCACGACTGTCAGGTAGAAATGACATTGTCGTTTTTATACGGTGTCAGTTCATGCAGGTATTACATTACACAATTCCTTTAGAGCAACAAAATAATGTTTGTTTAGGTTAAATGAATATTAGGATACATTCAACAGGGTATTGCTATGAACTGTATTATTTGCAGAAAATTAGGCTACTAAATATTATACTTAACTTCCTCAAAGCAGAATTACTAAAACACCAGCTGGGCATGTTAGTTTTCAAATTGAAATAGTTTCAACAAAACATAGATAGGTATCGCTAACAATGGTTTGCAGAACTTCTCTGTTGTTGCCACGACAGAGCTCCAAAAATGCCAAAACAGATGACTCTTTGCTGCTTTTGGACTGAGGAAAGAAGTCTAGGCACCCATCTTGCACTAATCTTATTTTTGTTTAAATGTTTATGAATATTTCGACGGACTATTGCTTTAGGAAGGCCCAACCTTGCTGCTATTTCTGTAACTTTGAGCCACCGGTCCCCATAATTTCTCCTTCCACAGAGCGATGATTTCAGGAGTGAACACCTCCAAGAGCCGACCTGCAAACTCTTCGTCTTCAATACTTTCTCGACCCATTCGAAAAAGTTTGGCCCATTCTTTTACGGTAGAATATGAGGGGGGGGGGGAGTGCTTCCCCATAAACACCATCCAATCACTGTTTAATTTTGTTTGAAGTATGTTCTTCTTTTGTGAAGAAATTAACCACAGCCCAAAATTTCCTTTTGAACATGTCACAATCTTCTACACATAGACTTCTTTATGCAACTATATCTAAACAACTGAACACAGCGGAGCGGAAGTCATAGAGCAATTATTTACTTAATAGATAAAGTATGCCAGCAGATAAGGGTTTTAAAGGCAATAAGCCTTATCAGTGACGCCGGAAACTTATGGACCTACCCTCGTAAGGGTTTGTTATTGCATACAATTTTTTCCCCAATAATTGCTTAGATTGTTAAATGTTTTTGTATGTTTCTTACTTATTTGATAGTTATTTTTAAAAATGTATACTTTAAATTGTGCTCTATACATTTTAGCCATTTGACCAAAACAGTTGTGACTAGAGTTAAACTGTTAAGCTTGTGCCATATTCCCTAACAAGCACCTCTTAGACTAGGTAGGGTATAACAGCATACCCGATAGCCCTCGGAAGTAGACATTGCAAGTATTATGTTTATTTAATGACGATCTTAAACATGTTTTGGGCTTTAGCATCCCATTCAATTTAGCGCTTAAAACGGTCGGCGAATATTGCTCAGAGTCCTATAATTTAATAGACACACTCTCTAACACTAACAAGAAACCAGACCAGAAAGAACTGCAGCATACCACCCGAAAAATAGTTAAAAATTTTAATAGCAACTGCTTTGTCATATCTTACAACAAATACATAAATACTTGGATAATAAAAGAAAGAAATATTTTCATCATATTGCACCACTAAGTAATTTTGCCCCCCCCCCTCTATAAGCAAAAACAATCTTACACCTTACATGAGGCGTTGATCAAAAAATGGCATATTGGCAAATGGCATGTGTAGTTTTTTACAAAACCGGTGGATTTTTAAAGCCATGGGTCCATTGCCGTACATTTATGACACAAAGAATCTCATGCCCGAAAGAAGAGGCCTTTGAGCAAAATTTATCGGCTGTTTCTCTCTGAATAGAATAGGACTCTGATAACCTGAAATGTTAGTGCTCTTAAATAAATACATTTAAAAACGAATCTGCTGTTTTTATTCCTTTATCCTATTTTGTTAGGGTCCAGCTTTCAGATCTATAAAACAGATAGCAAATATCCTTTTACAAATATCAACATTAGTTTCAATGTCGATATCAACATATTAAAGTATTTTAATGATAGTATAAATATATTGAACATTGTATATTTTTGTCTTACATCTTTCAAGTTGTTTTAAGTAACCCTATACCTTAAATTTATTTAATGTACATCTTCTGTGACCTAGAAGTTTGGGAATAATTTTTAACACCCTATATTTTAATGTTTTCTTGTCTCCCTTTCGTCTCCCTACACCTTAATTTTTTAATATTCTGTTTAAAAAACACGTGTCTATCGTTTATACCGTAACTTTTTCTATACATGTTCCAGATGTGATTTATTAAGTAAATAAGCATTGCTTTTACTTTCCTTGCATGCGGCAATGCTATTTCCACATTCATTTCACCTCATTACACCTTGAAATGTGAATGTATTAACTGGTCACGGAGATGGCGAGCGCAGATTGGTTGCTCAGTCCTTAACCTCATAATACAAGCAAAATGGTCTTATTACTCTATTTTCTCTCTTAAATGATGGGAAATGTTCAGCTCTAATGACGAGGCATGCAAGTAACAAAGCTCTGGTGATAAATCGCCCGCAATTTTGGACAAGTATGCGAAACTTTAATTTGCAGCAATCCAGATAATTATGATGAAGTTTGGTAACAGCGCATAACGGACCTTATGCGTTTACTTATCTTAACCAGATGCCCGCTAGTTTTGAGCTAATAAATATCTCCTAAACTAGCGCCACCGGAAATGTGGCGGCGGCGTCTAGAAACATGACGTATGACTGTGAGCCACGCCACTATATGGATCTGCGCATGCACCTTGCCGTGCCGGAACTGCTCTCCGCTCTTACCCCATTTCCCGGCATTTAGCAAATTCTTCCTCACGTTCCGGGACGTAATTTCACGTTAGAGCGATTGTTATATTGGATGTGCAGATTTCATTCATACCAGGGTAGATACATAATTATTAGGGGGAATGCACATTTACACTGTTTCTCCTTCTCTTTCTTCTTCTTCTTCTTCTTCTTCTTCTTCTTCTTCTTCTTTTACTGGATCCTCATACTTCATTTAGGTAATACACGTTATTTGCTTTATATGTCGAAAGTTAATCGATACAGAGCTTATGATGTCTTTTCTATGCCTTGCATCACTGTAGAATTTCTAAATATTTCGTAATACTTTTAAAACCAATTCAGGCGGTAACGCATGGGACTAGGGTTCGGAATGATCCGGGTTCGAATCCTTTGTGAGTAACCATTATACCTTGGATTGTTTTGTGTGGTTTCCCTAGTCATTTAGACGAATGGTTGGATGAAAATTCCTTTCCATGTCGGTCTTTTTAACAGGATTGAACGTGCTAGGGTGAGGTGAACTGGAACAGAGACAGTGGCTTGCGCCGGCGTCTGGTCTCCTAAGAGGCTCAGCCGGTTGGGAATTTTTCATCTGGAAAGAATGTTAGGGATAGCTTATACACATGTGCCTCACTGCCTGTGGATTCTCTCTCACCCTCAGTTCAGTTCTTCATCATGTAGATAAAGTAATAATAACACAAAGACAGAAAGAATGAATGCTTTTATGACAGCAAACTGCAGCCGGCCATCAACTCCGGAACTGTATGCGCTCAGCTGCAGATGCAATGCAAGACAAGAAATTACTTTACAGTGCATTAACTTTTATATAACATATAAATACTCTAAATGCAAACCATGTAGAAACATTTACATTGTAACGTCTCTAATAGTGAAACGATTTTTTAAAATGTATTTATAAATTAAAATAGCTGACCGTCTTTACAACAAAAACAACAACAACAATAATAATAATAATAATAATAATAATAATAATAATAATAATGACGACACCAAAGATCTTCACTATATGTATCTCTATGTTGAATTACATTAATTTGGTACCTTGCATATGAAAACTATACAATTAAGCATAGGTGTATTCTTCATTACTTTTCTAACGCCGAGATCTCAACGCTGCACCCAGCTTATAGAACCCCTCGGCAAAAAGTGATGGGCTTAGTAATGCAAACCTCTTCTCATTCTGGTCTCGGCCTCCGCATTCCTTTGAAAATGCCGTTCCTGTTATTTATTCTTCATTTTTGGAAAGAGAGGGAAGTTCCTCGGCTCCAAATCCGGGCTGTACTGTGGGGCGGCAATGTGCGTTGTCGTCAAGTAGATTGACGTAAACTGGCAGTAGGTCATGACGCTTGTTTCAAAGTGCTGGTTTCACTCTCTCCAAAGTCACCGGGTGGAAGAAATCGTTCCAGAAAACCAATGAGGATATCCCTTGCATCCCATGAGACGGTCACAAGCCCATGTCGATGGCATACTCTTGAACTTCTTTCTCATGGAGAATCTCGGGTGTTTCCATTGTATCGGTTTCCTCTTCCATTTTGAGGTGAAGTGATGAATGAAACACTCAGCCCCTGTGAAGGCTTGTCCGTTACTGTGGGACACATTACAATATTAAAGCTACAGCTCATTCTCGTTTGACGGCGATCAGGTTCAGTTGACGTGCACATCAAAGTTCTCGTGGAGATGTGAGCTCTTCCAATTCCAATTCCCAACGTTTGCTCCGCCTCACGAATTCGTCTGTTCTTCCGGATCAGTGCATTCACTTTGGCCCTGCTGTCATCCGTAGTGCCAGAGAATCGAACTTCGTCAAAATGCCTACTCGGCCTCAGCGAACATATTACTACACCTTCAGGCCATCTTCACAGGCATTACGTTTTCTCGTAATCATAAACATGCTTCCTGAGGAGGTCAGTAGATGCCGACTGCCAAGCCATGACCGAATCACTGCACGCATTCTGCCTGCCACTAGGTCTCCAACGCACATGCATTTGCATGCTGCAATACTGCATCTGGTGTGAGCTCACTGTTTCACACTAGGCCTCCGCTTTTATGTCTGTGGAGACATAGACTATCGTTCCGAGCAGATGATCCATAGATCTAGTGCATGCCAGTACAGAGTTAATCCTGAAACATATCACTAGAGGTATCTTCCTGGCTGTTATGCCGTTGTCTGCTGGAGCTAGGAGTTCCAGACGTTTGGTCCACAACTGCGGCGGACATCTTCAGTGGCGTGGACGAAATCTCTTTGGGGAAGGCATCATGTGTCTGATGCGTTGATTCAGATTGTTTATTCATGAGTTTCGCCAGGGACCTACGATAGATTGCTTTACAGGCTTATTTTACATGAGTGTACAATATTTTTAGGTTGATTAATCTTCTGTTTTCTGTTTTTATGTGCAAACTCATGCGCGATGGGGGAATGTCCGCCATCACGTAAAACTAGTGGGAGGGGCCTGGCCTCTCCTATGTTGTTGTTCTCTTCTGATTGGTTTGCTATGTTTTCTTCTGTTATATGTCTATTTTTACTTTTGATTACTGGATGCCAGTTGCTATTTAGTTTCAGAGACTCTTCCTTCTTATTGAAATTATTGAAAAGTATGTAAATTTATAGCTTCCCGTTATAGATGCGCATGATAGTATGTTATGGATGAAACATAGTTGGATAGACATATAACAGAAGAAAGCATAGCCAGAAGAGAACAACAGCATAGGAGGGGCCAAGGACCCTCTCACCAGCTGCCCTACCTCTGCCCACCCCGGACCAATCAGCAGAGGGCGCTCACAGTACAAACAGAGCGAACTGACGGCCAAAAATGCAAAATGCAAATAAGGAACACATGAAAATAACATTTACAAACAGGTTTCTCGCGATGGCAGGGACATTCCCCCATTGTGTATGAGTTTGCACTCAAAACTGGAAACTAATAATAATCAACCTAAAAATTGCACACTTATGTAAAATAACCCCGCAAGGCCGTTCATTATATATCACAGGCGCAATTTCTGAATCTGAATCAACGCATCAGACGCAGTGATGCCTTCTCCAAAGAGACTTAGTTCATGCCTTGAAGATGTCCACCGCAGTTGTGAACGAAACGTCTGGAACTCCTAGCTCCAACAGACCACGGTGCAACTGCCCGAAAGATACCCCCAGTGATATCTGCGACTCCGATCGTAAATGTCAGCGTTGTTATAACTTTTAAACTTCAATAAAACTTATATTGATAGAAGGTCATACTAAGATCCATAGAGGGCGTCACTGAGAGGGCATACAATCTTGGCTTTTTTTCAGGCTGCACTCGTTACGTCTCATATCAAGAAGCTCCCCATTTGTACTCACAAGTCTGCGATGTTTCGTCTGTAGTGCAAAGCACAGCTTTATACCAATCGTAATAGAAAGAACAGCTTTTGGCTCCTTCCTATAATTTGGTTTGTTTACTGACGCTCTTAAACGTCTTAGGTCATCAGCGTCCCATTCAATTCATGGCGTGAAACGTCCAATTCATTTTATTTAAAGACCTTTTCTTTCAGCCTGAAGTCTGCGAGGACTTCATTCGAGAATATTGCTCGCCAGTACTGAAACTAGACCTCCAGGTTTTAAGATGGACACGCTGATTAGAAGATTAAAAGTTATTTTAGTATCAATTCAAGTATGTGAAAGTAAAGTACATATTCAAACAAGTTCCTTCTTTTACATTTATGTTGTAGTTTGTTTCTATCTCCCCAATATTGTAATTTACAGACATTTTTAACACCTTCAGTTTTTTTATTCTGATTTATTTATAAGTATTTACTTTTTTACTTAAATTTATACAATATTGTTTGTATTCATAATTTTATAATTTTGACATTCAGAAAAAAATTAAATTAAAATTTAAAGTCCAAAGATAATTATTAGATGCATAAATGTCAAATTTAACAATATTTTCGTTTTTTATATGGACTATGCAAAGAATGATTCGTTTGCAATGTTCTTAATTTTCTTTTCGCAAATACATCGCAGTAGAAGTCCAGTGAGTTGCGCAAAGGAAAGACGATGGTAATTTTCGCAACAAAGGCAATGCAAGAAAAAAGACAATTTGGGCATGCAGAGTCGGAATATATGACGAGGAGAGATCGGTAAATTTCTATAAGGAAATTGAACACAAATGGAACGGGTAAAAATATCTGGTTCTGCCACGTAATAAAGAACAGAAGAAAGGAGAATGAATGTACTGAACAAGGGAAGCGTGGTATGTTGGTCGATTCTGTATGCGTTAAGTCTACAGCTTGGTTCTTGTGTGTATGGCTTTCTTCCATTATTCCATTTCTCTTCTCTGCAACATCTAAATTTGTATTCCTCTGCCTTTCTGTCCTGATTTTCATATTTTTTCCTTCCTTACATCTTCTTCCTCCAGTCCTTCTGTACTCTATTATATTTGCTATGCATTCTTTTCTGGTAGCCTCTTCCATATTCCATTCTTTTTATGTTTCTGTACATTTCTTCCTTTCCTTCACTTCACAATATCTTCAGTATATAAATATGGAAAAAGACTTCTGTAGTTAAATGATACAACATGTTACAACCTTACACACCAGATTCTTGTCCCCTTAAATGTGGCATGAAAGTTTGAGAAACCAGAGAATGAATGTTGTTTAACGCCCGTTTTTGCTACACAGGCACCACAGGCGATGGACACTCATGATACATGAGATGAAATGATACATTTGGAAAGGATTTATTTTTAAGGAAGGAAACGTTCCAGGTCTAAGTTTAGGGTACCTCCCCGGCATTTGCCATTTATGAGGACTGGGGAAAACCTGGAAAAACCTCAGTCAGGGAGGATGGTCCTGGCGGTATTCGAAACCAGACCTCCCGCTCACGAGTCCGTGCCTTAACGACCTCGGCCACCCGTGGCGGTGAGAAACCAGAGACATTCGCCTACTTTTGACGCCACATCACATCAAGGAAGGCAACTAGCTTGAGTCTTGAGAAGATATGAATAACGGGCACTTAACTCATAGCCTAAGCACATTAAAACAGCATTTAGCTAAACAGAAAGAGCTTTCCCAGCAATTATTCTGAAGATACAAGGATTCAAGTTGATATTTATCTACAGAAACCAAACAAACTTAGGCAACAAATGTAACGTGAGACCCAGAAAGCGGAATGAAAGTCACTCAATATGTCTAACAAGATTTAATTCTGCACCCATTTTCTCCAGCGCCGTGTTCTGCCGCTCATGCTTAACATCTATAAAATATCCCAAAACCGCATTACTGTCAACAATGCAGGTGCTGTACACTGACAGATATGCATATATTTCCTCTTAATTTAATTTCTAAAATATTTGTAGCTTCAAATGCCATTCCAAGAGCTTAAATAATAGTATATGAAAGGAGAGTTTTTGAAACAATAGAAAAGGAATGTCTAACGTCTGTGAGATCTGTGAGAGCAAAAGCGTACTTAATCCACAAAAATAGCATTTTGAGTTAAATACTACCAACTAAGTTAATGTAATCAATGTTACAACCTGAAAATAAGTAAATCATATAGAAATGTAGCGTTTTAGTCATGATTTTTAAAATTTTTATTTTTATTCTTTAGTAGAATATTAAATATTACAAATAATATTAGCGTAGGTATTAAGTTAGTTTAAAAGTTATTTTATATTTTTGGCTCCATTTTGGCATGTATTGCAGCAGATTAAACGCGAGATAAACACAGAGGATGCCAAAAAATGTATGCACACTTCAAGCAAAGAAAAAACTGTGTTAACATAACAAAACTGAATTCACACAACAGAAAATGATGAGCACTAATCATCTTAGACTTTTACAGTTACAACAGTTGCTCGAAATGACCATCATCGGCGTCGATACACTTCTGAGTACCTTATACTATTGTTGAGCAACGTTTGCGAAAGTGTCCTCGGAGATTGCAGCACATGCCGTTTCAATTGCTTCCCGAAGTGCTGCCAGTGTAGCTGGGTTTTCTACGGTACACAACTTCCTTAAGAGTTCCCCATAGGTAGAAGTCCAATTGAGTTAGATCTGGAGAACACGGTGTAAACTCAATCGGACCTCTTCGACCTATCCAGTGTCTTGGATAGTGCCTTGAATCCAGTGCACGCGGCTTGTTGCTGTGCGAGGTCTCCCAAATCTGCCCTTGTGAACATCGCATACGATACCATGAGTCTCAAATTGGTTTCGAATGCGTGCAATTGTTACTCGCGTTGGCGGTTCTGTTCTGTACACACGTCTCCATTGCCTTTGAACGTCAACAACATTCTCGATTTTCCAATACCACTTCAAAATTGTTTTCGCTGTTCCAACTATAATCTTGGTTCCATTTTGTAGTTGCAACGCGCATAACGTAATGTGAGTCACATCTGTTTACAGAACATCATACGATAATCTTGACTTCATTTGTTCATTGTTGATTTACCTATCACATAGCAGCACTACCTTAATGTATGTGAGTCACATCTGTTTACAGAACATAATACTACGCATTACTGTTGTTTTTCGGTCCAATTTTAAAATATATTAAAGAGATATCTACTGTGCAAATGTGTATACATATTTTGGTACCCTCTGTATTTATATGCATAAAACAGACCACCTGTTCATAGACAATGCGACAATCAGCATGATTAAATTAAGATTTTACAAAAAGCAATGCATTTGATATATTTCAAATACAAATTGTATAAAAAGATAGAAAATAGGAATAGCCGGGAAAATAAGCAAAAATTAACAGAATATTTGATTTATTATTGATGTGTGTTTTGTATGTAACGCAATACAACTGTATCAGCACGGAGGCGTTGGGGAAAAAGTTTTTGCCGCCTGCCTTTACTGACTTTGTCAGAGGGTAAGGGGCTGGGCTCTGCTGGCGGCAAGGATGAGGAGCAGGTTGACAAATTCATGTTCAAGATGAGATAGCTCAGTCTGAACGACTGAAAACCGAGGAGCGGGGGAGGGGGGTGAACTAAAATGAATTTAAAATAAATGTATGATAGATGATATTGTGCTCACTTCTGCTGACAAGGGAGAAGGGGTTCCATATTCTGTATGTGTTTATTGAGATTATTATTATTATTATTATTATTATTATTATTATTATTATTATTATTACTACTACTACTACTACAACTACTACTACTGCTACTAACGTTATCACTACAATTATTATTTTAAGGAGGTGTGTCTTATTTACTTAGTTATTTAAGATCTCAAAATTTTTGTGTATTGTGAAAGGCATGATGTAAAAGGCGAACCAGTGTGAATGTTATTAGTATTTATGTTAATTTGAATAAAATACACCATTCATTCATATAACGCAATACATTCAATGCAGATTTGTTATAACAAATGATCAATTATCACATATGTCTTAACGATCTAATAACATTTTATTTTTTCATTACAATTTAAGATAACTTTTTATGTTCAAAAGTCTGATTATTTTTAAATCTTTACATTTAAGTGGAGAAAACTGGCATTAGAACGACGCATCACATTCTTAAATGTTCAGTAAGGGATGTCACTACCCCTGACTCCAATCCTGGCCTGCACACTTGAGGCTTGGGTATAAAAGTAAATTTTCTGAATTGGTTCCTGAACAAGGGCTTCCCGAAGTTCCGGAAAACTGTCAATAAATTCGTGCAATCCCAATCCCATCGTGCAATTGATGAGCATCAGGTTCGGATTTTGTGCAAGTCAATCAAAACTTACGACTCCCCGCTTTCTTCAGACACCGAGAGACTTAGGGCAGGGTGTTATTGTACATTGGAAAGTTCTCGCGGATGTGGGGAGCATATTGCAGGGTGCGGCTATCTTGAAGTTAACCCCACATGATACCATTACTGAACCTTTTCCAAATGGCACCCATGGTGAAAAGGTACAGGCAGCATAGTGTTCCCCAGGTTTTCTCCAGACCCTTTTTCTTCCGTCTGGGGACCTTAGATTGTATTTTTACTCACATGTACAACGAACTTGACTCTTCATTGTGATACTGTCCTAACACGTAATCTCAAACAAATTGAAGACGGTCTCTTCAGCGCTGTCGAGTTAATTCTGGTCCTGTGGCTTTGTTGAGTTCAAATCTGCCTCTTTGAATCTTCTTCTACAAGTCCATTTGCTAATGTTAATGTTGCATTAAGGGCGTGGTTTCAACATCCCTGTTATCAATTAACATAATGAAATTTTAATAATCAACAGGGCTCAAAGGCATCTTTTACAGTATCTAAACTCTGGAAACTGTAGCGAATACTGAGTGAAAAATCGCTGTAAGCGAACGGAACAATGTTTTATTAGAAATTTGCATTAATATTCGATAGGCGGAGTGCGCGGGCTTGAGAAATTTCAATGGCAATGCACTAATACTGCAAAAAAAGCAAATTGCATGCGTGGGTAATTCTTAGTCGAAATATTTTATATCCTTGTTTGTGAATAAACATATAAAACGCATTTCAATAATGAACGTATTTGTTTGGAATTTAAACAATAGCAATATTCTCTATTATTGTTACTCTTGGCAATGTAATAAGAAGAAAAATAATAATGCTTTTTATTATTAAATTAAATCCTAAAAAAAGGAATAAAAATATATGTAGTGAGTCATTGGGAATTTGAGTGATTCATAGATTTCAGAAACAAAGTATAAGTAAATTTGGACAAAGACCCCCGAGCATGAATTGTAAATCTACCACTGACCAATTTACGATACGAATGTTATCTTATTATTAAGGAAAATAATTCAAGTCTTTTTCTCGTTATCCACCTTTTTAGTTTGAATGTTATCCCTTTACATGAGATTTGTTCAATAATAATTGTAGCTATTTGCTGTTGTATGTTTACAGCTATTACAAGCGAATGTCAAAACTCGGGAGGAGGATTGGCAAGCTTAAATGTCTCGCAGCTAATTTAAATGTGGGATATTATAGGCAATTAGAAACGATATTTTAATGTAAATATTCCATTATTTTATGCTTGCTTTTTATCACTTCATATTAATTTTCGCTTCTAACTAGTTTATGAACCAACAAAAACACTGCCACTTTCATATTAAATTTAAAAAAGTTTAACATTATTTTAACAGTATTTACAGGAATGTGAATAGGTGATGGCTACTATAGGCCGGTAGTCAGACTATAGTTTATAAATAGATAATACAGTAATTCTCAAAAGTGAAAAAATTACCTATGTACCATTGTGCAGCAAACTAATAATAAGCTCGATATATAATAATGGAATAAGCAAGAAGCATTAAACGTATAGCTAGAACATGAAATATTTCGGATAACTAGATATCTTTCTAAGATTGCTCATAAAGAAAGATATAAAATTATCCGAAATTTTGTCTGTTTTGAGTGATCATTTTTAATGTTTCCTTTTATTATTAATGGACATATTTACCGGTTAATATTCTTATGTATATGTATTTTTACTCCTCTTTAATAACCACTTAAAGTAGGTTGAGGAGAGAGAGGTTAGGAAAGTGCTAAGTTTGTTTCATACCATGCTATGTCTAGTTCTTCAGATGTTTTCCCGAAACCCCTAAGGCGTTGGGCTTAAGAAAGAAACGAAAAATCATTAAACAGCGTAGTGCTTTTGCCGATGTTGAGCTTCAAAGAACGTTAAGCAAGACATGTCTTCCTCTCCTCTTTAAGACGCTCGCCATTGTATTAACGGAAAGCTCTGCAGGGAAGCCTAAGACAAAGGGGACGGGGGATATCGTCATCCCCCCTCTCTCTCTGCACCCGACCACTGCGCGATCCGATATTAGCTTTCCACGGCATGCAAGCAAACCCATCCCCACTCCACCCTTCTTCTAACAACTTGGAAAAGGGCCACAGCCCCATTCACCCCTTCCTCCCCCACTGCACCTCCAGAAAAAAAAAAAGACGATGGATAATGAAAATTGGGCCCCCGATGCGTAAACCATTCTTCGACGGAGTCATGAGGCTCATTTTCAGAAACATAAAGCGCCCTCAGTTTCGTCTCTCCCTCTCTTCTTTTCATTCCAGCTAAAGATAAACTTTTGTTGCTTTTCTTGCTCCATATACAGAGTAGCAAAAGTGTAGAAGGCAAATGTAGGTTATCCGGTCAGGGTTTCATTGGAATACTAAGAGTCGAAAGTTATTTAACCCAAGACGTGCAGAGAAGACCCGTGTTACGTTGCTCAGGCATTTTCCTGCATGTCTCATACTTCCAACCCACTATCTCCACGTTCAAGTGAAACTAACTGGCAGTTAAGTTCAGCGCATATTTGAAATGTTGGGGCCCAGGTCTATCTGTAGGGTGCACCTCCATCTCTATAAACTTCGAACTAAGAGGTCACAAATTTCGATCCAGCTCTATAATTCTAATCTCTCACTGAGATAACTTTTAAGAAAGCCAGGCAAAAATATAACATCAGCAAAAACTTTCCTACTGACGGTGTAATATCTGGAGAATATGATGGGTGCACTATAATTTCCCAACCAAGACATCCATTTCACAAATCACCATAAACTTATGTGGTTTTATATTTTAGTAGTAGTGATGTATTTATTTACAAAATATATTTGCGACATATCTAATTCATCTATTTCTCAAGTGTCCTGGGATCGCGGGAGCTTTCCCCTACCTAGGAAATACATGAAATTATACAAATCATCATTAAACTCTAAAGAAACAAACAATAGTTAATAATGAAATAAATAAATAGTTGAATGGAAAAGAAAAAATATATAGCAATAGATTTCTTTTTAGAAATACAGCTAAGAAAAAATGTACAGACTTAAATAAATTCCACTTCCATACATATATGTATAAATAAGTATATGTTTATACTTATACTCTCAAGAAAGGGGTCCTTTTGCTGACGTGACAATAATGCAGAACAGACGTCAGCTAATGCCGCCTTCTGAGACATTGCCAACTAAGGTGAAACACAGCGACCGGGTTTATATTTTTTTCTTAGCTGTTGAATACGGACTTGTGGTTACTGCACTGACGTTGAATTTCTGTGCCACGTCCTCACAAGTCTGGCTGTTCCCTTCAACACTCGCTAACAGAGTCTCGTTATCGATTATTGTTGGTCTTCCTGCCTTGAGAATTTATTACCTTTCTGGAACTTTGCAAAGCATCTTTGCATCGATGCGCCCGTTGATTCACAACACAGTGTCATATTTTCCGCGCCCCTGCAGTTACCAGTTTAAATTCATGGACAATATAAGCTCATATAATCCTCTTTGGGGTGCTCATGTTTGACCGCATTTCTCGCAATATGCCTATAACTGCAAAAAATTAACCCACAGCTCAACTGTCAGTCCAACAGGATAATAACAATGTTTAATAAAGTCTAGACCAAATAATTTTCAAATCGTTGATCTGATTTTCTACTGCAGCATCACAATTGTATCGTGTGTTACATTATCAAAATAAACACTTCGTAGGTGTATGCTTTTTAATAATTACATTAATCTAATAGCTTTATTTCAAATAATACTAACCCATAATCATTTTACGTTAAGTTGCAATGTTGGGACGCATTTCAGCAGTGGGCAGAGAGAGACAAGAGAGAGATTTAAAATGATCCCTTAAATAAAAATATAGTTATGGAACGCTCAGTTCAACCGCAGGTACTGAGCGATCAGTGGCGGTGCAGCGCCATGCATAAACCACAGAGAGTGGAGTATTCCACGATAGGAAAGTAGAAGATGAAATTGTTGGTACCTGTTGAAGAATCTGTGTGTCAGTATTTCACTTGAAAAGGACCTAATGTATCTTATAAATTACACCAGGCCTTAGAAGTGGACTAGCTGTAATTCTAAACAACATTTCAAAATTGTCAATTTATTATATATATATATATATATATATATATATATATATAAAGAGATTATACCATCTACATCGACAAATATAAATTGCTACAAACAAATTATGTTTTTTAAGATATATTTGTGAAATAGCCGTATTTTGCAATTATCTTTTTCATAAGCCACGAAAGCGAAGAAGTTTTTATTTTGACACTTTAGAAAAATGTACTTATATTTTGCAACAGAATTTCGGAAATATCAGCAAGAAATTATAATTAAAATACCTATATATATGAAAGTTATTTAAGGTCCTATTTTCTAAAAGTAGTATACTGGACATGTTTCGAACAGAAAATGTAAATTGGCCTGAGAGGTACAAACTGGAAGAGCATTTTAAACAGTTAATTATAAGTAAGTTACTTTCTTATCTTTCACAGGACTGTATCTTTACCTGAGCAGCTGACTGCCCTTTGTACCTCTCCCTGTCTTACGCTACACGTTTAAGTACACTATCCGTATTCCCAGTTCTCCGAGCGCAGATAACCTCAAGGTAATCGATATTAACTTTTAAAAAATATATGTAGATACAATGTAATAATGCTAGTTAGAAAGGGGTAAATAAATTTAAAAAAAAACATTAATGAAATTCCATTAAAAGTTTGCTATCAATGAGCCAATGACGAGCTGTCCGACAGCGAAGAAAGAACGGTTGAAACACCCTGTGTACACAATGGCAGTAAACAAATACTTAAAAAATGCGCCCGGTTTTCCCCCTTTGCACCAGGCCAGTGCTAACCATCCCATCTTATTCTTCTCCGGGAGACAATGGGAAGGAAGTTCAGCTCTCCTGCGGGTTGCCTTCCCACCGATTGTTATCCCTGTAACAATCATCGCATTGTCACCGCCAAACAAAAACAAGACACAAAAATAAACCAGCCTGGAAATTAATTGCATCAGCAGGGGGTATCTTATCTTACCAATAGAGTGTGCTTCCCGTGCCTACAAAAATCACAAAGAAAGAAGTGGAAAGAACTGCGCAGCACATTTTCTGTTCCAGACATCCCTCAAGTATAAATGATGGGTTTCTTTGAAATATGTTCCTTAATTCTTTTACTGTTTAGCGTGATTCCGTTATGTTATTGTATATTTTGAGGTTTATTAGAGCATAATTTGAACAGGAGGATCAAAAAATTAATCGTTATTTTTTCCCTTTTGTAACGCTATATTTTGGGAATATAGTGCAATACTGGAAGTCACACTAGTGCTAAAATAAACTATGTCTCCTGGGAATGGCATCTTTCGATGTAGAGGACTCAGTCTTCTGCCTGGAGCACTTGTTCTGTACATTATGGTAGCTTGCAGTAGCATTCATATCAGATATGAACTTTATAACTAAAATTATTTTCTTCATAATGAGCTCATTTACTCATAAAGGCAGCTTGTGCTCAGATGTAAACTCTTGACATTACCAGTAGGGCCGAAAATACTAGCACCATTTATTTATTTATATATTTAAAGGAGCAAGACAATACTTTGACATGCATTTAAGGATATTCCTTTGCAGGTGAAAACTAAAATAATACGATGTTATTTAAAAACAGGATGAGTCAAAACGTTCACAGCATTTATATATATATATATATTTATACAATTAATATATATAATAAAAAGTACTATCGTTTTTATAAAAATAGTTGAAATGTGCAGTTTTATATATCTGAGTTTTAATTAAAGTCCTCTCATTTAATTAGATTTAAAATTGTTTTCAAACATTGCACACATTAGAAATTATTTCATAATCTGTAAACAATAATTATAAATTTGAATAGAAGTTAACTTTATCGTACAACAAAAATTACTAGATGTTCATACTGTGTGCCTTTTTGCAACATAAATTATGTACGGTGAGCTTATTTAGGCTGCAAGTTGGAGAAACACCACTATACACTGTGAAAAATCAATCATCCAAGTTATATAAATCATCTGCAGGTAATAGCTTGTAGTTAGTAGGAGGCATTTTCAAGAGTAATCAAGCGTTCATGTGTTATTTGGTTCTTTCATTGTGTGCAAATTGAGTGCTGATCATTCTTTTTCAGCTATGCTACTACATAAACGTAGTCTTAAACAATGTTTATATATGTGTGATACGTGTGTGAAAATTGATCCTTGCAAAGAAGTGCTGAAGCTATTCGATTTACGGAATTCTGCAAATCCAGGAGACTGTTCGTCGAGTTCTTATGGAAGAAAATTTTGACTAAACACAGGACTCTCCAATGCAGATGCCGCCATTGTATTGTTGTTGAGGGGCATCATTTTCAAAATATCTTATAACTAGAGATGAAACAATTCAATCACTAACAATATACCAGCATAAGTCTGAAGGTTAGAGCACATGACGTCAGAGGAAGGTGGCTGCAATGCAGAATCTTTGGAACATTAGGCAGAGTTTTTCTTTTTTTATTTAATTATGGACACTCTTTAACAGCTTAGGTCATCAGCGTCCCATTCAATTTAGGGCGTGAAACGACCCACAAATTTTTCTCAAAGCCCTCTTCTTTCAGGCTTGAGATTCTGTATCGTGCAGTAAATGTACGACACGGGACCCACGGCTTTACTTCCCTTCTGAAGGAAGCCATACTTAGTAGTTTAACACCCGAAAAAATCCATCGATCCTGGCCGGGTTTGAACCCGCGATCTTGGGTTTAGAAGGCAAGTATGGTTAGCACTACACTACCAGGACCGTCACATTGGGCAGAGTTCAGGGTCAGCTCATTATATGGTTGATGTTATGGCAACTTCACATGTATGGTAGAAAATTTTCAATGACTAGTATAACGCAGGCTAGTGCATGTTATTATCAATATTATTTTCTTATTTCAGTAAAAATACAAACATTAAAATATCAGTACTGACTCTACGGCCGCCGTATTAAAGTCCTTTTTCCGGTTGCGTCAGGCTACACTTCCCCAGTAGGCACTCCCGTAACTCAAATAATGGCACTGTAGTTAACAATGCTGAGCACTACTACTGTGTGAGAGCTATATTGTCTGAGGTTAGCCAACCTACATGCACATGGAGTGATGCGCAGCAGTAGTTCAAAGATGGCGTCACAGTAACGGGAGCATCTAAGTCCTCGCTGCGTAGTGTGGTGCAATTTCTAGCCGTCAAAGGTGGTTCACCAATTGAATGATTCATAGCCTTATGGAGGTGTCTTAAACTACAGAGCTATTTATATAGAGCTAACACAGTTCATTATTTATTTATTTCAAAACATGATGCTAGTCACAATTTGTTATACCTTAAATGTAGAGTAACTATGGCAGATTATTAACCCCTGCAGAAATGTTGAAAATGCCCTCCCTCCTAAATAAGGCATAACTCAACACGTCGTTCCATGGTACTGGTCGCTCGTTGGGGGACTGTATTGTCAACACCATTAAACTTCTGTGTAATGTTGTGCTTGAGATCGTCCGATGTTTGGGGCTTGTGACGTAAACTCTATCTCTTAAGTAACCCCATAGGAAGAAGTTCGGTGTTTGCAAATCAGGAGACATCGATGACCTCAGGTTCTTGGAGATTATCAAAGAGACTTTCAATTAGACCCATAGACTAGTTTGATGTATGCATGTAGCGCCATCTTGTTGAAAATGTCTAGCTCTACATCATCTAGTTGTTCAACAAACTTTATGAAAATCCGTCGGCACTCTACAGTGTCCACAATCTGGTCACAATAAATAAACAAATAAAATAAAAACAAAAAGTAAATAAATTTTCCATGCGGATATTGCACACCAAATCCCGACTTTAACTGGGTGTGTACGTGCTTCATGACTGACATGTGGATTTTGGACGGCCCAATAGCGCGTGTTTTTTGATTTCACATAGCCACATAAATGAAACCATGCTTTATCTGTGAATCATGTGCTGGACACCATACCAGGATTTTACCTGAAACCAACGGAAATACTTCACTCCTTTATCCTTATCTGGTCCCTGCAACTGATGGACAACTGTAACCCTATATGGTTTTAGGTGAGCACTTTTCGCAGCTCTCTGATACATTGATAGGTGTACCCTGTCTCCTATGACAAACGTCTTAATGACTTACGGGGTGACTGTTCCACAACAACTATGGAGAACGATGTTTGCCTTTTTCATTCACGAGAGATCTAGCTGTTTACTAATGTCAATATTTTGTTTCTTTCGAGGGGTTGCGAACTCCAATTTCTCCCAGATATGCCCTTCAAGTATTTGCAATTGAGTTTGTAATCCAATATTGCTTCACAAAGAACAGCTGTTGATTTAATGTGTACTGCATTTTCATAGCGACTAGAACAAAATATAAAAAACAGCTGCCAAACATAAAAGTCAATAATAAGGAATAAAGAATAAACATCTGCACATCTCGTGACAGGGAATAAAAGCTCTCAAATATTCCGGTTAATTTCACAATAAACTCCGGACATGGGTGCATTTTGAGCTGAATAAAGAAAGAAATAAATGTGCTAGTTCTATATAAATATGAACAAAGCGATACTAGCAGGAGCGAACACTGGAGGACTACCCACGCCCTGACACCGAGTGGGACTGAGTTTGCAACATATGAAGCGCTATGAACAGAAGGGAGGCTTTCTTGGAACATGATGACAGTGGATAAAACATGGTGTCACCTTACGACTTCTAAATTTTCGATGAACTCAAAAATCACACGGTGGTGGACTGTGAAATAACTGTAGCAGTGAAGTAGCCAAAAGACTTTTATGAACAAGGTACAAAAATGATGAAAAGATGAGATAGATGTCTAAACTGTGCAGAACAAAATTATTTCTCATATCATTTGATTGCTCCTTGTACAAGACAGGAAATAACACAACTAAAGAGAAAGGCTGACCAGTTGACTGTCAATTTCAGGCCATTTTACAGCTGCATTGTACCGGAATAAATATTTTGCGAGCTATCTTATGTCAGAATAATTAGTAGTAATGAATGTTTTGTTGTACTAGTTTTAGAATGCATTCAAATAAGTACAACTGTCGCATAGACCTTACGGCCGTACTTGCTAATATCTATCTTATAACAATCAAAATGGCATACCATACATACATACATACATACATACATACATACATACATACATACATACATACATACAAATACTTCGATATGTTTACGTTTTTATTAATAATTTCATAAATATAAAAGAAATCCATACTCTTAAGTCCCCCTTTAATTTACTCACACCCCCTCTCCAACTATCCCCCACTTCATTATAGCCATTAACCTCCTTTGCTGGGTCTTCTCTAGAAAGGTTCCCAAATTGTGTGAGTTTCTCGCATGCACCAACCCTTCCCTGCAAATGTTCAAACTTTTATTGGCATTCAAAAATTGCGGTGATAAATGCTCATTTCCTAAAATCTCCGTTTCCCTGCATTCTGCCAAAATATGCCTCCAGGTATCGCTTTCTTCGCACAATGGGCAAATACTTTCACCGAGAGCATCAACTGTTTTGATTCCTTTCCAAACCCCTAATATGAATCATACCAGGCACAGATAATGTCAGAATAAGGGCTAGTAGCATGTTTACTTGTCAATAACATTTGAAGATTGTATTCTAAAGTCAGCTGTAGTGCATTGGTATAAGCGGTATACTGGTTTCTACTTGAGTAACGTAGTCTAGGTTTGTTTACTATTCGAATATTAGCTGTATCTAATTTTCAATTAACATGTGCAGGTGAGGTGTAGAAAACTACAGTCCAAAGATTTGTCACAGCTCGTTATAGCTCCCTTTGTTAGGAAGCTATTGACAATGTTCTAATCCTAAAATTATAGCTCTCCAGTGTATGCCTAATCCTGGCCAAATGCTCTTGAGATTGCCTTTCTTCTTAGGGTCTGCATCCGGCGATCTTAAGCATTACTTACACTTTAGCAGAATGAGAGGAGATTGATAGACAGGAATCGATTGTGAATCTTATAGACGAAGAGGGTAATTACATCAAAAGTCTTTACCACTGGAGTGGACACGTACGACCCATTCAGATGTCAAGGTATAAGCTTTAAGCAACTTGAGCATTTGCGGCACCTCTGACGTTACTTGAAGTATATCCGAGCCTCTCGTTGAGGGGAGTAAGTGAGGACAATAGCCTCGGATGAGCTGTGTGTAGCCCAATCTCTCAAGCAAATGAGTGATCTGTCAAGAGTGTGAGCTAGAACTGTATTTAAACTGCCGAAAAAACCCACCCAAAGAGCTGGGAAGGCTGATGTTAGAACACCCTACCAGTGGTACTGGTAGCTAAGTGTGACAAGAAGTAGCATATCCACTTGCACTCTGCATAGAGAATTAGACACATTTACATTGATCATCTGTATATTAAAGACATGGTTTCTTATTTAATGTAGGGAATGCCGGTATGTGAAACATGTTTTTAGGACGAGAATGTATGTCCATAAACATCAAGAAAAAGTTTTAGAAATCAAAATTTCAACTAAACTGAATTGTAATTCCTAAATCGTTATCAAGAAAAGAAAGAAATAAATGCATGCATATTGTGTTAAAATAGTTTGAAAAATACTGGAGTGAAATTGATGACAATGTTCGCAACAAATTTCTAATCGCCAGTGGCCAAACAGCCCGTATTTCACCAACTGTGATGGATTTTCGTTCATAAAATGCTGCCTATTTTGTTTTACAAATTTAGCAAATTTGACTGAAAGAATTTACTTTAAGATATTATTATGGTTTTTAATTAACATTAATCACTTTCTTCTTGCATTATATCACACCTGCTACCCATCTTTAAACCATGTAACAGCTCAACTATGTTTTTTAAAGAGCTGTGTTCGTACGTCAGGGTCACGGACCCTAAGATTTAAATCAAAGTTTAAAATCACAAATTTGGATCCTATATATGTTTTATAGTTGTTCATCACTGATTTATGACAATTAAATATATAAATAATAACTGCATAGGCCATTATTATTAATAATAACTAGCAACATGTTATAGCACAACATTGCTTCTTAATTTTAATTCCTAAATGAAAGGAATGATTATGCATTTCACTTACAAGTTGTAATATATCGAGTTTAACAGAAGAAAATTGTAATCTGAGTTCAGATTCTCTGTTTTATAAACAGTTTCTTGACTTGTTATTTAGATAAATTAGTGCACAGTGGCCTTCTTTGATAGTCCGGAAAAATTTCCATAGGTGGGTAAGGCATGGCCTATGAGTTCGATGTCTAAAGATGGGTGCTGTACCATGGAAACCTATGACGGTACTCTGCCAGGTCCACTAGGTGGTATTTGAGCTAATAGGCTTCTTTAGTTTATTTCTAACTTACTTGTCCTGAATAAATATACATAGTAAATTGGCATAACAGTTTCCTATTATCATAATTCATTGTTTATATCTATACTTTCAAGAACAAATGCTCTTAATAATACTCTAATGCTTCGTGAATCACTGAGCAGCCTGGTGGACAGTATTTTACGAACCCAGGTTTAGATTGTTTACTCTACAGTTTGTGTGTAAATGTTATTTCGTGCAAATAAATTGTCTTCGTAACTGCAGTTCACTGTAATGTGCTCAATTATGAATCCATTGGTTGAGTGCAAAACAAAACAAAAATGGAATGAAAATGTACAGTTTTAAAAGAGGAAAAAGTATACAAAATTGACATAAAAATTCAAAGTTTGGCAAAAATATAATTGAAATTAGTTCAAGTGTGAAGTTTAAGAATGTAAAAACATTATAGTGATGGAACTTAATCGTGTAAATCAAAATGCGTTTTCCTGTAGCGACGCCTCTTTAGCCGAGCAAGGTAATAATTCAGTACCTTCAATTAGGTATATAATATTATAATAAACAGCAGCCAGTTAGGAAATCTGGCTCCTCCATACATGTGCAGAAGTGGTGACGGATAGTGCAAGGGCAGTATCATTAATTACCACCACAAACTCATGAAAACAGAATCTGCGAAGGACACTGTAAAAGTGATCATCAGATCAGAGGTAACAGTAAAATGGTTTGGGAGATGTTCACCATAAGCCCCAAAATGTCAATGACAGATCCCTGCCACACCGTCTAATGGAATGTGGCGATATCATACTTGGTTGGTATGAAGACTGACCCTAGTTGTTTGCTATCATCATTAGGAGCGACGAAGCCTGTAGGGTTGTACATTGCCACAAATTTCTCTGTTCACATGCAGAGAAGCCGAAGGTCAGGAGTGACGGGATCCTAAGACCATAATCTGATGTGGTTTGACATGCAACCAGGTTGTTAATCTATTCCTTCTTCGGAACACCATGAACGGTGAACGGCATCTAGCCATGCTGGAAAATAATGTATCTATTTTATCCTTATAACTTATAACCTAATCTGCATGCATCCAACTTCATGTCTGATCAGATCAACAATTTTCAGGACTTTGGCTGAAGGTCGAAGATTACAGCACCAAACCAAAAACTCTGGATGAATTGGAGGATAGAATTCACCATGTTCTTACCAACGAAACTTAAGGAATTGCGGCTAAAATCACTCGAGATTGTACCGAGAGAGATTAAGAAATTAGTGAACACTGTTTGCTTGTGCGTTTGTTGAATTTTAACACTGTGAATAAGTAATGTTCAACTTTTTAAGTATGGAACCCACTTCGAAGGATATTAAACATCATGGTGTTCTTAAATTAAATTAGTAAGCTCTAATATAAAAAGTAAAAAACTACTCCAATTAAGCAAAAGTAAGCTTTTATTGCGTTTCTGTGAATTCCTTGCTCCATTGGAAGGTTTCAGAACCCACCAAAAGTCCCCTCAGAATCCAACAGTGGATCTGGCGTTGCTGTAGACTTTGTCCTTTCATATTCCATTACAAAACCTGTTACACTACATTAAACTAATTGAGAAATGTATTAATTTACTTTTTGTTCTCCCTGTTTATGCTTTAAACAGCGGAGTTAGAGTACAATCGTCACCTTCTGCTGCAGTCTTAGTAGCTGAGACACAAATACCGCGTTAGTGGACAAGGCTTATAACTAAACCCCGGTATCATTTTCACTTGTTTTAATTGCACCATATTTTAAATGTATTAAAATATTTGCACTAGCCTCTAGGCCTCAACTCTTCACATTATAAATATATTCCTATAGCCAAATTTAAATTTCACCCTACCATTTGACCAAATCCTTAAATGTTACATTTTCATACGTTAGGTTAGGTTAGTTTAAGTTTAACAAAAAATTATGGAACATTAAAAGAAAATAATAATAATAATAATAATAATAATAATAATAATAATAATAATAATAATAATAATAATAATGCAACTCCACACTAACTCAACTACGGTTCAGGAGGAGCTCGACTTTCTTCGCTACCGCTCGGGATTGCAACCGCAGCAAGCAGAAGTAAAAATAGTAAGTACCTAATATTGTCTGCCGGCTTCGCAAAAGGCCAAAGTCCGGTAAAAGATTTCTTACTGTCGTATTTTTAACATTAATCCTTCACGCTCAACACGAAAAAAAAAAAAAAAAAAAAAAAAAAAAATGAAACATCATAATTATTAATTAGTAACTGTATAAGAATACAGAATTTTTAGCGTGCACGTAATAGTTTTCTTATCTCGGAATCACAACAACTAATAAATTAAATAAAATCTGATAGCGCTAAAATAATGTGCGGAGTGCTACGAAAATGCTTAAAGAAATTTGCTAAAATATAAGGTGAAACTATAAAATATTTCAAAACATGCTCACTGGAACTCTGTTCTATGTTATTTTTATAAATTAACAGCCAATTTAGGATCATGCCATACGTGTGCTACTTCTAAGAACAAAAGAAACGACCGCGGGAAATGTTCCACGGATATAATGAGAAGGTGTTAAGAATCGCGCGATACATATATCAGAGTGCATGCACGTAAATACCCAGACCTGGAGGGAAAATTTATGAGCATGTGTGTAAAAATAGGCTGTGTAGGTGTTGCGTAATTTACATTTCTTTAGCATTTTTCAGAGCAAGAAACACTCCTTGTTACGCATTTTAGCACTACTGTTCCACTTATGGACGATATCATGTGAAAGTTGGAGTCGAGATATCTTACAAATTAGAATTTCCTTAAACAAAATGTGTATATAAAGAAGTAAAATATATACAATTTTAGATCTATAATTTGCTTGTTTTAATGCAATAAGTTTATTGTGTATTTATGAGAAACAAAAATTTTGAAAGACAACCCCTAAATAGTAATTCCAGATATTAAAAAGTGTTATTTTACCTGAAAGCATACATTTTATTAATATGTGGCACATTTATAACATTTTAACAGGGGCATAACTCGGTTAATTTATATTTGAACAATTTGCTCATGGTCAATATCAGTAATAACTCTCATAAAATAATATCGTTAAATTATATTTGGAATACATGGATCTTGAAAGTTGCATCCATCTACGGTCAGCGGAGGCGAACGAGAGGTCAGATGTACTACTTTGACTTGAGAGTGCCTACTTGCGATGCTAAACACCTAGCTATAAATTATTTTTTCTGCACTTGTTTTTCCATATAGCGCAAATCTGAAAACTATATTTATTTCCAAATTTGTCATTTTGCTATAGTTTGATTTTGCTTTACCTTTGAAATACGCATAAGACATAATTTCTTCGAATCTTGTGCATCAATGACTGTGTTTAATGAGCTTTATATTCAGCAAGATATGAGCTATTGTTGAAATTTCCATACAGCGTGTTCTATAAAAAATCCAATTTTTATAAATTAGAGAAACTTAGGAGAATGTTTGCATGAAAAATATTAGCCCTAGGATAACTTATTTTACATAAAAATTAATCTTTATGTGTTGTAGTAATATGAACAATTAATTCATATTTTTAAATTTTGAGACCAAATATTTTAATTTTCAAAATGATTTCGCATGAACAGTTAAAAACTGTGATTTTCCAGACTAGCAGGGATGGACATGAACTTTTTTTATTGGTGTTTAATGTGGACACTGATGATACATGAATTTTTTTTTTTTTTTGAGTAGTGTTTAACGCCCGTTTTTACTACTGAGGCACCACAGGCGGTGGACACTGATGATACATGAGATGAAATGATAAATTGGGAAAGGATTTTTTTTTTTTTTTAAGGAAGGAAGCGTTCCAGGCCTAAGTTTAGGTACCTCCCCGGCATTTGCCAGTTATGAAGACTGAGGAAAACCTGGAAAAAACCCCAGTCAGGGAGGACGGTCCTGGCGGGATTCGAACCGCAGACCTCCCGCTCACGAGTCCATGCCTTAACGACCTCGGCCACTCGTGGCGGTGTGATATGATACATGAAATGAACTGATAAACTGGGAAATAATTATTTTTTTAAAGGTTGGAAGCGTTTCAGCCTGAGTTTAAGGTACCTTTCCGGCATTTACGATTTATGAGGACCGAGGAAAACCTGGAAAAAGCTCAATCAGGGAGGACAGTCCTGGTGGAATTCCAACCCCAGACTTCCCGCTCACGAGTCCACGCCTTAACGACCTCGGCCACCCGTGACTATAAGGTATTTATGCCTTTCTTAAGAAATTATATCGTTCATATGAAAAAAAAAAAAAAAAACAACGATTCTCTCCAGTCATTTGTCTACAAAACAAGTAGAAGCCAAATGGAAAACGTAGACTCAGAATATAAATTTCTTTTTGTATAAAATCCGAGAGAAAGTGAGTAGTGCTGCGCTCTCTGCACGCGCGTGCGAATCACGATGTACGCTGTTCTCTTGAAGCGTAAACATCGAACTGTTTTACAGGACTGCACTTTCTGTTAATGTGTGTGGAGCATGGTACCGTTCCCTGACGTTACATTTATGTTAATATTAACATAACTGCATGTTTGCTAAACGAAATGAAATGGAACAAAAACCCAGTTAAATAACAAACGAAATATTATTTCCAATTAGCCCATTTTCGACACATCTGATGATTCTTCAAACGCCGTGATGTGTTTTTGCAAAGGAGCACAAGGGCATAGGTCTTTCCCTTCCAACATAAAGTAAAGTTCAGAATCAAATGAAATGTACAAATCCGTTTTTCGCTTCTGAGTTGGCTGAGGTAAATCAGATTTCCTACCACTTTTCTTCCCGTTTGCATATGTTTGTATGCTATTCGCTAAAGTTATTCCTGATTCGTCCGGCTGGCCTAGGCATCACAGTGTTATTGCTCTCGGTGCTTAGGTTTTCGAAAGACTCACGAGCAGAGCCTGGAAGTTAGGCAAAATGCCTATTCTATTTGAATGGATATATTTATTTCTTTACACGAAGTCAATCTTTCTCCTCAACCCATTCCCTTAAGTTCTTTAAATAACAGAACCTTCATTAGTGAAAGAAATGCACGGTTACCTGGGGCACACGAATACCAGGAAGTAGAGAGAATGAGGGAAGTACTGTAGTTTTGAATAGTCTAGGCGAATGACGTTGTATCTATATGCGCGAGACAATTCTAGGAAACTTGAGGTGGGGCTAACTTCTCAACTGCATAAATGTAACAAACAATTGCAAGCGAGATAGATGAGAGCGGTACAGCTTTGCAATAAACCGTCCCTACAATGTGTTCAGTACGGAAGTTAAGAGAGATACTAACCTGATTCCCCTACAATGCATAAACAGAAAATGAACTCGTCCAGAAACTACTGCACATCCTTAGCTTATTCGCCAGGACTATTCAAAACTACTTTGTCTTGATCAACAGTTCCATGATGTCCTGAAAGGTGAATGATCAGTTGTAATTGGTATGAGTCTTTCCGAAATAGCTTGTTTTAAATATGCTCCAATCACTTCAGTGAAAGTAGAACGTTCTTTTTCTATGATGAAAAATTTTCTCTCTGACAAGGGGCTGACTATGACAATTGAAACCTTGCAACAACATCTTGTTGCTTGTAACCAAGAAAATCAAGAATAATGAGAGATATTTTTCTCTGTTTCTACTTTTAATAAATGACTATTTGAATTATATTACTGCATATTTTCAGTATTTTAAGTGTCTTTTTTGCCTGCCTGTTTTAATAAAACTTGAACTTTCGGGCTGTGCTCATGAGCCATGAGATTTGCTTCTTCTTCTTGAGTTTCCCGAGGCATACGATCTCATTTTCCATCCTTGAAATATGCCAACATTTTCATTCAGTAATTTAAGGTAATGAGTATTGTCGTGTCATAATATAATTTTAGTTATTAAAGGTATTAATGTTTGTGCGTTTATATATGTTGGATGTAATATTATTGTTTAATAATTGAAATCACTATCACGAATACGTTACAAAAATGTAAATATTGCAAAATTACGCATTTATTTGTTTGTTTATAACTTTAAATTTTGTAAACCAGCGATGAAAACTTAAAAAAAAAAAATACATTGAATGCAAATTTAGAACTTTAAACTAATTTTTACTAACAGTTAAATTTTAGGAATCAGTAATAGCAAAAGATTTTAAAGGGCGGAGTCCCTGGTTTAGGTCATAGTTCATAGAACATAATCTACTGTACGAAAGGTAAACATCTTTATCTAGGACTTGGAGCTGTGGCCCATTGTATTCATCTTTAAATTTATCTTCCGGGATCTCTATGTTATTTGACTCTAAAATAAAGTAGTATAATTTTGTGAGTCTATCTGTTCGTATGTCATATACGTTGATTCATAACCCGGCTTGTAACGGAAATCTCAACTCTGCCACTTACTTATATGCTCTTATCTCTCTTTTAGATATGCAATATTGTGAATATTGGAACCCTATCACATTCATTTTTGCAACTATTATTGTTTCATATGCTAATTTTATTGTTTCTTTCCTTATTTCCGTCAATCTCGGGGTCTCGAGAAAACTGAATGGAGGAATAACACATGAAAAAGGAAATGACGACGTTGTTTAGTTTATAGTTTACTAACGATTGCAGTATAGGTACACAATCAGGCGCAGGCATACATGCATGGCCTATTTCCAAGAATTTATATTACTATAAGCCTTGGAAATACTGTACAGTCTTCCAGGCAGAAGTAGTTGCTATCCTGAACTGTACTTCATGAGGGCTTTAGAAAGGTACCATGGTAAGGAATTATCCTCACAGAAAGCAAAAATGCCTTAAAAGCACTTTCTTCGATCCGGGTAAAATCTGAAATGGCATGGGAATGCCTCAATGCTCTGACTGCCTTGGCATCTGACAACAGGGTCGAACTGCGATGGGTGCAGGAATATTGGGGCTTTTATGGAAATGAAAAAGCAGATTAGCTGGCAAAAAGTGTGCTGAAACACCTTATATTCGCCCTAAACACATGGTTGGAATCAGTACACGCACTGCTAAGACCGCGTTAAAAATATGGATTGGGGAAAAACTCCAACTTAAGTGGCAAACCTATCCTGAACAAGCTGTGTCCAAGCAACACTTTTTTATTATCTGTTCTGTCCCCATTGGACAGAAGAGGAATAAGGAAAGTAGTGGCATTAATTACTGAGCATGGTCGTTTCAGAAAACATTCACATACAGTGGGGACTCTACAAACATGAACACATATGTAGAATGCGCAAACGGGATGAGGAGACCGCCACTGTTTGAGTATCCATTCCTGGTAATAAAAAGACTTACTTTTTCTATTAATTAGAGAACCTCTAGGAACAAACCTGACATTGGAACCAAGATACTGCAACTTGTTAAAGAATAGTTTTTTGGGAACAATGAGGGTTGTGTAGTACACTAATCCATTCGTTGTAGGCGATAGTTAGATGAACGACACTCCATAATCACAGAGAGTTTTCTGTTCATTAATAAGTTTCTTTTAACTTAATAAACAATTTTTAACGAACAAAAAATTATCTGTGATTATGGAATGTCGTTCGTCTGATATTCCAATACGCGGATGATGTTCTAATATTATCACAGAGTAAGAAAGTGAGATATGCTCTCACTGAAATAACGCACATCTTTCTAAGGTGGAACGGAACTATGGAGCGAGGAATAGCTCGTAAAAATTGGAGGTGAGAAAAGCGAGGCTATGTTACTCACTAAGCGCCGGAGACCAGTGAATTCAGGAATTCTAAATCTGAACAGGCAAACAATTCCATGGAGAAAGCAGGTCAAGTATTTAGGAGTTACTTTTGCCCAAGGTCTCACCTTCAAATACCATACAATAGATAAAAGAACAAAAGATGTTAGAGTAGCGACAACCAACTTGATTTCCATTTTCAAAGTGAAACTTCCTATTTACAAAGTCATACTCCCGCATATTATGCGATCCCTGGGACTACTTACGTATATTCATTCCAACACTTAGCCTTAAGGAGCATCTTTGGAACACACAATGAGTATCTCTCAGCATTCCGGCCTAGAACGTGTCCTATTAGGAAATCTGCCCATATAATGAATTTGCACAACATCCTAATAGATTGATTAGAGAACTAGGCAATTACATTGCTGAACGAGGTCACGGACTGATGGATCATCCCCTTTCCAGAGAGGCACTGGGTTCAAACTGACATCAAAGGACATACAGTACTCCCGCCAAGGCGGACTTGGTATTCCAAATTGTCAGCTTTCTGTATGCAAAATACTGTGACAAACTCCAGCTGACGCCTTGCCAATCGGTTGACATACTCTCTCGGTTCTTAAGTTAAGCTGCATTGGGCGTGGTCGACACTTGGATAGGAGGCCAGATGCCCTTCCTTCACGCGAAAGCGAACAAACCCAACTAGGTGCGCCAGCAATTGCCCGTAAGTGTTTCGGGAATCACTTACTTCCCATCCGCAGTACCTCCAACCTTCCGACTACACTTACAGACGTCAGGCAACAAGAAGAAGCTTGCAGACATAGCCAATGTGTGGCAACAGTGTATTGGCGCGGTCACGTGGCAGTAGAAACGTCAATCGCAAAGTAGTTTCTCCCCTCCAATAGTAAATTGAACTCTCTCCTGTTATCTAAAGGTTTACTATGACGACACAAGCAATACATGGTTTTTTCACTGCGAATTCTAATGAAGCATTACTTCCATTGTTGGTAGTATTCTCTATTTCAGAATCTCCAAATATGTTTTATAGTAGCAGTTCATTAATGTTATTCATCTATAATTATTACAATCTTGTTTGAGGGCTGTATAATATTCCTGTTTTTCCAATCTTCAAGGTTACTTCCTCATGGGAGCAGGGAGTACTTCTAGAGCTCTAATGAGTTATAGTTATCCATAATAGGTGAGAGGAGCATCAATTTTTGGTTTTAGAAAATTGCTTAGTATTTCAAATGTCTGACAACCATTTCCTGAAGTTTTTGCTTATCGATTAAGGGGCTTTATTAGGCAGATTATAAGTTTCACATCTAAATAAAAGAAATTGTGTTGTATAATATTTTTTCATTTTTTATTGTTATGTGTTTTATTCCAACTGCCAGTAAAACCGCGCACTTTAAGTGGGCTTCAGTTTTCAAGTGATACTTTTGCTGTATTTCGAATTCTACTTCCAGAAGTAGTAGCGACAATGATGCAAAGACGAGCAGGCAACAAAGTAAGAAAGTACTCCAGCTCATGATTTCGTACTATCAGTAAATGATCAGTGAAGTTGTAATAGTTTGTTTCCCCAACTCTCTTTGCTTCCCCCCAACTCTTTTTCAATCTCGCGGAAAGCCTGAAACCGAAATGAGCCGCAATGTAGTAACAAAAGGGATGATGAAGGAAGGGTGAAAGACTAGAAAAGAGAGAAAGTGAACCCATCTTCATTGTACTCGTCTCCCCCTTTTGCATTCCGCTTTGTGGGTTCTCTTGGAATCCCACTCCTGACATCATTTTCCGTGATCAAGCCCATGTACTTAGCCCCGGACCTCGCAAGGAAGCTTGTGACAAGAGTAACGCATCACCGCGTCAAAACAAGAGAGGATCTAAGAGCGAGATTTGCAGGACAAAAGCCGAAATGGGATGAGCTGTGATTTCTAGAGCTCTACTATTTGTCTCAAGTGTGGATGCCGTCATAGAACTCTGGGCTGTCTTTACTTGATCACAATATGAAGTAGGTTCATAAAACTACAAGATCTCATTACTGTCCAACGTGCACGTTAAGTTTCTGCAGCAGACAGTGATGAAAAAGACCCAAATACTGTTTATTTATTAATGACATTTATTTGGTTGTAATTAAACTTAATAGAGAGTAAACACGCATTTGGATGAAATCTTAACCGTTGTCGAAATAATTGGTATATAGTGAATTATTTTCTTGCCTTAACGTGATATCAGAGGCCCTATATTATCAATGCATTCATTTTTACGTACTTTTTCTCAGAAAGTATTACAAATACCTCAGTGAAATTTTTACTGCTATTTTTCATTACATTATAAATTCTGAGTTTCAATTTAGAAAATGTACTTTATAAAAACAATGTTTCATATTATTTTATAACAGACTCATATTTTATAAAAATAAAATTATATTAATATTTATGTACAAAAATTTCTTATGCAAATGACTGAAACTACAGCTCAGCAATGAAAGTAATAATATAAATCAGCTGTAAAAATTTCATGCTCCTGTCTTCATTAGTTTATGAGAAAAAAGTACATATGTTGTAGATTTACACTTACGATTAAATAACGTTGAAGTTAGTATAATTAATTGCCAATTTACTTACTAATCCATTTCTTATACCTGCATCTTTACACAAAGTAATATTACTACTAAACAGGAGACGGTTTTGCTCAACACTGTAATTAAAATACTCAAGTCAAACGCTATATTAATATTTCCCTTTTGTCTTCAATATCTTCCATATGACTTTCTTGGAAGCACTAGGGGGAGGTAAGTCATTTGTTTCATTGAATTATACCCTTCATAAATAGTCTTATTATTTTTGTTATCACGACTTCTATGCTTTACTGGATAGGTGTTTTAATACTTATTTCCTTTGTTTCAAAAGTTATATTCTTTGGTGGACCTAGGAATGATATTAGATGTATATAAAAAAAATGGGAGGTATAGCTTTTAAAATCCAAATAAACAGAAATTTTTCCAATTGCTTAAAAATGTAATCATATAAGCATCCATTACTGTTATTGCCATTTGACACAGTAATTTACCTAAAAATACATCAAACCGCAACCTTCTATACACCGTCTTGGCGGTGTACTGGTAACTATGTTTACGTTCTAAACCCAAGATCGCGGGTTCAATCCCGGCCAGGGTCGACGGGTTTATTTCGGGCGTAAAAATCCTAAGTATTGCTTCCTTCGGAAGAGAAATAAATCCGTGGGTCCCGTGTCATACGTTTCCGGCATTTTAAAAGAACCTCAAGGCCTCTGAGCAAAATTTATCGGTCGTTTCACACCCTGAATTGAATGGGACGCTGATGGCCTGATATGTGAAAGAGATTTCATAAATAAACAATCAATAACTTATATAATAAATTATTTATGCAATATTGCGGGGTGTTAAAAAGTACTTTGACCATAATAACACATATAATTAAAAATACTTATAATTTTTCTGTAACTGTAACTGTAATTTTTCAATAAATGATATATGAAAATAAGCAGAAAAGTTCAAACAATTATTTGGCACAAATAACTACAATTTAAAGATTTTTCAAAAAATTTACCGCTGATAAAGCCTTTTCCACATCAAAAGATCCGAGCTCTCTATATTGCCAACCTTACTTGTTGCTTTCGGTTGATAATGAAGTAAATCTTTAGCAACCTGTTGTGTGGCATTCTTTCAATGTGTTTGAATCAATTTAATCTTAGATCTGAGATTTTAATTATTTCTACTAGGTTTAAATAACCCATTGCAAAACAAGTACCTGATAGAAATGTTTATTTAATGGAGATGGTATCGATCCCTATTTGTTTTCTTTGGGGTTGTTTAAAAACTGCCTAATCAAATAAAATTTTGAGTAATGGTACTTAACTGTCCTAAGCTGTCAAAACAACACAGGTGGCCGAAGTCGTTAAGGTGGGGAGTCGGAGCCGGAGGTCTGGGGTTCGAGTCCCGCGAGGACCGTCATCCCTGACAGTTTTTTTTTCAGGTTTTCCTTAGTCCCCATAAATGGCAATGCCGGGGAGGTACCCTAAACTTAGGCCTGGAACGTTTCCTGCCTTAAAAAATCCTTTCCCAGTATATAATTTCTTCTCATGTATCATCAGTGTCCACCGCCTCTAGTGTCTCAATGGTAAAAACGGGCGTTAAACATTATTCAATAACAATGAGCTATCAAAGTTTACTGCAAACTTAAAGCTATCTCATCATTTCATTATTCTCTGTATTTATTTGTTAGTTCATACACATTAATATTATTTGTTGAAGACTAATGAACCATTTGATGGCTTATATACAGACTTAGGATTACTTTATTTTTGAGATCAAACTTTTATTTTTTCTTGTATCTTTTAATATGTTTCTCTATTACATTTATATTGGTTATTGGTAATAACCGTTTTTCGCTTTTATTGAAAAGTTATTTATAACCCAATTTGGCATAGTTCTAAGCTCATTCCTGGCTTAGCAGATGGCCTTCGTAATATAGCTCTCTAAATGACCGCTGCTTATTTTGCTGATAGCTTGCCTTAGCTGCCTTCCTGGACCCAGTTCATATTATTATTGCCGACACCAAAGACCAAACAGGTAACCTTCTGAAAGATATTCCCAGAAAATACCAAACAAAATCGCACAGTAGAGTAGTTTTATTTTATTTCACCTCAATAGATCTCGTAGCAAACATTTATTCAGTAGCCTTATAGACAATTTATTAATAGTTAAAGCATTTTCTCAAAAAGGGGGGGGGGTTGAGCATCTGTAGTACTTTATGTTACTAGAAGTATACCGGGCCCGATATCCGAGACTTTAAGAGCTCGGTACCGTAGACTGGTGGAGATTCATGTTAGATTAGGCCGCCTTACCAATGGTACGGGTAGCCAAGCCAGATGGCGAAGGCGGGGGTTATCCCTAATAGGCTGTTTTTGATAATTAGGTATGTTTCTATGGATAAAACCCATCAAAGGAGTACCTGTGGCGTTTAGCTTACTTGATTGAGCAGGGATCCTGATTGAACAACAGTTTAGCTAAAACAAAAATGTAACATTTTCTTTTAAATTACTGCAAAATGATTTACACCTTGTAAAATTAGAAATGTCAACCAACTCCTATTCTAATGATCAGTGTTAAAGGTTTCTGCTCCTGAGGTACCAGGTTCGATTTACGGCTTTGACATGGGAATTTTCCTTGACTAAGAAAAGCTCCATGGCGTCCAATGTCTAGTCAGGTTGAATTTCACAAGTTTAAGGACCCCGCAGAAGCACCACTGGATACTCCCTGTGATTCCTCAGCAGTAAAAATAGGCGTTAAACACTATTAAAAAATTCCCATTGCGTCGGCGTAGCGGGTGGTCTGGCCTTGGAAGAGAGTTATGCTATCGCCACCCCGGGGATGTCCAAGCTCAAGGGAGCAGGGCAAGCATTTGGGGAAAAATATATAAATACACTTAGCTTTTAATTGATACAAACCACGCTAAGTTTGACTTCAGCCAGTTTTGGGTCTAAGAAACCAGAACTACTACCATAAATAAAGTTCTGTACCAACAGCAGCGTGTAAATTTTACCATATTAACCCTCGAGTTCTAACAAACAAAACCGCACCCAATTAATCTACAGATAATTAACTGCCTCTGAATTCAATGGTAATTTTCGTTTTTCTGTAAAACACTAAGGTTCACCAGATTCGTCTCTGAAAAGAAGTGTCACTTTGAAGCATGCAATACAAATACCTGCAGTTTCGACTAACGTAGTATAAAATGGGGAAAGGAGGACTAAATGTAGCCCTCTAGTGAGAAAGTCTGCCTTTTATAGTAATATATATAATTGTAATGATAGTTAAGTACATACCTATAAATGTATTTTGGTACAATTTTGTTTTGTCTCACCCAATAGTTTTCCTAGTTATTATGGTAAGGATGCACAAGTTACTCTTGATTCAGTAATAGCTCTCCAGAAAAATGGCTCAAGGTATGTATTGAATTGTATTGCCAATGACAGTCACTTAGAACCAGAATTACTGAGTTCAAATGTAGTATGTTTTGTAACAATTAATAGCCTCAGTATATTTCTATAATTTTACAAAGTGTAAATAAATTTGGACATAATAATAATAATAATAATAATAATAATAATAATAATAATAATAATAATAATAATAATAATAATACTACTATATGTAATACGCCGTCCTGGTACCTAGAGGCCTATACCAGGACATATATTATAGCTTTTATAGTTTATTATGTTTTTATTTTCTTTTACATTTTAACATTATTTGTACAGATTATATCTATAACCAATTAAACAAAAGTAATTAACAAAAATAACAAAAACGCAAATGAATAAAACAACCTCAAATTAAAACACACCAACAATTCTCTAAGTGTAAGCCAGTTAGCAAACCTATAACTAGTAGCCAGCTACAAATTAACTACTTGAATTCAAAACTAAAAACTGCAGCTAAAACTACCGTCCTTCGAAAACCGATGGTTACAGTGCTGGTAACAAGCACCCCTATTCTAAAATGTTATTTAATCTATTTATTCCCTTTATCAATTTATTGGTTTATAAATATTTATATATATATATATATATATATATATATATATATATATATTCTGCTACACTTTATTTATGTCACTGTCACCTTGTTCACTTGAATTCCATTTCCACCTAACCAAAACAACACCTCACTTATCTTCACTTCGCTCCTAAGTGTTCAAAGTATGAGCTAAAACATTTAAACTAATCAATAACTACTCTAGTTACTCACCATACACCACACACTTTACACTTTCACCATTTTTGTAAACATGCGTAGTTTCCATACTTCCTCCTTTTCTGCTCCCCTCTGTGGCTCTCCAGTCCATCATTTGATCCCTTCTACTCCTACCTGGATCTTGACACAGCAATCACTCCTGAATCCTTCCTTCGCCGTCACCGTTCTTCTCCTTTTGTCCTTGTTTAAATTATAGTCCAAAGTGTATTGTTGTTAATGTTAAAGTCGTTATTTTTATTGCTTTCTTGTTACTGATTTTTTGATTGATGATATATTGTCATGCCATGTTATTGTTTATAACTCATAGTATTTATAGTTGTCATTATTATGGTTGATATGATTATTTTGTCAGTGTTTTTATGTTGTTGTCATTATATCTGCTACATCTCCATCATCTTTCTTCTTTGCCGTGACCTTCGTACTTGTTGTTGATGTCATATTGTTGTTTATTGTTATTTTGTCTTTATTGTTGTTGTTTGGAAGGTTATTGTGATTAATGTTGTCAATGTCCGTTGCCTGCTATTCTTCTTTCTCCTTCGCCGCCTTCACTTATCTTACATCATCCTGCTCTTTGAGTGTTCTTCTATTTTTCTTTTTCATTCTTCACCGCCCTCATATAACTCGCATTTTCCAGTTATTTAAATCTTCTTCGGTACATCATATTTGGACAGAAAATGTTTTGATTGTTATGCTAAATGCTGCTGAATAAATTTCTGCTATAAAATCTATTGAAAAGATTAAGGGTGCATGGCGGGCTGAAACATTCAGTCGGGAGGTGCCGCGAACGCACCTATTATTCAGTTGGACTATACAGGATGAAGCACGTAGAATTTTTGTGAAGTGATTGATGGAAAGTAAGAAAATACCTTCCTCTTGGATTTTTTATTTATTTGGTTTATTTAAGCACGTTCTTTAACATCTCTGGTTATTAGTGTCCCATTTAATTCAGGGCGTGAAACTGCCGATAAAAGTTTCTTTACTGTTTTCAGAGGCCTCCTTTTTCAGGCTTGAAGTTCTTTTATGTGTCGTAAATCTACGATAACTCATGCCTTTACTTCCCTTCCGAAGGAAGCCCTGCGTAGAATTTTGACGCCCTAAAAATCAATCGACGCTGGTTTGAACCCGCGACCTCGGATCTAGGAGGCAAATTGTGCTTTTGCAGCCACCTTCGGTAGGAGGTTGCCCCTGTTGGAGTACTTTTAATTCTTAATTTTTTTTTTGTTAAGTGCAAACATTCTGCAAAATCGTTATCCTCAGATTTTATTTCTTCAAACCAAAAAATACGATCTTTTGCTTCTAAAAGAAGCCATTTTGAATCAAGCCGGTAGCGATTAACTCATAGCAACATCTTATAATTTAAAGTTGGTATAAAAATAAATGAAACCTAATAGTGAATATTATACGCATTAGTTCCTATATATTTAAAAAATATTAAAGTAATTTTAAATTCGCTATATAGTACCAAAACCTGTGTTGTTAAAAGGTCATTAGTAGCCATTAGTTCTTCACCAGATACCAGTTCTATTTGCAGTCTAAATTTCGTCATAGTAAAGATATTTATACATACCTGCTTGTACATAGAAGTACGCTGATATAATTGTCATATTTCAAAGAGAAAAATGCTTTATGTATTTTCCTTTCAATATAAGTTGGCAACACCATCAATAATTTATTTTGTCATTTGTAAAAGATACTTGAAGGATTCAAGAAACACAAATCAATGTGTGTGCGACGGTTGGCTGCGTATGGTAGGATTTTTTTTTCTTCGCGGCAGCTCACTTGCGCGTTTAAAAAGTCATCATACATAGGTTTGGTGGGAGGAGAGAGGAAAACATGTTGCGTTACTGTAACAGGTACAATGATAGACATTTTCTTATCTTCAGAGCCTATGAACAGAAACTAACTCGTACGCCTTCCATTTCGTTATCTGAATGAGATAAACTCGTCTAGCCCATTGCGCAAAATATTGACGCCGTCCATGAAAAAATGTACTTGTTAATGATTAGATGGTATGGCTGATCATGAGAACCAAGGCAGAAAAGAACGACAATTGTCATGTGAAGCCACTCCATGTGCTCGTTCAATATGTTACAAGAATGGTTGGTTTTTCAAAGGCACCACATGGAAACCGTGACAGTGTTGTAAATTATCCTACAACAAAAGAAAACACTCTCACCACAGATTCATATCCTGCATTTACAAGCCTTAGGGAGCTGCTACATTATTACAAGGGAACTACAGTCAGACCTACAGCATGCCTCGGTGATAAGAATTAGTGATCAAATAGTGAGAGTCTGATTGAGAGAGGCTGCTTAGATACTGACTACTGGCTAAATCTTCATTATTGGTACAATGAAAACGCAATTAGCTATAGACATTGACTTCTGAGTTATTCTCTGACGAGTCCTGTTTTTCCATGTTCAGATGATTGTGGCTGGAGACGGCAAGGAGAAATATTCTATCTCAGAGTATTTCAATTCACTGTTTCTCCTGTAGGAGGATTTGTTACGTCCCGAGTAGGCATACGTCGTTATCTATTGAAATGCAATCTTAGCCAATATAACGATATTTGTGATGTCAAAGTGTCTGATGCTATTTCTCAGCTGATGGAAACTGGAGAAAATGCACTATTCGTGTATGATAACGCCAAGGCTCATACAGATAATATAGTTCAAAGATTCGTTCAGAAACACCATTTGAAAACAACGGAACGGCATGGAGATATAACTTCAATTGGACAAGTCTGGGAAAAAACGAAACATGCTCAAAAGCACTTCAACCTCTTGTCTAGAGACGTATGCCTCAAGTGAAGGCATTGTGGTGATGTTCTAAGTGCCAGGAAAGGCAATATTCCACATTAATCTGCTTTCCCTGCAGTTTTTCTTCGGGTAAAACCTTTGGTTTAACAATTTTTATTTAAAAAAGCTGTGAATTGAATTGTCTAACAATAATAACTTTTTTTGTTTTCTATTAAAAAAGAAGAGTTCTTTAATTTTTTTTTTTTTTTTTTTTTTTTAATTTTCAGCTCCCTGTAACATTACAATAAAGTCATAAGGGCCTCATCAAGTGATTACTTTTAGGTTTTAACTAGTGTATTATGCGAATGCATGATGTACCTAAAATATTTAGCTCAGCTCTGCAAAAATCTCCCCTTCATTATATGGAACTACACTTTTGGACACACGGTATATCGTACGTGTTGCATTTCCGAGCAGGGTGTACTTTATTATTATGATCTGCTGTTGTTTTATTCCCCTATACAATTTACTAACCTTTAGCATTATTTAAGGAAAATGTTTGGCTTAAAATCCGAATAAGCAGGATTAATGTATACAGCATTTATTGGTTTTGCTGCTGCTGCTAACAACCCCGTAACTTTATATTAAAGGTTTTTTTTTTTTTAGTTGGAATTAACCACAAAATAAACTTCCGTATTACAGTTCATAGCGTATATAATAATTATTATGCACTGCAATAGCGTTGATAAAGCTATTGTTGTGGAAGTTTTCCGTAGTCCTAACATCATTATTTAGTATTGGGAGTGAAATGTAGTATCATTGTTATGGTGTAAATTAAGTTTCAAGGGTACGGTTTTTACTATATTTTATTCACAGCTAAATGCAATAAACTGTTTTTTTCTTCCAGTAGTATTACTACTACTAGCAGCAGCAACAGCAGCAGCAGCAGTAGTAGTAGTAGTAGTAGTAGTAGTAGTGGTAGTGGTGGTGATAGTAGCATATGCTGGTTCGTAGATAGCACATGCTTAAATGTGAAACAGAATTTGAAAGAGGAACAATAATAATATTAAAAATTAATAAGTATTAATAATGAATACTTTTTTAATTTAAAATATTAAGAACGGTATTTATAGATATATGAATTGAAACATATTACACATTTATAATTATAGTTAGTGCATTCTAACCAGTAAATAAATTGCTTCTAGCTTCACGCACTTTGACTTGAAAAAGGCTTATATATAATCAATTTGAGTGGTTCGTAAACAAATCCCAGCATACCAATCGATCTCTAATTGCCTTAAAAAATTTTCTGGGACAGCGACTTTATCATTTTTTCCCAGTGAGTACACTTGGCCAGAATGTGTGCTAATTCCTCATTCCTTCCACAAAATGGGCAAATTCTCCTCCAGAACTATCCGTCATTTTTTGAGTCTTCCAACTTCCTGGTCTAAACGGAACAATTCCTGATTTTGCCGTTCTCCCAAGAACGGGCATATATACCTCTTTACCCCGGGTTAGTTCAATCGATAGACTCAATGAGGCTTTGGTGTTACATTCTGCGTCGATTTTCTGCCCGCTGATAATCTCTAGCCTTTTTCTAACCTTCTTCCATACATTTTTAGTTTGAATTGCCTCGTTGATATCTTGGACCCAGGCCAATTCCTCTGAGTCCTCTTTTCACCTCTGCAGCCCAAAACGTTGATGTTATATTTGGTCTTCCTGCATTAGTCGAAGCCAGTATTTCACTGTCCTTGTTTTGCTGTTAGCTCATAGCTACTCACCTCCCCCATGACCCCACGAAGTAAAGAAGTTGCTCATTTTCTGAAGACTTCAAGGCACGAGTGTTAACTTTGTGGACTTTTCTTGCTTGCATTATCTTCGGTAACAGACTATTTTACATCTGCACTCCGAATACAACCTTAAAATGTATCCTATTTTATATTGTGTTTCTTTTGCCCTTTGTGTTGCATAGGAATTATTGAGACTATTTCTAACAGTATTTTATTTATTATGTCGAAAAATGGTGAGAGGAGCTTATCTGGTGCATAAATGTGTACAACTGCATGTAATAAATGAAGAAGAAAATCAGACTTGAAAAACTGGAGTCACGGTAGGAATTCAAAATCTGAATATTTGTGCTTGCGTGCCTATGCTCTAGCCAACTCAGCTACCGTATCCTCCAAGCCTCTCCTTAGTTTGGATAAAGTCAAAACCGGTGAGAGATTCTTGGTTCCGTTCTTGGTGGAAGACTCTGAAGCTCAGTTGGTTAACCTGATGGTACGGAATGCCGAAAATTTGTTTTGAATCCCATCCGGGACTCAAATTGTCCAGTCTGATTGCTCCTTTTCTACACAAGACTGGTGTGAAAGTTTTATATATAGATATTAAGCTACTCTTATTCAATATCATTATCGGCCATTTGGTAAAGTTTTCTGGGAAAAAAGGAAAATGTTGGTTATTCCTGATCGTGCCAGAACTTACGAAATACAACAAATAAAAATTTAACTCATGACTATAAAAATCCTGTTAATAATTTAATAAAGTGTTTTCTTTTACATACTTTTATGTATTGGATTAGTTTATTGTAGTGAAATGAATAAAAGTTTTACATTTTATTTTCTTCTTCTTTTTATAAAACTTTAGCAGATGTTTTAATAAGCTACTGTGAATCAATGGAAGGCATAAGTACTTGCTACCATTGTAGTTGTTCATGACATACTTCTTATACGTTACATTGCTTTCTTATGGTTAGAGAGCATGAATATGTAGGTAGTAGAGTACTGCTTATTTCCTCAAAATGGTGTTCAAAAGTTGTCTGATATTTAATTCCTCATTCCTGAAAGGTTTCATAGCTATACTTTATAATACAATTATTCAAAACATTAATAAATTGTTTGAACAGCTTAAAAATATGCAGCAATTTTAGGTACCTGCATTTTCTTAGAAGGTATGCCAAAATTTAGTATTGAGATTTTTACTACATCTTTTACAATATTTACTTGAGTTTTGGAATAAACAAACAATTAAAATTCAGTAAATATTTTAATATTATGTTGGAATATGCAAGTGGTTTTCCTGTCACTTTGTTGTCAAAAATATTGCAAAATCTCTTTACTTAAATATATTGCAGTTAATAAACTATTTTTTTTTCAAAGCTCAAGAACATTCAGCAGTAAATGATGGAAACCCCAAAACTTCATTCGGGCATACTTCTTGATAAAAGGTACCCAAAGTTGTTGATTTGTTTTTGTATTTGTTCGTATTACCGAAGCTATTATATTATATTTTACCAAATATTATATTAAAATAGATCAATTAAACTTTGCGTGAATAATGAACTAACAATTGCAAATATCATACAGAATTTTGAAAAGAATTCATTGAAAGCATTTTCAGAAAATTGATAGTATACTATTTTGTGCATATTCATGCCCTCTACACTTTCCAGGGCTGCTTTGTTTTCTTTAAATGATACGAATTTGAAGTAGTTTTGTTACGCAATTTAAGATTTCTTAAGTGTCCGTAATTTCGCCAATATCAGGAATGCTAATTTTCTCTCCTTTTGGCTTATTGCTGTCAATAGTTGAATATACCGTGCAAGCTGTCTCAGCGAGTGCTTTTAGCGAAAAATAGTATGGAAGATGCAAAGAACATTCGCGAGAGTCCAGTGTGTGTGCGCGTGCCTGCCAAGAGCGTACAATACTGGACTTAGTGAGGAAGTTGGAAAACACACAAACTTTGTTGATTGAGACTGGTAGGCATACCCCTTCTTGTTTGATAAATGTAGCAGAAGACATTGTGCAAATATTTTTAAAAATAACTACACCGTTAATCTCAGGAGGCGGGGAGCTGCTATCCACATGTTAAAGGTAGGGACCATACATTGTTTCTGTATGAAGTCAAGTAAAGAGAACGAGGTCGTTACGGCTGCTACATTCTAAATATCACAAACGACGCCTGGATTCCCAAGTTATAATGCGTGATTTGTATCCTTTTATGCCTCACACAACCCACGAACTAATTCTGAATAGCCCGTGTACGTGCAGGTCTGCAGTTGCACATGCAACATCGGCAAGGCGAGTAACGAATCCGTTATTTTTTGGACAAGGTGAATATAAAACGCATTTTCGAGAAATTCGTTCCGAGCTGGAGGATATTGCACTCACTCAAGGCAACTTGTTGCATGTCAACTTATCTCTCAACTCAATCACAAGTCTCTCTAGTGGCCAACTAATTTGTGGAATCCCAGATCACACGACCTAACATCACCACATCACTTCTTATGGGTTAACCTCAGAGATCTTAGTCTTAATTTTATAAAAAATGACCTTGTACGTTTCTATTATAGCAGTTACTACTTTTAATCCGATTTTTCGTAATACCGTGCAAATAGTGGTGCTTTCCCCCGCGGGGCAATCTCCACTCATGTGCCACGTCTTGGGGGATAACAACTCTGCTAACTTACTTGTTAGCCCTGCTGACTGTCGCAGTTGTAAAGTGTATTATATCCCGTGTTTTACGATACAGCATGTCTTTATATGTGATAAATGTGTTAACGCAGTGGTGAAAGAATCATAGGAACATTTTTTTGAGCATACAGTTGATTGTGTTACTTAAATGAATACCACACTAAACCCTTTTTTCAGAGACTTGACTGATAAGGAGAGTGATCATGGGTTTTTCAACAAGACTCTGCCACTGCTCATAGTGCGAATAATTCCATCAAAACAATTCACAATGTGTTTCCACAAGACAGAGTTATTAGTAGGGATTTGTGACCTCGATTTAACAGCCTGGGATTATTATCTCTAGGGTAAATTAAAAAATACCGTGTACAAGACGAACCCGCACACCATACAAGAACTCAAAATAATATTCGTCAGAAAACTGTCCAAAATCCTAAAAATGAATTAGAGCGAGAGAGAAATAATTTCCTAAAGAGATGCCAAAAATATGTGGATAATGAAGGCAGGCAGTTTCAACCACTCAGTTGATAACTTAGCAAGTAATGAAAATCTTAAATTGATTTTGTATTGTTCATTTATTTTTTTAGCTCTAATCACCACTAAGACCCGGCTAAGAGTAACAAGGGGCGCGTTCGCTCATAAGCAAAACATTCCAGGTAGAAAATAAATAAATAAATAAAAAATCTTATCACACGAATTGTATTTCTGCAAATAGACACACTCATAAGTACAATTTTGTCAAAATCTAATTTAAAAATATTGCATCCTTAAATATAAATATTCTAAGCAAAATATGTAAACTAAATTTGAACTTCTACCGGATTTAGTAGCTTACAATAGCGAAATTCCAATAGGTCAGCATTTGACAGATAGATGCTTAACTACAGCATAAAAAAAAATCAAACTAAGATTTAATTCTGGTAATATGTCATAAAATATGATATTCCGAAATTTTCATTAGGTTTTTCTATTTTCAATTGTTATAGCCGCAGCCTTAATGTACTAATTTTAATTACGACTTAGTCTATAAAGGGGGTAAGTAATAATAGGTAACTGAAGTTTATGTATTGAGTGGAATTAGAGCCTGGGTGCTATATTTTGACATATCTACGTTTCGTATAGTATTCAGATATACTAACAGAGTAAACTTATAAGCACTAACATCTGTTATCTTGCTATTAATCTGGGAATGGAGAAAAAATATATGTCCACTAAATAAATGTTTAATCTCTGTATTGCAATTGTGACTATAAGCAATAAACAACTATTAAAATATAAAAAGGGTTACCCAATTTAAAACAAGAGCTCAGAACTTTGTTCTAAATCAATGAATATTTATTCATAATAATATCCTGAAGTTGTTGAGGCGAAGCAACATTTTATATTACTCATTTTCACAAGGTTTCCAAGCTATACTGTTTCATCTCACTTTCTTTACTGGAAACACTTTTGTAAGCACCATGAAATATTCTAAGTGAGAGAGCATTTTCTAGGTAAGTATGAAATTATAAAATATGCAAGGTTGTGATCTACAGCAATAAGCCAATAAGCTCCTCGCTGGGCTCTTTTTTCTTGCCCTCGAAGAGAGTAGTTTGTTGCTCAGCATTTTAAATTTAGGCACTCCAAAGGTGAATAAAACATTATAAATGAATTAAAATGTTATATTTTCTAGGTATAAATTAATATAAAATTGTTAAAACGCTTTTTGATTCTTAGTAAAGTCAAACAACCGTTACTTTAGAATCCGGAAATTTAGGAATAGTGTAGAATGACAGAATTAGAAATAATTATTGTTTCTAGCTAATAGCAGTGCTTAGTTTAGCACCTATCATAGAGTAAATGCTCAGCCTGAGGTAGAAAAATATGAAGTAAACGTGATGGTGTGCTCAAAAACAAAATAGAAGCTTGGTGGCCGCTTGGAGCGCTATTGACGCTGCGAGGAATATGTACGCGAATTATTTTATTACTTTATGCTTTTCTTCAGTATTTGAAAGAAAATGAACATTAATCTTAAAAAGTCTATATAACAAATATGCACTCTCTACGATCTTGCTTATAATGGTGCAATATTTATAGTATAAAGTGCCAAGCATAGCTTGATCGATATGATAAAGAAATAATTTCTGTGTGTCTTATCTAACACATATACGAAAACAATAAATAAAAGCAAGTAAATTAGGAAGTCTTCGCATTGTTGCTAGGATAAAGCTATGTTTTTGTCTTCAACTGAAACAATGGATAGGTAGAGGAGGACAAAAACAAGAGGAAAAGGCGGTAAATCCAGAAAGCGTTTCTGTAACTCTAAAACTGAAAGGAAAGGGGATAACATAAACTGAAAGTGGCTAAAGTAGGTCAGCTACAAAGTGCTACTTTTCCATTAGGAGCAGTTTCACGTACAGAAGAAGAATCCGTACTATTCCTTTGATGTCTCGTCTTCCTGCCTTTCTGAGACAATTCGTTAATGGATTGCGCTCAATCCCGGGAAGTACTTGTGAACTTGAGCTTACACTCGGATATGTTGTTATTCCTACTCGTTTCCACATCTCCAGTCCGTCGTAAGTTAAGATAGGAATATGCACAAGAATTTATAAACTACAAGTAAAACCCAGTTATTGAGCCCAACTCGAGTCTGAAGCTTACTCTATGAAAGTGACAAATAAGCATAATATATATTTTAATTCGGGCTGCAAAATTGAGCTTGATTAAGAAAGAATTTAATTTATTATGGGCTTTAGATACCAATAAATCTGCTTAGCATGTAAAACAAAATTATTTTAGGAGAAACCCATCTTGTTGCACGAAATTCTTACAGTGTAAACTTAGAGTAAGGGAATACTGTGCATAAACTGGCCTATTGTTTTTAGATGATGAGAAAACCTTTGACAGAGTAGATCGCAGTAAATCGTGAAACATATTAAAACGTAGTTAACTCATAGAAGTAATTCAACTAAAACATAATATAACGAAGGAAAATATAACTGGCAAAAGATAAGGAAAGAGACAAAGCAGAAAAATTAATTAATAAAGGAGTAAATAGGGCATGGATTGTCACTATTATTATCTTGTTTGTATTCAGTGCTTCCATTTTAAAACATTTCAAACTGAAAAACTATCAATTTCATGTAAATGTAATTTAAACAAACACGTACTGATCAAGATGTTGAGGGGGAGGTTTAAAACGAATGTTGATTACATTTCAGATTTCACCCCCACACCGAGTCACCTCCACTTTGAAATTTCAAATAGTACTATGTTTAAATTTTAAAAAGGTTGCAATTACTATCACATAATTTGTTTTCTATCATTTCCTGGTAACCTATTGTTATTGTTATAAAGAATAACAATTTATTACATTTTATTTTACACAAAAATAAATCGTTTTCTTGCAAGTTATAATTGACTTATTTTTTACTCTCACCAAAATTCAAACAAAAATAATAACAATCAAAGTTGTCAGGCAAGTATTAAACTTCAAACACTCGCTAAACTTACAAGGGGAACTTCTCGCTCTCATTTACAGCTGTAACATGCTGTAACAATGTTTCATAAACTGTGGCTGCCATGAATTAGAAATGTTTTTTTTTCTTCAATTCTTTTGCAATAAGGCACGTATGTTTTGATATTTGGTGACAGGGAGTAGTTTCCTTCGTCTACTTTAAGGAGAAAAACTTTGATTATGAGTGCCAGGCAACCGAAGGGAGGAAGAGATTGACACATTCAAAAGCACTTGTTCCTATACTATATCGAAAAAGCAATTATCAGTGTTTGCTTTAGTTTTAAATATGTGAAATATAAAAATATAACTTTAAAAATAGGGAAATGTGCTATTGCATATTTAATTTAGGGTTTAATGCCTAAATGTAAATCTTATTTATAATTATTTGTAATATTTTAATCATTGTTGCGTTATTTTGGGAGGATAATATTAGTTTGGCCCATTTACCGTAACTACAGGAACGTTGGACTAATTTAATGTTGTTAACCATGTATATTAATAAAAGGTTTTCTCACTTCAGATTTTATGTAAGGGTTCACGAGTCGAAAAAGTTTGGGAAACACAAAGATTTCTAGCTAGAGCCAAAAATGAGTCAATCCAACTCTACCCTTTTCTAGCTTTAGGAGTATATAAAGGTAACATTTCCAAACAGGTAGAAACACAGCGTGAAAGATGTCATATTTTTAATTGCAGAGGATGTAAAATAAACTAGCACTAACACAAATCTTGAAGAGTTTAGCACTAATTTCCTGCTAAGCTAGGGTATCTTTTCTGTGCATTAGTGCAATCAATTTTAAGGTTTTCTTTCTTTGATCTTAATGATATATTGCCACAATATACTAATAAAATTAATAAAGTAAATACTTTTTTGATTGTCAGGAATGATCACATAAGGTCAAAATGCAGGTGTTGTGATTAACGTTGTTTTACATCTTTGGTTTACAAGTGTATTTAAATGATTAATTGGTTGGTGAGTTTGTGTAAACTTGAACAAAGCATGCGATATTAAGCTGCAGTGTACGTGGGAAAGTTTAAAATTATAACTTCGTTATTTATTTAAATGCAAGATATGTTTATGCTTCATGAAAACAATCAAATATTATTGTCTAGTCAGATAATCAAATTACTGTTTTAAGTAGGAAGGAATATGCATGAATCTGAGAGAGCTATGTTCTATTTAATAACCCCACAATGTATTGAAAATGCCTACTAATTCATACATTAGAATAAATAGTGCCCCCCCCAACAGTACACTGTAGTATTGATAACAAACTATAGAACAAATAACTTATAATGGTTCTAGCCTCTCCCAACTCCCATGTCTGCACTAGTGAGGACTGAAAATTGCTCCCCGCAGAGATTTTCATAGTATGTGATGACACCGGTGCATTGTTCCAGCAACGATGTGCCTTCCTTTAACGGGATGAATATTAATCTACAGTTTGCGGTTAAGTCAACACAGTGGCACATTTAATATCATTATTGTGAAAGCCTAAAACTTTATTATGTATATTTGGAAATTAGTCAAATCCTCGCAAATAGTGTTTGTCGCTCGTTTTTACTACTAAGGCACCAAAGGCGGTGAACAGTGATGATACATGAAATGAAATGATATATTGGGAAAGGATTTTTTTTAAGGAAGGAAGCTTTCCAGGCCTAAGTTTAGGGTACCTCCCCGGCATTTGTCAGTTATGACTGAGGAAAACCTGGAAAAAAAAACCCAGTCAGGGAGGACGTCCTGGCTGGATTCGAACCCAAGATCTCCCGCTCACGAGTCCGCGCCTTAACGACAACGGCCACCCGATCTCGAGTCAGAACGCTACAAATCGAGTTTCAAGGAAAAGATAGCAAGCTGCCTTTGAGAACAGTATACTTAATTCGTGTTCAGTGGAAGTTCCATTGTGGGTTTGCTTTATACAAATGAGATAATCTTCTGGCTTCAAATTTTTATTTTCTGTTTTGGAAGAAATTTTCCCCACCTGCGATTACTATTTTAATACTATAAATTAGGGGAACCTAACTAATAATATTTGTTTGGAATTATGAGTTAAATATTATTTAGGCACTTGTTTGAGTAGATAAAACATATTCCATGGTGGTGTATTGTATATGGGTGAAATATTCAATTACTTGGTTTATTTTTTATAGTTTCTGTCGTTTGTAGTATTTTTGTGTCTTTTTGTCGCCAATTAACACAAATAAGTATAACTCATTATTTTAAGAGTGTTACTAAATTGTATTCCATCAAAATAATTTTTGTTTTGAGTAATTTCTTTCAGAACGCCCCTACATTCCTTGAATGCATTAATTGGGTTATGGGACACTATCCGATTTGGTAGGTTAATAGCCTGAAAGAAGGTGTAGCCAAGGAGGGACGTGGCCCCATCTTGCAGCACAGAAGGTCTTGAAAGGTGGAGATAATTTTAACATAAACCAAAGTCTAAACTTGCTCATATTTTTGTCAATTGCTTACAAAAAGTCATGAAATTTATTTTAAATCATGTAATGTTGTTCTCGTAGGTAATATATTTTTAATCAACAGAAGTATGCTCTATATTTGTTATTATTTAGTTATGGAAATCATAATGCCCAAAGAACAAGAACTGCTGATCTGAAACCTGTTAAAGAATACCCAAAGTGACAGGAATTACGTAAGTCACTTCATGTTGTGACAGCGTAGGTACGACCTCATTCCAACATTCCTTTTTGTCTCTTTTCACTTAACGCTTAATCACTGTCTTTCATCAAGTCCCCTTCTTTTCCTAGAAACTCACTAGTCACATCGAAATACGCCGCGATCTCTCGGCTCCGGAGGGAATTCGAACAACTGTTAAACATTCCAACATTCCATCGCGCGGAACAGTTCCTTGCACAAACCATGAACTTCTGTCTCTAGCAGAGGTTGACTTTCTACTCTTGGCTCCGAGAAAAGTTTTAATTAAACTCAAATTCCATATACAAAATAAGTTTTTATATTTATTCTTCTTCAATCCATTTTTCGCTTATGACTTGTACAAAATATTTTACGCCTATTGTCAGAATATTATGTGAGGACCATCCCTAATGATTCTATCATTAATCTCCCGGGGTTGAGTACTTCCAGTGCAGATTCTATGTTTCCTTTTTGATGTAAGATCCAGCGGCTCGTCACTTTCTATTGTTAATGCTCAATAACGTTTTTTTTTAAATTAAACACCCATTTTTACTACTGAGGCACCACAGGCGGTGGACACTGATGACACGTGAGATAAAATAATATATTAGGAAAGAATTTTTTTAAGGAAGGAAACATTCCAGGCCTAAGTTTAGGGTACCTCCCCGGCATTTGCCATTTATGAAGACTGAATAAAACCTGAAAAAACTCGGTCAGTGAGGGTGGTCCTGGCGGGATTCGAACCCCAGGCTTCCCGCCTTAACGACCTCGACCACTCATGGCGGTAAAAATAAGAGATGGATTAAATTACTCGTATATACTTAATTTTCTACTCAATATTTAAAGCACTTGCAATGGCTTACACAAGAAATGAGACCGTCTAAAGCAACTGAAGTAACTCAAAAGAATCAAGGGATTTAGCATACAAAAGCCTCTTACAAATCGTTCACCTATAATCAAACCATGGAGAAAGAATTCGTTAAGAAACCATCTCCAATATAGAGCATAACAACAGTAAATCAGAATCGAAGCATCACATACAAATACAATGCAAAATTTCTGCAAGATAGTGAAAATAAGAGATGTATATAAATTATGTACATATTAAATAATTAATTAGTTACCCAGGTCAACACTCTCATCACAGAAAATGAACCAAGCACCAAAATTACCAAATTTTAAACAATAACTTTGTGGGTAACCTTTGAAGAAAGATCGTCGCAGAACGGTGGAACACGACTTCTCACCCTGTCAGACGATAGCCTAGAAAGGATATGCCCTAAGTTTCCTAGAGGAGCAAGAGCGCACATAAATTAACCCACATCACTAGAAATTGACAGCCCCTCTTAAATACAGCACTTCAAATTTCGCCTTCTTTAATATTTTTCACAGTTTGTGTGCGATGGAGATCTTAACTTAGTAATTGTCATAGATGTGTTCATGAAAATACTTTTTTTGTGTTGTGCAACCAACAATTTGGCGATCTCTGGATAGGTCAGCTCTTAAAATAATTTTGGGTAAGAAACCGTCGAAAGGCTACTGCGATTGCGTTCGCATTTGTAATAGCAAGTTCGGCATGAGTTTACAGAGGTGATATCCTAAATTCCATTTCGTAGTAAACCAGGGCCGGAATCGTTAAGATTGTGTGAAAAATGAACAAAAATGAGCAATTAAAGTACCTCTTTATTTTTGAAAAACCCCATATTTTAAAATAAAACAATTGTGATAAAAAACAAAAATTATCTGAATAAGATAAACCATTTACACGCCAGTGGTCTTAAGTCCACATTCGAAACTAATAGGTAACTACCTAAGAGCGAATCTCTGCTAGTTCTTACAACATTCTCTGCTGGAGAAGAGTTTATACAGCGTGACCCATTGGAATATGGCGGGTTTCTGAACCTCCTTATGGGACACTCGTATAGAATTAAATAAAAATACTTTTTTCAAGGAACAAGTAGCACAATGCAATTTATTAACCTGAACTTATTTTTTAAAAATCACATTTTAAGTAGGCTCCATGACAACGAACACATTGGTGTAATCGGCTCAGGAAGTTTACCATAACTCGCTGTAATAAAACGTGATCAATGTCCCTAATTTCAAGAGTTGTATTTTCTTTTAACTGCATGAAGATCCTTAACCTGTCAGAGTACACTTTACTTTTCAAGTATCCCCATCATAAGTCGGGCTGACCAGGCAATATCAGCAAATCGAGAAATTACGCCTCCAGTAAACAGGATCCGCAGAGTGTTCATTGTTTCACGAGCGGTGTGAGCTGTGGCCACATCCTGCTGGAACCAAAACTCATTTTTATCATTATCATCCATCGGAAAGTCCAGTGTCGCCAGCATTTCTGACATATTAAATTGTACTCTAAATCTTCTCTGAACGTGGAAGATTGACTTAGATTCAATAAATCTTGTAACAACAACGAATACATGTTTTCCAACCGTCCACTTCTCAATACTGTTGTTTACTAAATGGACAGAGTGAGGTGCATAGTTACATAGCAACCAATACCATAATTGTAATGCAAAATCGCTAGAAACTGCAGCGTTCTGAAAACCGTCATATTCCATGGGTCACTTGTGAGTTTTAAAAAATAAGTTCGGGTTAATGAATTGCACTGTGCAACTTGTTTCTTGAAAAAATACTTTTATTTAATTCTATAAGAATGTCCCACAAGAAGGTCCAGAAAACCGTCATATTCGTTGGGCCATTCTGTATAATATTGCTTGTATAAAACTAGCTAACAAGTATTTATTGTAAAGGGTTTTTTGAACATTTTCCTCGTAGGCATTGACACTTATTTTGATGTTCACAGAATAGATTTGTCTTTCAATGAACGTTAAAAACATTCTCATAAAATCGAAAGTTACTTTACATTAGGGACTGAATGCTCATTTCCTTCTAGCTTATCAACATGCTCTTCCTCTACTCATCTGTTTAAAAGAATTCAGGAATTTCACTATTGACCGCTTGCAATTTGAAAAATATAAGTACCTACAATGTTTCAAAATAAGTTATTGCTAAGCCACCATTTCTCGAAAACAGTAAGTAAAACCTTTGCCTCTACTATCTTTATCGAAAACTAATAAAGAATGCACAATCCTTGTGTTAGAAACAGTTTAACTTGCTTCTTACAGCTTGGATTTGGCGCTTGGCTTCCCCTAGAATGGCGTAGCCCCTCCAATAGACTGCAAAACACGTCTTACTTGAGAGAAATGGCTCTTTCGAGAGCGTAATAAACCAGCTTAAGGTACAACAAGGTGGGAGTAGCCCACGAGTTTGCCGGAAAGTAGGGCTTACTACATCTTGAAGATCAAATAGCAATTCTTAGAGATAGGAGACTTTACTTCAAATTGCAGTCCTTTTTCAAAGACTTTGTGAACTTGTAAGCTGTGCAAAGATATTTAAACAAGCGTAAGAAAGAAAAGAATCACACGAAAAAAGAAAGAAAAATCCTGAATTTTCTTCTCCTTAGGAATTTCATTGCAGATGTTTTTTAAGCGTTGAACTTAAATTTTATTATTCTAAATGGGCTCCTGAGAGCTTGTGTTGTTTACATATATTTAGGACATTAGCATGGCTGCATAGGATCTCAGATATTCGAATTGGCGTTGGGAAATAAGTAGCACAGAGTTATTTTGGGCCTAAGGCCGCAGATGAACGCAAGCGACACGGGACGTGAAAACGCTACTCTCAGTCGATAAGACAGCTTCCTTGTTCCCCTCGCATTTCTGCTCCCTTCAATAGCATGCAACTAGTCTTATATTTAATAATGAACAATAATTCATAGGAGTTGTTTGACGTGTATCCGTCTGCAGTCACACATTTCTGATATCTTTAATGAACTTTTGTTCATTTGCGACAACTCTTTTTCCCCAATTCTTATTTAAACCTTGTTGTTTTCTTTTAAGTTCTACTAAAGTACGATAACTGTTCCTGTACATTTTAATTTTCTGTATTATTTTGTTGTGGTGGCTTTAGCGATAACATTTGGGATTCGTATCCCAGAAATCTAGAGTTCAAATCCCTTTAGATCGGGCATCCTGACCTGTGTTTTTTCCGAGGTTTTCTCTGGTAACTTAGACGAATGCTGGAATTGGCCTTTCCTTTTCAGGAATCTTCCGCTCTTCCCTTTCATATCATTTCATTCCGCAGATTCTTTTGCAAGTTCCAGGCAATGTGAGTTGGCGGTGAGCGGCGTGCAGTGATGGAATTCGTTATTGGAATACCCGTTCTATCAGCCATGGAGGACACTCTATAAATATCATCTAAGTTACCTACTTATAAATCTGGCTGAGTTGTGTAATATGGATTTCAACATGCACAAATCGATAAATTTTCAATTTATTGATTTATTTATAGACGCTCTTTAACATCTCAGGTCATCAGCGTCCCATTCAATTCAGGGAGTGATACGGCGGACAAATTTTGCTCATAGGCCTCTCTTTCAGGCTTGAGGTTCTTGTTCGTGCCGTAAATGTACGACACGGGACCCACGGCTTTACTTCCCTTCCGAAGGAAGCCATACTTAGGATTTTTACGCCCGAAATAATCCATCGGTCCTGGCCGGGTTCGAACCCGCGTTCTTGGGTGTAGGAGGCAAGTATGGTAACCACTACACCACCAGGACCGACATAAATTTTCAAGGAAACCTTATCAGAACAATAAAAATCGTCATAAGTGATAAAGTTAACACTTTCAAGTACTTAGGGAAATGCATAACAGACTCTTCGAGGCTGAGTCTGAAAGTAAATTTAATATAGTCTACTACGTTCAATGCAGATGTGACAACGTTTCACTAATGCCTGGATTCTACGAGGGAAAAAAAAAAAAGTTTGTTACTGACTGTGTAACTATCCATGGACCACGTCTTTCACTCGTTGTCAGTGCGGAATGCTTACCGCCGAGTGCATCTTTGAGTGGTTCAAAGACATAATAGGTGCCAGGTTCAGTGAATGAGTAGGATGTGGTATGAATATCTGCAAGTGTTATAGCGATGCATGAGCTGTGTAAGGTCTTGCATTGTCATGCTCTAAGAGTACACCAGTTGTGAGCAAACCTCGACATTTCGGCCTGATTTCAGGTTTCAAATGGTTCTCAAGCAGATCACAATATAACTCGCTGTTAGCATTGTGCCCTCAGAGCAAGTAATGTTCAATGATTGGACTTTTAGACTTCCAGAATAAGTGCGAAAAACACTTTACCGCTTGATAGAGATGACGAAAATTTTGTGGTTTTGGCGATGAGAATGCCGCCACTATTTGCTGGCTCACTTGGTCTCTGGCTGGAAGTAATGGACACAGCAGTCACCACCAGTGACTATCGGCTTTGCAAACCATATCCGGCTTCATGATGTCTTAGCAATGTACCACAAACATCCATAAGATGCTTTTCAGTTCAGAGGTGAATTGTTTTCCTGCTCACTTAACGGAGAGTTTGCGGTAATGCAGAATGTCTTGGATAATGTGGTGCGCATAGCCATTACTGATTTTCAATTCTACAGTCACCTCGTCGATTGCCTCTATTCACTTGTTCTACTGCAGCGATAGAATGGTGAAATTGCAATATACGGTCCACAAGAGCGAGCTGCAGCATTCACATTTGTTACTCTAAACATTTTGTGCTACCTGCTGCAGCATGCTCATTGCCTCTTCATTCTCGATGAATATCTGTTGGTTTCTCCATCTCATTCCCCTCTCTCAAAACAAACGCTCGCTGTTCCTCGCTAGTTCATGTTTCCAAGGGAGTTGCCATCTTGTTATAGTTGTTGATGTCACAATTTCCAAGGTTCCTCGCGCGCTTTTTCCTCCAGCAGAAGGATATATGTGTTTGTATACAACATTGTGCTACATTATTCTGAATTAAACTTACTTTTTGATTCAGCCTCTTAGAAATGAAAAAATACAATAGTCACTTAATAAATACAATAGAACAAAGGGAATTTTTAAATAAATTTTAGAAAACAAATGGGTCAAAATACCATTAAGATTTTATAATTAGATTAGCATATCTACTCCTTTATCGAAGCCTATACCGGATTTTAACAAAAATAAAAGGAAAACCTGTAGGTAGCACAATGAAATTTCGTCGTCCACATTTGTGAGTTACAAGACTAAACTGCCTAAGAAATGAATATATAACAGTACAAATTTGGAGCGTCAAAATAGTAAACGGCATAGAATGCTAGATCTAAATGGAGAAAGCATATGACTGAGTGACAGAGGATCGTCTACAAAAAATGCACTACAGTACAAGTGGAAGACGACCAATAGAAAGGCCCAGAAAGAGACGGGCTGATCAAAATATCTAACTTACTGCAACTTTGAAATTCATTGAGTTGAAAGAAGAAGAAGAAGTCGGAAACTCGCTGGAGGAGTGGACTCCGCTGGCGTTGTAACAGATCAACAAAAGAAAAGAAATCTGAGGAAGTTAGGGACCCATCTGTTTCCGTACCTGCCTCTCCTTATCTCTAGTCACCTTTCCTATACCTTACCTCATCCCTTCCTCTCGGAGGTTCATTAGATTCCACTTGTGAAATCTCCCAATCTAATATTTCAATATATTTGGTAAACCAGGTAAAATTTACTCCATTGCCGTGCGTCAATAATATGTAATAACACTATGATCTCTTGACTGCAAATTGAGCTATAATTTCACAAAGGTAGAAATAATACTTGCTATAGTAATAACAAACTGAGCCTATCTGTCCACATTCAAGCCTCGACAGCTATAGCCCAAATGACAAGGAGGCCAAAAATTACTCTCGGAAGGTTCATGTTTGATAATCTGGAATTTTTCTTTAAAAAAATTACCAATATATTTGGGTAGTTTTTTATTTTTCATTAGTCGGGGTCTTCAGTGTTTACAAAAATTTAGGTTTGTCGTTTGCCCTTTTCGGAAACCACTTCTACTTTTATCATTTACTAGAGACATACATACACATTAAATTTTCTGAAGTGGCTCGAACTTCCGTTTTGTTTTATCAGCTGGAGATATTTTGTTTACAGTGTTTTGTTTATCCTTTTAAAGACTTGTAGAAAAAGGCTCTGTTTATAAAAGTGGATACATTGTTACATTCCGAAGTGTTTCTGGGTTTTCTACTGATCTTTTTCCGCTCTCTTCTTCCATTAGTTTTGCAACCTTTTTTTAAAAGGCACGTTAAGGTACCCAAGCTATACGAAACCCTCAACTCGAGCACTCTGTACGTAGAACTAAGTCTATGTACACTATTGCCGCGATTAGAAGCAGTTCCCCAATACATTACAGCAAGTCGTCTAGCGGAAAGCTGATGCCGATGAGCGCCTCGTTAAACAGTGGAGTATGAGTGAGACAGAGCTCGTGTACATAGCGCTAATTAAAACCGTGTGTTACTTTTCAGTGTTCCGCACACGCTCGGCACAAGTTGTCCATGTTTGCTCAACCTTATCATCCCGGAAATATCTCAATTACTGAGAGAGGTAAGGCTTTTTTTTCGTTTATTTTTAAAAGTGTACCGTTTACATGAAAAGTTTATTTATAAGTCTTGAACGTAATGTCGACCGTGTCCTTGCCTTCTGCTAAATGTGTGGGAATATCTGACCTCTGTTATTTACTGCTCAGTTTGTACAACATGAAACTTTTAGCTACCATCCCAAATTTATGTATTTATAATGCAGAATAATTCTTATGTATATTTTATTACAGATGAGATTAATATAATTAGTGATGTGAGTATCTCTAATTAGTAATATGAATATATGTAAGACTGCTTAATCAAACGCAATCAGTATAATCAAAGTTTAATTATTTTCTCAATGTATTTAGGAAGGTACAGAGATTGTAGCTGGAAAATCTTCTGGTGAACCGTCCTTAGGCAGCCGCTAAGCGGAAACGTAGTCACAATTGTCACAACAATAGAAAAAAGGATCGCCTTCCAAAGTCATGGACAAAATGTTTCTTAAAAGGGTAGACCTTCCTTAGCCGTGTGAACTGATCTTCGCGAGAATTTCAACCGCTAGCCCGCTGAGGACACCGACCTATGTGGGACTCACATCTTTAAATCTCAGAAGGCAAGCCAATAGCCCGACTCGTATTTTCAATAAATATTTCTAGCGAATAAAACATTAGAAAAAATTTTGAAGGTAGCCAATAGCTAAAATTTTATGAAAATGGCGCCAAATATAGGCGTAGATAGCGGCATCATAGCTAAGGTGGTATTGCTTATATAAACAGCCTTTGCCCCGTTTTTTCAGTAATTATCCTTATTATTTAACCTCTAAATGTGTAATTCGACTCAGATCGCAGGGAAGTTGTGGCAAAACCCCCCAGTTACAATTTCAGTACTTGCTTATCAAAGCGTTATGTTGCTCGTGACAATTGTATTCGCACCGGCAGCCTAAGCGGCGAGGTTCACCATCGACCATTAAATAATTCAACAATTAATAAACCTCAGTTCCATCACGTGTCGTTTCGAGTGTTCTATTTCATCTGTTAATTCCGATATTATCCCCGTTGAGTCCCTTCAATGAAAATCAGTGAAAGACCCGTGAGACGGAGACCCAGAGGAAGTATTGGCGGTCAACGTGAAGCTCCTGCGTCATCAATTCACACCCCTATCAACCCCCAGCAACCTCCAACTGCACTCCTCCGAGATTCTTCACATATAAGCCTTTGGTAATTCCTTAGTATTAGTCTGGTTTGAATCTTTAACATATACTCTTCTGTTTTTGCAATAATGTATTAACGAATTATAAATACATTTTGAATATTTCTGTTTCTTTAAAATTTGAAAGATTGCCAGCCACCAAAGTTATCAAATGAAAAGCGAAATATATAACATTTCGATACTCAAATTTTGTTGTGCTATATTTGGATATTTTTTACTCGTGTTCATAACAATTTTTGCTGTCTGCCATTAGCCGCCGAGGCAACACATTCATTATTTTTTGCTGCTGCAGTGCTTCCTTACCGCCTCGTCAACGTCCAGGCTGACGGAAGCTGGTTATCTCAGGAATGCCCAAACTTAGAGGCCTACTATCCGCTTTCTTGGTATACCGAGGAATGAAATAATGCACCCTTCGGCCCTATATGTGGCACTATTTCAGTGTCTTCCATTACCATGATCGCTTGAGCCTTAACAGTTGAAAGCACTATAGAAAGTCTTAACAGCACGACAAAGAAACAGATCTCCAGCATTAGCATCACCGGGTTCCACATTATATTATTTTTAATTCGGGTTGGCACACCCTTTCCATTATTGCACTTTTGTCACGTGATATGAAATTTATTAAGATTTCATTTTACGTGTCATAATGAATATTAAATAGTGACTGAACGTATTTTAAGCAAAACAACTGTGACTATTAAATAATATTACTAGATTTATACAGATATTCAAAGTTTGTTTAATGACTATATTAACCTTTTCAGTAACATGTACCGCTAAGCGTGGGGCCTTTAGTGTAATTGTTGATAAGAAAAGTGGGAGATTGTGGGAAGCGAGAAAAGCGGGTAGGTCAAAACCAGGCGTGAAGCGTTCAAGGCTGTATAACTTAGTCTACTCAATACCAGTGTGCTATCTTGTATATGCTAATTTTTATTGACTAATTGAATGTTATCTTATTTGAACTAGTGAGCTGTCTATAACGAAGAACGCCGATCACCCAATAATACGGCCGAAGGCTCAGTCTGCCTTGCACAGTAGGGAGATGTGAAGGGGTTATTTTGAAGTTTACGTAATTGTGTAGGCTAGCCTGAGTCTCGGCACAAGTGATTACGTCTGCCTTCTTCCGAAATTTTAGAACCTGAGGCCCAATGGAAAGAGTATAATGCACAATTTAAATATATTTAGCTATTATATTTAATTATGATAATATAAAATAATGTAACTGTTTTATTTTAACAGTAAATTCAATTTACTAGTACTAAAAGCCCCATTCTTAAGCGACTTTCAAATCGTAATTTATTTTACTTTACGTGCACCATGGTTCATATGTTAGGTTGATAGCTCTTCATTTATGACGTTTCCTTTTAATTATGCTTGTAAAGTCATATTTTACTCTTTTTTTTCAAAGTGGATTTAAAAAGAGAGTACCAATTGATAACATCAGATCGAATGCATCTATATATTAGCGGACAATACATGTTACTTGCTGCAGCCATAAAAGCCTTGTAAGCACAGCGTCTGCCTCTGAACACAGTGGCTACGAGAGTGTGCGGAAAAAGTTCAGAGCTTTCTTTTTTAAAAATAATTATGATTAGTAGCACATACTTGGAGTAGGTAATGCTTCAACGTGTTCCGTTCAGTGGTTATATAAAGCTTACAACATTCTGTTGTCTCTTCTTTTCTAAAAAGGATATGCTATACCGAGAGGAGTAACAAGAGTATAAGAGGAAAAGGTAGAAAAATTATGGTCACGTGTTTTTTATAAACATGCCAAATACTATTGAAAGCAAAATTACTTTAATTAATATGGCTTGTGTTTTTATTTCTTACATTAAAACAATTTAATTTACGAAACCAATTTTTGGTTACTTAGATTAAATATAATTTAAAAACGTGTACCCCAGATATGCTTAGAACCTCTGTGAAACCTAAGAAGCTCAATCAACTCAAAGATAAATAAAATTGTTTGAAATTTCTTGATGTTTTGTTTAATCTGTTGTATTCGTAAGTGTATACACTCTTCATAGTCCTGGTGGTTTAGTGGTAACCATACTTGCCTTGTAGACCCAAGCGTCGATGGATTTTTTCGAGCGTAAAATTCCTATATATGTTTTCCTTTGGTAGGGAGTAAACCCATGTTGATTTACGGCACGTAAAAAAGCTCAAGCATGAAAGAAGGGGCCTGAGCAAAATTTATCCATCGTTTTACGCTCTGAATTGAAAGGAACGCTGATGACCTGAGGTGTTAAAGAGCATGCATAAATAAACCAAATGCATTATTAACACACGTTCAATAGGGCAGGTTGTTCAGCCGCTGCAAGTAGCCCGCCACTGCTCTGCTTTGTTCAACTTTGTTTAATTTTGACATTGTTCGGAAGTGGCGTTTAAAAACCATCAAGACTTGAGCCGCTTTTACCGACCGGAACGTGATATGAAGATGGATGTGAGTTAGTAAATCTGTCTGTGTGCTAGCGACGTATGGGATGTGTGTGGCCTTCTGCCAGGAAAAAGTTTTGCCGTACCCTTCCCCGTGAGCAGTAATAATATATAAAAATACAGACAACGTACATGTTTTATTTGATTTCTTCTGCTTCTCCCCTTTCTTTCTTTCTCTCTTGCGCCTGTTCCTTCTTTAAAACAGAAAGAAAGGATGTAATATAATGGATTTTGTCTTCATGTGCTACCGGAGTCTCTAGGGAACACCTATCCGGTTTCCATCAGGGTCTAGAGTGAGGAGCACAGGTTTCTCCAATATCTGACAAGCAGAGGACAAAACGTTCACTTGTGCATCAGGAAAAACAGACCGCTGGTCATCCTTTGTTCGTCACATTTGGATATCGGTTTCGGTCCTAGCTGGTTTATATAAAAGTGTTATCAACTGGCACAATCATTAAGAGATCATCTAAGCAATCTCTTGTTTAGTTCAGCTTCTATTGCCTTGGCGATTTTTTTTTGTTAGTGTAAATAAACAATAATATGCGGAGGCCTGGGCAGCTATTTATCAATGCCTTGTCGATTATGTATCTTGGTTCGTTCAGGGCCCTGTCTACAAATGTATGCTCTAAGTGTATGAACTTTTAATTTATGCTTATTAGTAAATTTTCTGTTCCACAAAGGTTTCTGCTACGCTTGTGTACAGTGCGTTTTCGTTGTTCTGTACAAGTATTAGTATTAGTGGGGGACTGGTAATTTGTATACTTTTCTCTACAAGTGTGGAAAGGTTGGCAACTTCAAATACTAGCACAAATTTTATTATCTTTTTAATTAATTTGAGAGTCAGTTGACCTAAATGTGCTAAGTTTTATCGAAATTGATGATAATGACGAGTAGGAATATGTGTAAAGAAAAATAAATTAGTATTTGCATATAATAGTAAAGTTAGGTTAAGTGCAATTAAAGTGCTGCTGATATTGGCGTTTCCTGTTTCAAATGCATATTTCAGACCAGCATCTTAGTTAATATAAGGTTCTTGCTATATGCCACGAAAATAATTCATACTCATTCTTCATTCTCTTTAAAAATAACTTCTTTTGACACGATTTTTCCATTTTTTTACTTATAATGAGAACGTGATTGTCAAGGAATATAAATAAATGTAAATGATCAAATGAACTATTAAAATAAATGACCGAGAGCAATTGGGAAGCTCGATTCTTTTGCCATCTCTCGACGACTGAAACTGGTGCTCGTAAGTGTATGTGCCCAAGTGGATTACTACGCTTGAATATGGATAAAGGAATAATAAAGTATTTAAATTATCATTATATCTGAGGAAAAAATACAAAACCCATTTAGCAGGAATGAAAATAATCCGCTCTGTGCATTACACATCCCTAAGGAATGGACATAACCTAATCCGAGGTATGCGTAACAGCTGTTCCTCCATTTTGCTCTTATATAACGTCACTTGTAACTTTATATTTAATACTTTATAATTTTTGCACTTCTTTCTTGGAACAGAAAATTAACAAGACCATACTTTACAAGGATTTGCACTAATACACCATGCTTTTGTGAAATAGGACTCTGATCGACATAACACAGTCCGTAGTTTCGAAAAGCGAACGATGCTGTGTAACGCGCCGTGACTGAGCGGGTTAGCTCAGATGCTAATGCTTAGGACTTGCATCCGGAAGGTTTTCAAATATCTGGTGTCGACTTATTTATTTAGTGATTTTTGCTGGTTACTTAAGCCATACTGAAGTGAATTTTTCCTTTCCGTGAATTTTGTTGCCGTTCCTTCAGTTGGTTCTGTTATAGGGTCGAAAGTGCCAGACGGAGTGGGTTGGTGCTGTGTGCGGTGTGACGGGCCTGCGAAAGGCAAGGTTTAGACTTCGGCGTCTGGTGTAAAAGCGACTTGAACTCTTTGAAGGAGGGTTTCCGCCGGGGTAGCAAGTAAGGCGCTCGGAAGTGGTATACAAACATTTTAAAATGGAGTTTAATACATCTAACGGGGTAATATCTCTCTATAAGATTAATAAAATGAATTTTGGTGCAGATAAACATTTTAAAATGGAGTTTAATACATATATAACGGGGTAATATCTCTCCATAAGAATAATAACATGACTTTTGGTGCAGACAAACATTTTAAAATGAGGTTTACTATATATAACGGGGTAATATCTCTCTATATGAATAATAAAAGAATTTGTGAATTAATGCTTTGGCTTCATATGACAGCACTTTACCAGAGCACTGATACATATGGTCATTTTGTTTGAAAACAAGTAAAGCAAGTTCACCTCATTAAGTAATCTGTACTCTTTCCTTTGTGATTTGTTGTTTTGTTCAATATTACTATAATTTCCATTTTGAAAATCTATTTTAATAACACTAGAAGAATAGTAAAGACCTGTCGATACCTGATGCAACTGGAGGCAAGTCAGAAGCAAATATATCAAATCGAGGCAAAAAGGTTATGTATTGGCTGCATTATTCGTTTGTTATGCAACTGTTAGATTTGACTTGTTTTAAATAACTCAACAAGCTATAAACTATTGTATTTATGCGTATAGATTATAAATCAGAATAAAATATAAACTTATTAGGTAAAAGTGCGACCAAACATAGTTATTAGAAACCCAAACATGACGTTTACTATTACACTGGCTTCTTACGATGTTTATAGTTAATATACCTAATGATTGTGGTAAATCTTTTAATGTAAGACCCATTGAGAAAAATGAAAAGAAGAAGAATTATTCCACAATAAAGCAGCAAGGGACGTGGAAAGCTACAAAATTTAATGTCCGAAAACATCGGCGAAACTGTGGGTAAGATTACTTACCAGGATATAAAACGGCTCCTGGCATTAAAATATTTATCCAAAGTAACAGAGGAGAGGTTCTTTTAGAACGTTTTTAGCCACTCGGAGACCTTTCACAATCAAAATAAGATTGAGGAGGCATACAATATTTTACACAATTATTACGACCGACCCCCACTAAAACATAAACATAATAGATATGTATTGCAAGTCTAATCATCATATTTTGTGCATTTTAATTGGTAATGCAGATATTATGTGTATCATAAAGTATAGCTTTAATAAGTTAATTGTATGTCGACAAAAAGATAAAGTTCTCTGATGTAATTGTTTATGGTAACCCAGGCAGAAACGGGGCAGAAGTAAGGAGGCAATAAACTGATATACAAAGGAAAGGGACAAGTGTTGTGCCGCTTCTTAAAAGACCTTCCGTTCGTGAGGATTAACAAAGTCCAGACTTTCGAATACATTGGGCAATTAACTCGTCAGGTGTTTGAACATTTAACTTTAAACCAATCAATGTAAATAAATGTTTTAAACTTTCAAATAGTAGCCCGTGCATACTTGGCAGGTGAATTTGAACCAGCTAATAGTAGATGTATATTTTAAACTTTTAAAGTAAGGTGCAAGATTTGCTTGCTGGTGTGATCCCCGTAGCTTTTTTTTTTTTGTTTGTTTATTTAAGGACGCTCTTTAACATCGCTGGTCATCAGCGTCCCATTTTATTCCGGCGTGAAACGGCCGACAAATTTTGCTCATAAGCCTCTCTTTCAGGCTTGAGGTTCTTTATCGTGTCGTAAATGTGTGACACGGGACCCACGGCTTTACTTCCCTTCCGAAGGAAGCCATACTTAGGATTTTAGGCCGGAAAACCCATCGATCCTGGCCGGGTTTGAACCCGCGATCTTCCGTAGTTTGGTGAAGTCAACGTTTAGTTAATATGAATCGAAAATGTAAGGAGGCGTTTGCTCCGCTGGGGCATCAGTTGACATAATCAGTTTTCAGTTCACATAAGTAGACAGTTATTCAGTACTCAGAAGTTCAGATCAGATATTCTGTTCAAAAACAGTTCGTCTCCATGAAGTCGCAGCAGTTAAATTATATTCGACGTAGTCAAGTTCTACCGTACGCAGAACACCAGAGGACGCAAAAGGTTTACGAATAACAAATTACTATATATTTTCAGATTTAATCGTTGCATATTTTTAACATAGTTTATATTCTCTCCTAGTGATGTTGAGCAGAATAGCAAAATAGCAGAACAAAACCCTGAGATGTTGTTGTCATGAAGCGTATGCAACAACACCACAGCGATAAATAGCCAATTAACGATACTCTGCTACAAAACAGGCACCAAATCACTTCATAATTAGCGACCAACCTGTTCCTACCGACAAAACCGTTTCATATTTTAAAACTCGATGAAAAAGATCAATAAATAAATGATCATGGAAATGAGAAATCCATTTCATTGAACTATTTTGTACAAGTGGAAAATATTTAAATACTTAATATTTAGGCATTCCTACTTTCTAAATGGTGTAGACTCGGTTTATAGAAGAAATAATTACGAAGAAATCGCACATTTTCTCATTAACTGATTTGTTGTCACATTATCTCATTAACTGATTTCTTGTCTATCTTGAAGGAATGTAAGAAACATATTCTTTTGCAATTGTTAAAACACGTATTTTCTGTGAATCATTAAATTGGAAAAAACCATCACAACCAGAAAGAAATAAGTTGGTGGACATAATGTCAACTAGCTACAAATACAGTGGCATAGATATGAAAAGGGAAGCACCTTTTCATTAAAGTGTAAGACAGCCTAACCTTAATGCAGCTTTCTTTGAAACAAATTTAGCAAACAGCCATGAAGAAAGATCTACATTCTAGCAGATTAAGAACCTTCTCTAACACCAACAATGTCCAACTTCTGGCCAGGAAGCTAAATGTAATACCATTTAGGACCACTCATTCCTCCAGTTTACCGTCCCTTCTTAAACGGTCTTCCAATAATGGCAACCATTTGCCAGTCTGGTTTGCTAGAGGTGCTCATGTTGGGGATGAAATGTTATACGATTAACTTGATGTATTTTTTGAAATTATTATTGTAATTATTTATAATTAACACCAATAAAGAATTGCTAAAATGCTTTAACAAGTGAAGTCGTATGCAGCTGATTAATAAATGTGGGTGACAATAGTAGTAGTAGTAGTGAATTTATTTCAGTGCACCATAATAATAAAACTTCAACAGGAGCAAGAGTCCAACCGGCCAAAGTCCAATACACTAGTGTATTTGATTCAACACATGATATTAGATATTAAAACAAATATATATTCAACAAAAATTGAAATAAAATAAAATTTTAAACTTAAAAATAATACATGTATTAAAATATAAATAAGTCACGTTAGGAATCACAAAAATAGCTGGATTCAACATTTGTTTTCCTCACACCCTCCCTAATTAAATCTTACTTTCATTAAAAATTTACCTGATCTCTCCTCACCTTCCTTGCTGCGAGCAGGAACCATTTCCCTCTGTAAAGAAGTGTGGTAGATACTTTACCTGTCACTCTTCCATATCTTTGCGTCCAGTCGGTATATGTACCCATGATTCTCCCTCATCACAAATGGGGAAAGTTCTTCGCTCATAGTCGTCGGTAGTCTTAATCAGAATTCCCCTATTTGAGCCATGCGAGCCTCTGTTTTGTTGTACTGTTCCCCTCCATTCAGATTTCAGCTACGATTTTACTTTCACCGAAATTATCTCTCTACATTACGCAATTGTCTGTTGCATATCCATATCCTTCGAGCGTTTCTTAACTTTCCTCCATGCGCTCTTTTTATTCCTCTGACCCACCATCCAAATGTAGCCCTGCCCTGTTGTTTTCAGTCTCTTTCTTAATTTGGATGCCCATGTCCGTCCCATTCCTAGCTGTTCATAGTTGCACAGTGGCCTAATTATAGTTTATTCCTCATCCAAGAATAATTCACAGCCAGTCCTTCACTATTGTATTTTACACTATATTCTCTCGCTGTAGCCCCCAATATTCTTAACTTTGCAATTATCCCCAGCCCCAAAATTCCTTTCAGAAAACATTTCCTTCTGAATCTAGGTCCGCAGGTTGTTCCCTTCCCCAAATTTTCGCCCCATATATCATGTAGATCTTACTAGTGTCCTTTAGGCGGTTTCCAGTACACCTAAATGCATGTCTGGGACTCTGCTATGTAACCGGAGAGGTTCTATTAATTCACTTCACTTTATGCTTTATTAAGTCAAATTACTTCGTCCACATGTTCATCGTAAAAGTAAAGCCCAAGTATACGAAAGTCTTCGCGTTGTCCTAGCGTCTGTCCTGCTTACGTCCTTCTCTCTGCCCTACTACTAACCGATCCGTTCTTGTAAGTTATTATTTTCGTAAGTTGATAACCTCTTTGTAGTAGGTCCTAAGCCTATTTAGTCCTCTCCGTAGGCTGCTAATCTTCATAGATCACAATATTATATATCCGCGTACATAAGCGCTAATACCTGCATACCCGTTACTATTGGTGCCACCATATCCTCCAGTAACATTACGCCGATAATGTTATCTATAAAGAAATTAAAGAGGAATGTAAATACACTGACAATATTGCCATAAGCTTTATTTTATAAATTTATATTCTTATAGTATAGCATTTATGATTAAACATGCTTTGGATAACAATTGTGCGGCTAATATTATTTCAGACGTTCTTGTACAAACAATACCTCACTAAGATTCTGTGGACTTGCATCACTTGTATTCTGAATATATTATATATAAATATGTGTATATATTATTGATCGGAATTATAGCTCCATTTAAATATTATTTAAAGTTTTAAAATCATACGTGAGAATTGCAAGCAAGGGATTTGCGATTTATTTTATGTTAACAAAACCCTCCTTCAAACCTCCTGCTATCTTCGTTCCTCTTTGTGCAAATTAGCTTAAAGCCAACTTGTAAGTAACCCGGTATTTCTAAATGGGCTAGCTTTACCCCAATTGTAAACATACTTAAATGGCTACGGAGGTAGTTGCCTTGGCAACGAAATAAATAAAAGAGAGACGAAATGAGAGCCTTTGTTTTCGTGGTAGGGAGCAGTGCTAAGTGCCGCTTAAAAGTTAGTAGCAACCCTAGACATTTATCAGCTGTGGCAACTTGCAGTAAATTAGTCTGTCAGAAAAGTGGCGACTAAGCCACCAATCAGACGAGGAGGCATTACGGTCTTAAGAGTAGCAATTTATCAGTTCGTTAACAATCGTACTGCTGCCTTCCAACACCTGTTCCAGTTTTGATCGGCATGCACAGGAACTCTCTTCTGGGATTGGGATCACATCTTTAGCTCACTCTTGGCAACACGTTGCTAATGAATTTGCTTTTTAAAACGAAGAAGGGGACAATTGTGATAGGATTAGGGCTAAGGTAGGCATCTCAACATCCTTATTGCATATGATCAATTTCCATATAAGAAAAGGCATCCTAAAATGCTTCATTTGGCTGATACTGTCTTAATAGTGTGGCGAGATTACTTGCTTTAACATTTAGCATATCAAAGCCTTTCTTTTTAATATAACTAAAGAGCCCTGGTGATATTTGTAAACACTATTTGACACCCTGATGATATTTGTAAATACTATAAATATCGTGAAATACGAAATCTTATTTATTACATTTTTTGGGCTTAAAATGTCGTTCGCAAGTTCTCCAGGAAGGACTTTAAGCCATGAGTTCCGTGTTGTAAATTTACTGCACGTTAAAGAACTCCATAAATTAAAAGAGGTCACTAGACAAAATTATTAGCAGTTTCACGTCCAAGAAATAACTTAGTTCTCTGTCCGATGGGGTTGGAGGCGATGGGCTTACCACCTGTCTCTCTCTCTGCTCTCCTTGGTAAATGTATTTCATAAATATTAATATTGGCAACCTTGGAAGTATATCAGGCTGCAAGAAAAATCAATAACAGCTAATCTAATCATTGTGCTTATCATAGTTTACCGCCACGGGTGGCCGAGAGCGTTAAGGCGTGGACCCGTGGTTTTTTCTCAGTCTTCATAAATGGCAAATGCCGGGGAAGTATCCTGAATCTTGGGCCTTTTTCCTTTAAAATAACAAATACTTTCCCAGTTGATCATTTCACCTCATGTATCATCAGTGTTCACCGCCTGTGATGCCTCGGTAGTAAAAACGGCTGTTAAGCGCTATTAAAAATGTCATACCTACTTTCAGTAGCTTATTATAACATATAAATAAAGGTAATAATAATATAAACTCATTCTTTTGTAATTTTACTGCGCCAAAATATATTTTTGAACCACTGATTATCGCTGCTATGATATCCAGTATCCAGAGATTTAAACAGCGTTTCTTCCATGCTTCTCCTAGGGAGAAATACGAGAAATGCTACTTTGAATCAAGGACTCTTTCGGAACTGCAATAACTATTAAATTTCATTAATAATTATTAGTTTTAATTCAGATATTAAATAGTGTGCTAAAATAGTGTATAATACACGTGTTAGACTGATTTTATTTTGTTGGTAGGTTTGCCCAAATCGCCCTCTAACCTACTCACAAAATAAAATGCCACTTTCAAAGTTTGTATCATAAATATTTTCAGCTACTTTCTGCTTCGTTTAGAACAGAACACTTGTTTCAAAACTTTGCCAGAATATCATGTCGCCTTATAAAACAAGACACGTTGTAATCTCAGTCCGCCTGTAAACGGTTATTTAAATGTAAATGAGAAAGATATTTTTCCTGTTTTTTTTCCTTAAAAAAATCTTTTCACTCATTGCTCTTTTCGACGGCTCTTCCTGGAAATGCCATCAGCCTCAACTTTAGCATTTCTCTTCCGCTTACAGTGCGTCGTAAAACAATTTGTGACTACGAAACTCTCTTCGTGCCTAATTTCCTCTCAACGACATACATCTAGCGAACTAAAATAAAACACCAAACCGCATACACGAAAATACCCGCACAAGCGCCCTCCTTCGACGTGGCATGATAATTTGTCCCCGGCGTTGTAGACTCTATAAATCCTCTCATTTTGTTAAGGAAAGGGAAGGGGGAAAAAAACAGAAGGAAGAGAAAAATATCGGAATGTTGCTGCTCCTGCTACTTCCACGGAAAACTTAAACCAGGCTCCTCGCATCGTCATTTGTCTTCCTCCACATACACACGTTCTAACTGGCTTCCCCAAGAATCCCGCCGCCCTCGCTTGCTCGGTCGATATAAAAATAGCGAGCCCAATATTCATTAAAACGGTGGCGATGTCTTGAAGGATCTGGAAACCTACAGACATCTCTCACGGAGCCCAGAATATTTCACTTTATATGCGTTTACTAACATTTTGTCTTTCTCCATAGCGCGCACGTGCCGTGCTGATTTTAGACTCTTCGCGCGCACTGCTTGAGCGTTTCTGTTTTTATTTAGATGAAGTGTTTAGTTCCTTTCGCTTCTTGTTTTCACACTTCTGCCTCATCTACGCTTTTCTCAGAATGTTGTTCAGTGTGAATGTTTATCTCACAGTATGGGCAATACATATAAATTTTTATTTTAAAATGTGGTGTAAATTGTATTTTATACCAATATGTGTCGAGGAGGATTTTAACACTGTTTTAATTGATCGCATTAGCTGCGGCAGAAGTATTGGAACTGGTGTTCGACTCTCATAATCCAAACCTAGCGACATTCCAGAAAGACAACTTTATTTTTATATCCAATATTTGACAACCTGCAACAAAATGACAAACGACACCAAAACTTCTCTTGTTCATAAGAACCTTAAGCTGTGCTGTAATTTCGATATTCAAATCAGATTATCAGAAACAACTTGGGGTTGGTTTTATGTAGTTTTATTATAAAGTGCCTTAATTTATCTTTTTTAATTTGTATGCACTAATGGAAACCGTTGACCTTCAATGGACGGGTGATTACCGGTAAAATTCGAGCTAAAGTTCTGCTGACTTGGGCAATTGAGCTTATTCAGTCATGCTTATCACGCTGTTTCAGTTGCATTTCTGTAGAAAGTGCTTGTTAGACTTTCCACGTTGTATTGTACATTACCGAAACTGGTGAAATTGAGATATGCGCTAGAATAGAGAATATTTATTCATTATCAGAGCCCGGAAGTTAGGCAAAATGCCTTTTCTATCTGGGGGATATATTTAAGAGTCGGACAGAAATTAACATGTTTCCGTACAATTGGGATTGGTACGAGCCATCTTTTATTGTGTCTTTTTTTTAAGGCAGCCTATGTGTTTTTTAAGGTGTAAAGGTTTAAAACCTTTATGCCTCTTTAGGATCGTTGTGAATTTTTACCGTTATTTTCGCAATTTAAAAAGAAAAAAAATAATTTCAACATATCGAAGTGAATAAAATTATCAAAATTAAATGCTATGTTCATCTCACAATATCTATTGAGAATTTGCTATACATTTATTTCTTTTCAAGGAGTCAAAATCTTTCTCATCAACCCATTCACTTAAACTCTTTAAATAACAGAATCCTTATTAGTGAAAGGAACGCACGGTTACCTCTGGCATACGAATATCAGGAAATAGCGAGGATGAGCGAAGTTCTGTTGTTTTGAATAGTCCTGGCGAATGACCTTGTATCAATCTGCGGGAGACAATTCTAGGAAATTTGTGGTGAGGGTAACTTCTCAGTTGCATAAATGTAACAAACAATTGCATCCGAGAAAGATGAGAGCGGTACAGCTGTGCAATAAACCGTCCCTACAATGAGTTAAGTATGGAAGTACGAGATATTAAACCTGATTCCCTTACTAACACATAAACAGAAAATAAACTCGTCCAGAAACTACTGCACATGTTTTGCTCGTTCGTCAGGACTATTCAAAACTGCTTTTCTTTGTCTAGATCAACATTTCCACGATGTCCTGAAAGGTGAATATTCTGTTCTAACTGGTGCGAGTCCTTCGGAAACAGTTTGTTTTAAATATGCTCCAATCATTTCGGTGGAAATAGAACGTTCTTTTTCCATGGCGAAAAATGTTCTCTCTAACAAGCGGCTGACTATGACAGTTGTTACCTGGAAAAAAAAAATCCTGTTGTAGCTTTTAACTAAGAAAAGTAGGCTAAAGTACTTTAATTGTGTGATAAATATATTATTGAGTATCTAAAATACTTATTTTCATTAATAATGAATGATATTCTCTGTTTTCACTCTTAATAAACGTCTATTTGAATTATAATACTGCATATTTTCAGTATTGTGAGTGCTTTTTGACTGCATATTTTACCAAAAATTAATGCTGAACTACTGAACTTTGTTCATTATTATGATGTTAAGAAATTAGAGGTACTATAAGAGAGAATTTTGTTCTAAATTTCCAGGAGTAACCTCTCCATTGGGAAGTGCTATTTTCAGGTTAATGGTGAGACCACTATGCAATAACTCCCCATCTGCTAAAGCAATTTCTGATGGCGTTGCGAAATGAGGACACTGTAGAAAACTTCTGTAGAAGACCGTAAGAGAAGTAGAAGATTAAGAACTGTGAGAGTGCTTTTTCTTTTAAAATGCTTCTATTGAAAAAAAAAAAAAAAAAAAAAAACCAAATTTGTTACATAGATTCAAATTATTAATGCAGATTTTAAGCTTAAAACATATTCTAACAGGCGTGTTCATGATCACTTTTAACTATTAATGACTCAATCCTTTCAAGAAATCAACAGGAATAAGCAATTCTGTAAACATCTCCGTTAAAGCGGGTCAGAGCGTTGTGAACTATACGAAAAGTGTGTAACGCCCGTTTTGCTTCGGCGGTGGACACCGGTGGATGACACATGAGTTAAAATTATAAATTTGAAAACTTTTTTTAAGTAAAGAAGCGTTCCAGATCTAAGTGTATGATACCATCTCGGATCGATCGATTTATTTATGGACGCTCTTTAACATCTCAGGTCATCAGCGTCCCATTCAACTCAGGGCGTGAAACGGCCGACAAATTTTGCGCAGAGGCCTCTCTTTCAGACTTGAGGTTCTTTTTCGTGCCGTAAATGTATGACACGGGACCCACGGTCTTACTTCCCTTCCGAAGAAAGCCATACTTAGGATTTTTACGCCCGAAAAAATCCATCGATCCTGGCCGGGTTCGAAACCGCGAATTTGGGTTTAGAAGGCAAGTATAGTAGCCACTACACCACCAGGACCGACTACCTTCTCGGCATTATCCATTTATGAAGCCTGAGAAAAACCTGGGCAAAACTTCAGACCTCACGACAATCTCGGCCACCCGTGGTGGCCGCAATTCACATATTGGTGAAAATGATTTTTCTAACATCCTGTATTTTAGCAACAGCATCTTCATGGTTCAATATAATTTAGGATGAAAAAATGTCTTCTTTTTATTTTTTTTTTTAACAATCTTCATTATTGCAACATCCAAAAAGTTTTGCTTCAGCTGTCTTTGATAGATGGAGTATAAATAATCTTTGTGATATTTCTTCATTTTAATACAGGGATACTTCTGCATGTCAATCTAATCCACTGGAGAGAAAAAATATTATCTACCTACATAGATTTTATATCAATGCTTGTTTGTGTGTGTCTATACATAAATGAGATTTAGTTTAGACACAGTTAAGCTTTTCCAACATTATGCATCTGTATGTAGGATAAAAAACAAGGGTGAATGAACCTTCGAACAGAAAAAAAATCTTTTAAAATGCCAAATAGGTACTATTGTTGTAGAGTTCTTAATATTTATAAATTAAATTTACTGCAGCTTTTGCAAATCGTGTTTTGTCTTAAGTAATGGTGTGTATATTCTCACCAGGAGAAGACGAAAGAAGTGTTGCCTAAATCTCTGGATAATGCTTCTAATATGGCATAGTGATTTTTAGTGGATTTCAAACGTATTTTAGCGGGGCAAAAATATAATAATAATAATAATAATAATAATAATAATAATAATAATAATTATTATTATTATTATTATTATTATTATTATTAAAATTAAAGATATACGTAATAATTTATTCTGTAATCAAAAACAGAAACTGTACTAAAAACTTGCAGAACCTGGCACTCTGTTATGAGAGAACTAAAAAAGGGAAGCGGAAAATATAAGTAAAGAGAAATCGACGGCGGTCATTTATGGAGTACGGAGCGATATGCCAAAATCCTTACAGTTTAAGTTATGTAGGTGCTATGAAGCAATTCAGAAAAGGGTGTGTAAGTTCATAAAAGCAGGTGGATTTTATGATTTCTAAAAGGTTAAAGAATTAGGCACTGTTTAGAGCATATGCAAGTTTAGAGGTATGAACGAATATTCAGAACAGGGTAGAAAATCGCACGTCTTATGGAAGAAATGGCCACGGCTTTAAAATTAGGGGCAGAAATTGTAGAACTGGTGTTGTAAAAGATTCCCTCCTTAACAGAAGCACAAAGGAGAGGAATAATAAAATGTTTTCTTTGATTCACACGTTAAAACATATAACAAAAGATCTGTCCCTCAATCTCAAAAAAAAAAAAAAAAAAAAAATCTCATTCAAGTGCTCGTTATGTCTGACTTTGATTATTGTGATGTCTTGTACTCTATTCTGAATACTGCCAGATTACAACGCGTTCATAATGCCTGTGATCGTTTCGTCTTCAACACTTTAAATGTGATCATATGACACCCCTACGCAATCAATTGTCATCTCTACCTCTAAAAGACCGAGGCGTCTCCATTTCCTTACCCTCCTGTACCTCCACCCGTCAATATGTCACCTCTCGCTTCCTATGCTTGCCCTACCTCGAACTCGGAATACGACTTTACTCTCTATTCCTCGTTACCGAACACATTTCCGTGGGTCCCCTGTGATACATTTACGGCACGAAAAAGAAGCTCAAGCTTGAAGAGGCCCTTGAACAAAATTTTTCGGCTGTTACACAACCTGAATTGAATGGGACGCTGATGACTTGAGATGTTAAAGAGCGTCCGTAAATAAACAAAATAAGAAATAATACCGAACACATTTCTACTCTATCTCATTCAGCATGTCAGTTCCCAGAATGTGGAACCCCCTTCCTCCTGAAATCAGAGATTGTCAGACAGTAAAGTAATTTAAGCTTAAATTATCATCTCAACACTAAGAATCAAAGCAGTCTCTCGATTCTTCTTCTTCTTCTTCTTCTTCTTCTTCTTCTTCTTCTTCTTCTCCTCCTCCTCCTCCTCCTCCTTCCATCCCCCCTCTATTCGATTTTTTTTTGAATGATTTATTTATGGACGCTCTTTAACAGCTCAGGTCATCAGCGTCACATTCAACTCAGGGCGTGAAACGGCCGACAAATTTTGCTCTCTTTCAGGCTTGAGGTTCTTTTTCGTGCCGTAAATGTACGACACGGGACCCACGGCTTTACTTCCCTTCCGAAGGAAGCCATACTTACGACCCTGTATTCGAGAAAAAGTATTGAAGAATAAGTGTAATTATAACATTATTAAAATATGTCATATCGACATGCATTACATATCTTTAATTTGACTTTTTGTGTATTTAATATAATTATATACATTGTAGTCTGTATTTTTGCTGGTTTTTAGTCCGTTTGAGTGGAAGAGAAGGCTTCATGGCCAGGTAAATAAATAAATAAATTACTTAAAGCGCCTTTCAGAGATATTAACTTTGAAGAATTCAAAGAACAACGTGAGAAAAGTAATGCTTATTTTTACGGAAATGTTACAATGTTTTGGTATTTTCGTTTTTATTTCTCTCTCTTGTATTGTGTAGATTTATTTTGTATCATGCTTACCACCCCGGGTAATGGCCTCCACCAAGTGATGGTTGATAACACTGTAATGTTAAAAAAATATTAAAGCAATGAGTGTTATAAAATTTGCATGTAGTTTGCCTTCAGTTCAAAAACTGTTATTAGTATAAACTACCAAAAATTAAAAATTGATATCTTTCGATATTGGTAATAAATGTCAAGAATTTAAAGCATTAAAGGCCAAATCTGAGAAACATTTGAAGTAACATTTATTCAATAAAGTCGAACTGAAGTTCAGAGATATGGCGGTCTATACCAACTTGCTATAGCTAACACGTATGGGAGTTGCAAACTAGCCGATCGCTTTTCATTTACTCTGCACACATCAAGAGAGCAAAGTGTGTAATTCCACACTTCTGATGGGTTTCGCACTACTACAATAAAATACACATATTCAATTCTCGCTGAAGCAGTGCGATAACGCATCCAAATGAAATTATTCTCCCTGCAAATCAAAACTTATTTGTATTCCATGGCATGCTTCAATTAAAATTTTCCACGGCCAACTGATCGTGAAATATTTTTCATAATCACTTTCTGACGTGACGTTTTATGCGACTTTGCAACGGAGCAATCATCCAATATGCAGTGATATCCACGTCTAACCACTAAATCACGGATCCTGCGCAATCAGCAGTTCTAACAGATGTATTTTATTTATGGCCTTCAGGCACCCATTTTCAAACATCAGTAAATTTCATTTTTCATTTTGCAATAATATTGTCCATTGACTATTACTCAAACATATTTTTGTAAACGGAAATCCTTTTTGCTGTTGTGATTGGTATCATATGAAATATTAAACATGTGAAGGCTTTTAATTTAATATCCTGGAAGGGAGAGAATCGAGTAAGGTGTAAATTAATAATTCTGGAATACAATTATTCTGAAATAAATAAGTTTTGTTTGCTTTTTAAACCTCTGATTTTAAGTATTATAATAAACAGTAAATTCCATTATTTGTACATATTTTAATTAAAATAAATTGAACATACAGAATCTACGCAAATGATTATAGCGGCTTCAAATATGTTTTTTTTTTTTCCTCTGCGGTATACAATATAATTTTGAAACATAACTGAAATTGAAGAGTAAATGTGGAAGTTTCAATTCTACACGCGCAGATTTTGTTTTGTTTTGTAGGCATGGTAACGAAATAAACAAAATAACTCGCGTACAAACCCCTTTTTATGTCCCGGAAACATAATCTAGTCCAGAGGGCGTATAGGCGAAGATCTAGTCTTAAAGCACCTTCTGGTAACAACATTCGTATGTGACACAATTAATTCCAAACAAACGGTTTCTCTGTAAAGCAAAGAGCCCCAGACGACCGCATATGTCTCATGTATAGAAACTCAGAAAAATTTTCGCTCGCAGTTCTAAAAATTCTAAGGGGCGAGCTACTCGAAAACTAACAATTCCAACAATGACAATGAGGAAGATGATAAAAATACATCTGCAATAGAGACCATATCGTCTGCAATTGCTAACGGCTCCTACATAAGGGAAAATTTTCCCCATCGTTGGATTGGTTATTATCCGGACGCCTTGGCTTTTTTTCGTTGACCTGCTAGGTCACCATATACTCAAACTGTCACGTCACAGTAATCAAATATCTATCTATCTATCTATCTATCTATCTATCTATCTATCTATCTATCTATCTATCTATCTATCTATCTATCTATCTATCTATCTATCTATCTATCTGTCTGTCTGTCTGTCTGTCTGTCTGTCTGTCTGTCTGCCTGCCTGCCTGCCTGCCTGTCGGTCCGTCCGTCCGTCCGTCCGGCTGCCTGCCTGCCTATCTGTCTGTCTGTCGGTCCGTCCGTCCGTCCGTCCGTCCGGCTGCCTGCCTGCCTGCCCGGCCGCCCATCCTAATCGGACCTGATCGGATCGTACCCCGACAGAGTCGAGCTGAACCGATCCTACCCGACCCGACCCGAGCCAAACCGAACCGAGCCGACCCAGGCCTCTCTATGCAACGCGATCCGACACAGGCGACCCGAGCCGAGCCAAGCCAATCCGACCCGAGCCTTACCTAACCTAACCTAATCAAACCTAACCTGATCGTTCTATTTATAATACATATACATAAAAGAAAAATAAAATAACATTATTAACAATGTAACAATTTAACAGTTATTATATATAGGTTTTCCTATTGGCACTTAGTAAATAAGGGATTAGCTTATGAATATATTCTGCTAGCAGCTCCAAATGATTATGGACATTTTCATTATACATCATGAACTCTCTGCAGCAAGTGGATCAGGCGGTAACGCATCCTGACTTTGGGGATTTTCATTGTTTCCTTGGCCACTCAAGCGAATTTTGAGGTAGATGTTTATATTCCATGAAGTTTCCGCTCTCTATCTTCATGGCATTTCATTCCATTGATTCTTTTACGGATCTGGCGCGGTGTAATGATGACTTACGACATGGAATCGCGTCGTCTGAGAGACTCCTGTATTTCTGAATCGAGTCTCCGGCGGCGTTCTATCTGGAAACGTGTTAGGGACCCAGTCTACGTCTGCACAGTGGGGACGTAGACGTAGATTGGTTCGCTAACACGTGGATCCTGACCGCCTGGTGTCTGGGAATAACCTTTTTAGACCGCAGGCACAAAGGCCTGCTGTGAGCGAGGCGGAGGTGTCAAGGTATCTTCCTCCATCCCGACAGTGCTCAACATCCAACTTTCTAACGTTGTCCATGTCACGCTAGGAAAAAAAAGTTTAACGAACGCAAAAAAGTGCTTCGCTTTAACCATATCTACCTATCACATACCAGATACCTACAACTTAAAAGTTAAATGGTTCAAGAGGTGGAAAATATTGTCAAAAACTAATATTTTCCTAAAGTAACAACAAAAGTTAATTCCTTCAAAATATATGCCATCATTTTCATTTTTTTTCCTTTGCCATGCGAATCCTTGGATTTAGAAGCGAAAAACTCTGAACATGTGTTTTTGATATCTTCAATATTGTCGAACCATATCATCTGAACTGTAAGCTAAGTGAAGCTTTCTAAAACTTGGATTGTGTTGTTGCAGTATAGAGGACTTTTTATCTATAAGGAATTACTGGTATGGTATTCATTGCTTTCTTATATCAGAATTATGGAACAAGAGCCATTCTTCATCATATGTTACAATGCGTTTTCAAAATCGGTGTCCAGAGGATTTTAAGAAGTTTACAAACATCAACTCACTGTACCCTAACTTCGGTATGAATCCATGTTTAGTGATGCTGGTGTGTAAATATGCTGTGTTGGAGATACCGAAACTTCCTTACAATTCAGGAGTATTGCAGTGTGCAGAATTTAATTTTCTATAGCTAAAGTACCTTCAGAACATATCTTATCTTCAAGGAGGGTTTCTTCATCGTTGAATCGCTGAAACATTTGATACTTTTATACTGAAAACTTCTGGACCCTTACCTGACGTATTTCTTCAGTTGCTTACACGTTCTCTGCAAAAGTATCTTAAGAATAACGCAAACTGTTTTGTCATTGAGCAAACCTTAAAGTTTTGGAGAATATATACTCCAATAAATGTTTTTAAGCTCTTCTTTAAGTATTCTTTAAGAATATATGTACAAATAGAATTTGTTGAAAATAATATAACGTATATGGCAAAAATTATAAAAATTCAAACAAATTTTCTTAATTCAATGATGTATACCTTTGTAAGAAAAGTAAATATATAACTGGCCAAATGGTCCGTTTAGAGGGAGAAACAAAACCATAATCCGGGTCATATTGACTCCAAGCACTATCAACTGAAAATGATATTGACAGGTTTCAGTGGATGCATTTTAAACTCATTTCACTTTAGAGAAAAAATGTACACGTAAATGTAACGATGAATTTGATTCTAGAAACCTAAAAGGTAATTCTGAAATCAAAATGGGAAGCAGCGTACCATTCATCTATTTAATGAACTCTAAATGACATGTTAATTTTGCGCCATTGTATTGCAAAAGGTAATTTATTCTCTTGCTAATGGACTAAATAAAACTAATTCATCCCCACTAAATAATGAAATAATGAGTTTGAAATAGGGAATTAAGAGAATTGGTTACATTGAAGCTCTATTATTCGTAGGATCAAAATAATGGGATCTGTTTAATTAAAAGAATGACAGGTGTTTCGCGGAGTTCTGGTTTGATCACTGTTTTGTTGAACCTAATTGAAAGTAGCAAAATATATACTTCCACTGCAGATTTTCTTTGATTCATACACTCTAATTACATTGATAAAGAACTGTATTTTTATCGTGTGATGTTCTGAGATTCTCAGGAAACTCAGTACATGGAGTGATATTTATTAGCACTCTATGTGGTTAACATTAGAATACAAATAAAATATTTTTAAAATTTGCTGGATAAAACGTTAGTAATTGCATAACTGGCATTTATGAACACTCTATTCCGAAATTGTAAGTCTGGAACAGACGAAGGTCGATTATTACAATTCGATTTATACGTTAATGTCAATTCAAAAAACAAAATAGATGTCAATACTATTGCATTTTGCTATTAAAGAAGCACATCACATGAACTATATTATTTATGCCTAACATTTCCAATTTTAAACTATTTAGTTGAATAAATGTTAATTAAATGAATGTGCCGTTGTTGCACACAAGGACACCACCGATCAATACTGCAGTGTTCATTTCTTTATTTTGTGCAGTCACTGGAGTGGGGTGAAATAACTTTCAAGTTTAATTTCATTGGTCAAAACGTTTTAAGTCCCTTATTACCTCGCTCCGGGGACAGTGAAGCAACTTCTTCTCTAAGCTGCAAAAGTGATAGGACGTAGGTAAGATGTTCCCGGGGAATGGGACTCGTTTCGGTTTTCTTCTAGAAATGGAAATAAAGATCCTTGCCTACTATGGTGACCAAGGTCTATTGTTGGATTTTTTTTTATATATTTATAATGTAATTTATGAAAGCATTTTAATATTAATATTCTCAAGAGATTTTTGCCTTTTTCTTTTGCACTAAATAAGTTATAATGTTATAAAGAATTTGTGCCAAATAACTGTTATGTTATGAGAGTTATTTGTTATCTGCTTAATTGCTTTATGCAATTTATCCACTATGAGATGTATATGAATATTTCAAGTCCGGTCAGGCTGGTTTATTTGTTTCACATTTTGAAGCAATTTTCGTAACGGATTGGATTTTGTGTAGAAAGGTTTAAAGATTTAATTACAAACAGTTAATTTTTATTATTCTAATGTTGTATAAATTATTATATGTAAATTTTAATAACGCGTGCTGTAGTGCTTTTACCTCAAGTGGCGAAAAGTAACAGCAGAAAGATATAAATAAATTAAATAAAAGATCCCAACCCAACCACTAAGAGTGATACTAAAAGTTATTAAACAAATAAGGTTATTCCTCAACAACTAACCTATGGATGTATAGTAGTAGCAGAATGCGGTTATTGAAGTTACAAAATAATATAATAAATGCTACAAGCTAACTTGTGATAGCCACAAGAACAATTATTAAGAATACATTTGATAGAGCTACATTATCGTAGATGCGGTAGTCATATGGGAACTAGTAGATAAAGACATGGGAATAGTATTTCGCACTTTATTCCCATTAATTATTTTTCTCATGGATTTGTGGGAAAGCAGAGTTGGCAACATTGAGAAAAATACACATTCAGGCGGTAAAATTATTATGGTTAAATTTAGTATACATTTACAGTGATAGTGGGTATGACTGGTTGAAATTTAAAAGTTCTTTACATTTCATTGGTAGAAATATCACGTACATAATTAAAATAGTCATTATATAAATTAATGAAGTGGCCACTTATATCCCATCCAGGGCTAGGGCCTCCACAAGCGGGGGGTTCATTGATTTCTCATATGGTGAGTTAGTCCACATGAGCTATTGTCCCTATGATTTTCTTCAGTTTATATTTTACCATGCAATGAGGGTGCCAAAATGTATAAATACTTTCACAGTAGATATCTATTTGATATATTTCAAAGTTGGAAAAACAACAGTAATGTGTAGTATGATGTTCTGTAAACAGATGTGATTCACATATATTATGATAGCGTTGCTACGTGACAGGTAAACTAACAATGAACAAATGAAGTCAAGATTATCGTATAATGTTCTGTAAATAGACGTGACTCACATTGCGTTATGCTAGCGTTACTACAGCAAAATGGAGCCGAGATTATCATTTGAACAGCGGAAAGCAATTTTGAAGTGGTGGTGGAAAACCAAGTATGTTGTTGAAGTTCAAAGGCAATGGAGACGTGTGTACAGGACAGAATCGCCAACGCGAGTAACAATTGCACGCATTCGAGACAAATTTGAGACTCGTGGTACCGTATGCGATGTTCACAAGGGCAGATCTGGGAGACCTCGCACAGCAACAAGCTCCGCGTGAGACTGGGATTAGCAGAATCAGCGTACGTCGTATTATTAAAACAGCAAAGTTGAAAGCTTCCATCCTAAGACTTTTGCATAAGTAACTGTAAAAGTCTAAGACGATTAGTGCTCATCGTTCTGTTTGTGTGAACTCAATTTGTTTTGTTAACACGGTGTTTTCTTTGCTTGAATTGTGTATACTTTTTTGGCACCCTCTGTGTATTTGAAGGAAACATGTGTTTAACGCTCATAAACAAGACTAATTAATGAAAATAAACAACGAAATGTCATCTTACTTGTATATCTACTTTCGTTGTTTCTTGTTAATTATTACACAGTGCCTTATTTATGAGTATTACACACAGTGCGTATTTTAAAGAGTTTGTTTCCTTATTTCCTATGGCTAAAATATAGCGAACAAAACGGAGTTTTAGCGGATTTTCTACAAATGCTCCCATTTTTTCCAGTTGCTATATTACCGTAATCTTCCCAAGGCATGTGCATAGACAGTGAGTTACACTACTGCTCCTTGCATACACAAAACTTTGATTTGCGGTCAGCCAAGTGATTGAACATTATCATCAAAAGATTGGAAGGATGTCACTGGTAAAATGGATAACTGCCTGGCTTGTGTATATTCTTTAGACACTTTTGCGTTATTCTGCTAGAATATAACGTTTTAAATTTAGCTCATTTTAAAAATTAATAAGGGGTTAAATATGTTCACGGAATATATGAAACTGTTTTGTAATGCTACGTCAAAAACCATTCTTGCCAAATTACATACCTGTTGTTCTTTATTGTATACCTTTATTTTATGATAAAAGTTAATGAAATTTATAATTTTAAAGAAAACCAAACGTAAAAGGGCTATTATTGGAAATATATATATTAAATAAACCTAGGTATGTTTTCATGCAGGTCCAGACTGGTGAAAAGTAGAAAGAGGAAGAGAAAAATGGAAATTTCTGGAGAAGCAGCTAATGCAGTGAGAAATGAAGTAACCAAAGAAAAATCAGTCAGAATGTCTTAAACAGCATACGAACAACAATCGGGGAATAGCTCGCCAAGTTAGCGAACTTCCCTACTTGTTAGGAGCGCTTTACCCTTAATAGACACAATAGGCCATCTTTATGAGTTTTTCATTGTGCTGAAACATTTTAGCTGCTCTATAGGATATATTGCATATTTAGAAAGTATGCTTGTGTATTTATTACATCGCCAATGATAGCTATAGCTTGTAAAGTACAAAAATTAAAGTCTGAGTTCCAGACAGATAATATCACAGTGCTGAGCGTTCTTCTTAAATTGCTGACAGTTGACTCTCTTCCAGAGAGATGTTGGCAGGACTTGGGAAAATGAGACCACCCTGTCTGAAGGAAACGAAGCGTCACCAACATCATGTTGAACATCAGGGCTGCCAACAACAGCGATAATTGAGTCGCTCTCTTGCAAAATATTCACGTCATTTTTTTTCCCCTTCCTTGCTTATCTGTTTCTCTGAATTTTGTGCACTTCCTGTTGGCCTACATTTCAGTTCAGGTATCAAGGAATTCTTTTTATATTGCAGCTGATATTATCTGCGTGTTTAAATGTTTACAAAGCTATCTTCTGGTCAGAAAACTACTTTATGTAAAATTATATAAGCGGAGGATTTAAGTACAAAATTAAAAGAATGTTTTTGAAATCTTTTAATGAGCATTATCCCCACGCACTCGGGTATGAGAATTGAAGACACAACTGAAGGAAGGACCGCCAAGGATAACCGAGGTCGCTAAGGCGCGGATTCGTGAGCGGGAGGTCTGGGATTCGAATCCCGTTAGGACCGTCCTCCCTGGCTGAGGTTTTTTCCAGGTTTTCCTCACTCCTCATAAATGGCAAATGCCGGGGAAGTACCCTAATCTTAGGCCTGGAACGTTTCCTTCCTAAAATAAAAAAATCCTTTCCCAATATATAATTTTATCTCAAGTATCAACAGTGTTCAAGGCCTGTGGTGCCTCATAGTAAAAACGTGCATTAAACACTATTAAAAAAAACTGAAGGAGCGAACAAGATTGGTCAAGGTTGCTAAGGCTGGTAGGAAGTTAGCAATTCCAACTTTTCCTGTGCCATCCTCCCCGATTGAGGTTTTGCAGGTTTTCCTCATTCCTCATTAATAAGAAATGCCAGAGAGCTACCCTTGGCCTGGGAACCTTCCTTTTCTTTCCCAAAAAAGAAATCCTTTGATAAAGCTGCAACATTTCAATTAAACTCTGTTACACCCTAAAATAACAAAGGAGCGAAATTTCACACAAGCTTGAATTTACATTTTCTCCGTTAATGATACAGCAATACATATTTTATGCTGAAATATTGGGATTTAGCCTATAAAATGTTAATTGTCCTTTGACAGGGGGCTAGAAAAAATTTAACATTTAGTTTAAATTGTTTTAACAATTTAAAATAACAACAAGCAAAATTTAAGAAAATTCTCCCCTTAAAACAATGTAACGACATCCATGGAAAACTCAATGCTTTACACATTTCAAATTAAGTAATGAAACTCCATAATTAAAATTTTCCGATACACTAACTACAAACAATTCACAGTAAAAATAGTTGCGGCATTGCCTTGAAGTAAATATTCTCATATACATTTAAACAAAAACTGAATATTGTAAGAAACAAAGGAAAACATATTTGTAAACTATTACTATTATAATTCACATAACACTTGCTATTTAATATGTATATAACCCACAAATTAATTGCAATCTGGGTCATTGAATGTAAAAATTGATTTCATACCAGCCTAACAAGTTTTGGGTAACCGCAGGCAGGAGACTCTATTGAACAAGAATGACTAAATTATAATACAAAATCGACAATGACAATCCTAGTCTGATAAAGCTACTGCCCTGAGATTTCAGAACCAAATCAAGCTAAAAGTAAAAGGTAAGATATACGCAGGAAGAAAGCGGATTTACCAAATAGCTGTTAATGAAAGCATTGGGGAAAAGGGAAGAGGAAAATGAAAATAAAGGTCAAATCGCTAAATAAGAGAATGTGGCATATATAGGCACATCATTTTATAAGATGCATCATTCAACGTCATTGATGCAAAAGTGTTGAAAACAGGCGTTTAAACATTTAAAACAATCTAGAAAGGAAAGGAACAGTCTGAAAGTATAGAAGCTGAAATATAACGTAAAGATTGATATTGACGTAAAGATAATGATATTCTATGAAGCTAAGGCACATGTAGGATTATTAATCAAATGTTTGAGTTTCCATGATTTTATTTTTACTTGAAAAATTAAATATGTTCAATGAAAGTGTACCCAGTTTATGTCCAAGGTTATTTCGTAACATTTTCCGAATCCAGAACGATCATAATATTCGAAGTGCATTTCAGAATTTCTTCTGCGGAGTATTGTGATGTATTTTGTTTTCTGCTGGAACAAAATGGAGGAGAAAACACAATCCTACAGCTGCTATTGTGCAAATATATATTTGTTTCTTTCAATCAGTATATCAAATAAAATTTACCTTTCTCATATATGTCAGTAATAAAATTAAAAATTATTGGGATTGTGAGTAACAGTGCTAATTTAATAAACTTTATGCACTTTTTAATCCAACAAGTACGTTATCAATATTTCTAAAAATTTAATTTTGTTCAATACTCAAAAAAGTCTTCTTTTGTATTTGAAAATTTATGTTTAAAAAAAGTTAATTTGGACCTTTCTTCCACTTAAACCCACTAAACCCACTGTACACATTGTGATGTGGACAGAAACACTAGAATAAGACAATTTTGTCAATATCTCCTGATGCCACTTCTAGGTGAAAGTGGCTTACATAATTGTTTATAAAAGTTTGTTTGTTGAAGTGATCCATGTTGAATAATCAAGCATTTTAAGTAAATCTCACTCTCTAAGATAGGATACTACTACTACAAATCAAATATAATGATAATATCGATGTTTGTGTAATAGTTTATACATACAAATGAAGAAAGTTTGAAAAATTTCACCTATACTATAGAAAAGTAAAATTTGCATTGTCTAACAGTGTAAGTTATAATAGAAAGTGTATTTGCATGATCTCGCAATCCATACCTTATATTTGATTATATTTTTAGTATTTCCGCCGCGACTAAACGTGCCAGTTCAAAGCGCTTTCTGTGTTAGCATGTTAGTAAATACCTGTCTAATATGGAAAATGAATATATTTATAGAGGATAATACAAACTTGATTTAATTAAAATATAACACATAGATCACGTTTATACAAAACGTGACTATTTAACGAATCTATCTTTTGCCGTGAATTTTTTTCAAACTACTCCATTAAATAAATAAAGGACTCGCGAAAACTAACATAATATAGAGACGCAATGCAAAGAAAAAAGATCACTTAGTTTGGGCAACGAACTTAAAACCAGATATGGCATATATATTTCACGAATTCTCAAAGGAGATTGAGTCTAACTTGAATAAGATTGGAGGCAGGAAGGATATTCAAATAACAGACTACCTTCGACAGAGAATATGCTTCTAATGGGCTACTCGTGTGCAAAATATTTTAAGTTTACCATGCTTGTAGCTAAGTTTGCTAGTCATATAGGAATAGGTTAGCATCTTGGGATCTGTTTACAGACGATTAAACTAACCAAAGTTTGTTTTTGTTTCATGTAATATGCTTGAAATTAGGAATACTTTTTAAGAGTAGACAAGCTCTTTGAGTTTGAATGTGCCTGTGAGCGAGAAGATGTGCTTGGATGATAATAATTGTAAATTTATTTGATTTAATGCGAAAATGTTATTTTCTCTAAGTGTCTGTGTAATGAAGCGTATATAATCAATAGTATTACTACTACCTAAATACATTAATGTGATATTTGTTTTTGTTTCAATATTCACTATGTACGAATCTTCTCATTCTATGCGTTTTAGAACTTGTTACAAAAAGTTATTGTTTACTACCTTGGATTGTTAATTTTTGTTAACTGTATCAGCTTTATTTTCCCTGCCTCAGTTTGAGAGGTTAGGAAACTCATTTTATCTAAACACATAAACACTTTTTACATATTAAACTCTTACTGTCTAGAGTTTCATCGCAACCAATAAAATGAAAGTGGGCACTGCAAAGTGTTCTGCGCTATTTGAGGGTCTTTTGTTTCTGCACAAGTCACGTTATTGCAAACGATGACAAATGGTTTGACAGCTATTCCCTGTCTGCCAGCTCTTCTTCCGCCTCACTTTCTGTCTCTTCCTTTTGTTCAGGAGATCCTGCAGGACTCTTGGTAACGCCCTGACCAGATCAACTTAGTGTTTGTACGGAAAATTGTTTTACTTATTTCTGCAACTCGTCATTGACGTCATATTCGTTCAGTATTCAATCTTATAAACGCTAAAGATGTTAGTTAACGACAAAATATTCGTATCAGTAACCAAGTTCAATTTTAAACACTCTGAAGATATATACCTTTAGTTTTATAAATTTCAAATGTTAATAAATTCCCATTCTGGAAATAAATCAGGAAAGAAATCTTGAACAATAATCTCATATTTGGAAGATGTGGGTGTGCCATCAAGATCATCTATGCAATCTTGATGGTGAAGGGAAAGTTTCGTATTATGTTAAGATAACTTGTATATTAAAAGCATTAAGGTCAGTTGTATAAAGAGTAATCCTAGATTAATGCTTTGCAACCAAGATTTCCAAGTTAAGTATAACTGATGGTTAATTGTATACCTTAACTCAAAATTATTTCGTGATGTTGTCATAGGTTTAACGGTTACTGCAAACTCGAGGTTATATAGTCAGAGGTTATTTTTATGCAACAGAAATGAAGACTAACTTCTAGTTACTTTTTAAGTTACAGTTAAAATTAATCTCTAGTTAGGAACTTTTATGCAGCTGGCCCTAACGGTCTATAATTTTCTCTAATGTCAAAATAAATCAGATAGTCGTTTCAGTTACACTTGTTTACGCTGCTGGCGATCGATATAGTTTTCCGTTCCATCTGATGGAGGATTTTCAGATAGATGATGGATTACTTCAAATGTTTCTTTCCTGATGCAGTTCAGCGTTTTTGGCATTTACTGCTCGCTTAAACTTATGGAACAATCGCTGAGAATTCACTTTGTCTGGATTTTATTTTAAGTGTCAGTGCATAAAAACTCCCTTATTTTCGAGTATTTTAGTCTTCTAAACTTGAGTTTAATAATCTCCATTTTTAGGTCTGTTGTACACATGTTGAAGACATTCACAGAAAAAATTAAACTATCAAAATTAGATTTAAACTTCATAGACCGTTCTTTGGTACCTGCTGGACTCTCAAACATTTCCACCAGAAAAGGCATTGCTATCATCTTTAGATAGTATTTTTGCAAATCTCTCAAGAAGCTCAAAACTAAATTCATTCTAGTCATTCATACAATAATTTAACAACTTTGATACATAATGCATAACTTGTGCAAACTATTTATTATTTTGATTTACTTATGTAACTTTCTTTAGCTCTAATCATAACTCTGGAAATTCAAAACATTTTATAAATAAAAATATTTTATCGCTTATAAGCTCTCATTTTAGAAATAGGACGAAGTGAAACTTCCTCTCGTATCTTTCCAATATCCATTTGATTGAACGATCCAATTCACCAGTCATAATCCTACTTTCAACTGGAGATAAATCTGGCAATCATAGAGGATGTAATCGTCACACCTCAAAAGGTAACATTTCGGGATATAATTTTCACACATTATTAAATATGTTTCAAATGACTATAGTAAGATTGGCGTGATGTCGCTGTTACTCCTTCAAAATACCTTTCAATATGATGGTTGTTGTTGTTGATTTGTTTTATTTACGGACGCTCTTTAACATCTCAGGTCATCAGCGTCCCATTCAATTCAGGGCATGAAACGGCCGACAAATTTTGCTCAGAGGCCTCTCTTTCAGGCTTGAGGTACTTTTTCCTGCCGTAAATGTACGACACGGGACTCACTGCTTTACTTCTATTCCGAAGGAAGCCATACATGGGATTTTTACGCCCCGAAAAAATCCATCGATCCTGGCCGGGTTCGAACCCGCGATCTTGGGTTTTGGAGGAAGGTATGGCTACCACTAGACCACCAGGACCGACAATATGAGGCTTATCGAAATAGTGCAGTATCCTTATAATTCCTTCTTCGTGCAGTAAGTAATACAAATCTGTGTCCAGCAAACGTTGGACAAAATGACGACTATAGATCCAAAGTTCTTGCGTGATTCATCCAACATGTTCTCTGTTACTAATTAATGCTCTTTAGCTCATTGCGCTTGTTAAACTAGTGAAAGCATTTTAACAAGCTCTGTCGCATTCTCAGGTGTCACTGACTGCAACCTTGCATGAGTCATTGTTGAAAAAACCGCCGAAACTGTACTACTTTCATTTTATTGTCCTAGATTATCCTTTGTGGAGTCCACCTTCATGAGATATTTCTCTTCTATGCTCCAATGTTATTAATTTAGCCGAAACCTGACCCTCTGATCATAAATTTCTTGAATATACAAATCATTGGTAACACTTTTTTAGTTAAATAGAAGTTCATATATTGGCATTTTAGATCAGGGGCAGGTATGCAAGCTTGCTCTTGTTATTCCTGGAATGTGAGACATACACAAATTTCTCGCAACTCCCTCGGCTTAGTGGCCTGCATCATCAAAGACTTGATTAAATCAGTGACTATGAACCCAAATAAAGCAATGCAGTACAATAGTTAATATAAATATTTAGTGATATTTAACTACTGTTAAACGTTTGTCACTGCAAAATACTAAAGTACAGACTATGAAATTAAAACAACCTCAAATCAGAAATAAAGTATTCATAATTCATTACTTCTGTAAATCAAAATAAGTTCTTCTATATTCTATAAATAAGTAATTATTCATTTGATACTTAACTAGTGATTGCAGTATTCGGTAAAGGTATTGTTATTTTTATTGCTTCATTGTGCTGCCAAGAATCTGTGTCTTAGTGCGCTTAAGGGTAGAAAGTATTACTATTGTTATTATTATTGCATCAAACAAACATTGCTATGTATATTAACAATGTGAAATGAAAAAGCACTTGCGATATTGCAGCCACAGTGCTCTTATGACTCTTAAACAGTAATAATGAAACATTTGTTATTATATAGTTCTTTTAGATTATTTATCTCTTTTGATGTTTTTCCTTGGGTTAATTTATTAATATTGTAAGTTTGTCATCAGTATATTCGTCGCAGGTGGATCAGGCGGTAACGCATCTTGACTGTGAATTTTCATAGTTTCCCTGGCCACTCAAGCGAATGCTAGCATAAGTACTCCACGAATTTTCCGCTTTTACACTTCATATCATTTCATTCCATTAATACTCTTACCGGTCTGATTTGCGGCATTTGATATGGAAACGCTTCTAATGAGAGGCTCCTGGAAATCCAGATGGAGTCTCCGGGATCGTTTTATCTGGAAACATTTTAGAGACCCAGTCTATGTCTGCACAGTCCCCACCCGTGGATCCTAACCGCCTAGTGTCACCCTAAGCTCATCCCTTTTGAGAATATCCCTTTTAAGAGCGTAGACACAACGGCCTGCTGTGAGCTAGGCTGAGGCGCCGAATACATCCCGGCAGTGTTCAATATCCAACTTTCTAATGTTATACATGTCACCCTAGGAAAAAAAAAAGTTTTAACTAAGTAAACAATTACTTCGTTTTAACCATATCTACCTATCACATACCCATACTTCATACCGAAAATGATATTGACAGGTTTCAGTGGATGCATTTTAAACTCATTTCACTTTAGAGAAAATTTGTACAGTTAAATGTAACGATGAATTTGATTCTAGAAACCTGAAAGGTAATTCTGAAATCAAAATGGGAAGCAGCGTACCATTCACCTATTTAATGGACTCTAAATGACATCTTAATTATGCGCCATTGTATTGCAAAAGGTAATTTATTCTCTTGCTAATGGGCTAAATAAAACTAATTCATCCCCACTAAATAATGAAATAATGAGTTTGAAATAGGGAATTAAGAGAACTGGTTACATTGAAGCTCTATTATTCGTAGGATCACAAAATAATGGGATCTGTTTAATTAAAAGAATGACAGGTGTTTCGCGGAGTTCTGGTTTGATCACTGTTTTGTTGAATATAATTGAAAGTAGCAAAATATATACTTCCACTGCAGATTTTTCTTTGATTCATACACTATAATTGCAGTAATAAAGAACTTTCACTGACGTTCTGAAATTCTCAAGAAGCTCAGTACATGGAGTGATATTTATTAGCACTGTTTTGGTAAAATTAGATTATCAGTATATTCGTTGTAATCGTTATTGTGGTATATTTGATGCTTCAAATTCAATGCAACAATTCAATGTTCCATTGTATATTAAACATTTTGTTACCCCTTCCATTATGGCAAATAATAATTCTTTCCAGTTACTTGTAATCGGGTGAGTCAGAGATCCATTTACCAGCGCAAATCTTATCTGACATTGCTTTTGATAATGTTTACCAATGTTGCAATTTTAACATCACTGCACGCAGTCTTTGTGATGTCATAAACGATTGCCCTTAGCCGGCGCTTTCTCAGGGAGTTTGTTTTCTCAGCAGTCTTGCCTGTACCTGTTCTGTAAAGAAAAAGATTATCTTTGAACTCAAACAGAATATATTTAAACAAATTTATTTAAATAACAACACAGAGAATATATAAAAATTTAAACATAATGTAATAAAGCAATTACTTGTTCCAAAGATAATTATATTTCACTAAATCAGTTTCATTTACTATGATTTAGTCGGTCCTGTTGGTGTAATGGTAAACAAAATTGCCTTCTAAACACAAATTCAATACCGGCTCGATCGATGGATTCTTTCAAAAGTAAAAATCCTAAGTATGGCTTCCTTCGGAAGGAAAGTAAAGCCATGGATTCCATTTCGTACATTTACTACACGTAAAAGAACCTCAATCCTGAAAAAAGAGGTCTGAGCAAAATTTATCGGCCGTTTCACGCCCTGAATTGAATAGGACGCTGATGACCTGAGTTGTTAAAGAGCATCACCCAAGACAATAACAAATTACTGCTTTATTATTTGAATATACCTCTATTAAAATAAATATAAAAGTGCTCATAATTTTTAAAAATAAATGTAATGTTCAAAAATTCAATGATTATACATACACATATACATATATATACATATATATATATATATATATATATATATATATATATATATATATATATATATTCGGATTGGGATCAAGTTTTCTTTTACTGATGCACTTTTGACAGTGTTTTATGACTTTAATATCGAACATTTAACTTCCTAATGAACAATAAATATTTAAAGGCCAAACCTCTAATTCAATATTTCTTAAACTTTCTTTCACAGATGTTTCGCTATAGCCGACCCTAAGATTTAATTCTAATTTTAAAATACTAAATTTTCATCCTGTATATTTATGTCGGTCCTGGTGGTGTAGTGGTAACCATACTTGCCTTATAAACCCAAGAACGCGGGTTCAAACCCGGCCAGGATCGATGGATTTTTTCGGGCGTAAAAATCCTAAGTATGGCTTCCTTTGGAAGGGAAGTAAAGCCGTGGATCCCATGTCGTACATTTACGGCACGAAAAAGAACCTCAAGCCTAAGAGGCCTCTGAGCAAAATTTATCTGTCGTTTTACGCCCTGAGTTGAATGGGACGCTGATGACTGAGATGTAAATAAAAAAAAATAAAAAATCCTGTATATTTTTAAAGTTGTTTATTGCTGGCTTACAACAAAATGTAAGGTTACAAAGAAACAAGTAAATGCACACTTTCAAGATTTGCCTATTTAGTGTAGTGAATTCTTATAGAATAGAATAATCATAATATTAAATTCATAAAGTGTATAAAACTCATACAATGTGTATAATATTATGATTGCATGGCATACTCGATAATTTTAATTTCTGATTGAGAGGGCTGCTGCACTGTATTTTACTTATAGGTTGTGACAAATCGGACTAGATATGATATAATTATATTTTGTGTTCTAATTCTAATTTTTCAAATTATTCTATTTTTAACTTACATAATTTGTGCAGAGAATGAGTTTTCAAGCAAGAAAGTTGTTAAGAAAGACATCAGTACTTTCATGGCCTTCTTAACACTCCCACAAAATTAAAGAGGTGGACACCAGCTTACGCAGTGCTGTTGCCAGGGAAACCATAACCGTAAATATAAATTTTTGCCTGGTTCACGTTTTTGGATTGCCTATTTGAAAGCTTCCTCCAAAAGAAATAGTCACCTTCAGTGTGATTATAGTTTATTTTTCCATAATAATTATACATCGTAATTTGCATCATTTTTAGTTTTCTCGTAATTTGTTTGTGTTCACAAGTCAATGTGTCCTAATGCTTCGTAACTTTCTGGGAAAGGCATATAGTTTCAGAATCGATGTTATAAATAATAAGAAATAAATAAAAATTGTTTTATATCAGATTATAAAAATCTACGATTATTAAATTAAGCGAAATAGCAAAACCAAGTAACGTGCTATTTCTGTACATTTGACAGATGTGTTTTGGTTGTTTCCCGTCATTTGTTTTAACTTACTAAACTCCAGTCTACGCATGAGACGCACATGATGCAAGAAATCTATGCCAGGAAGGCAGGCCGCACTAGTTCTGTCTTCCTTTTTTTCTTTACTGTAGCCACTTAAAATTTTTCAGGCTTGGAATGAAGGAGAGGGTCTGTGTTTGTTTCTGAAGAGATCTTAATGGCGCGACGTCACAAAAAGAAGCTCTTAAAGACGGGATGAACAGATGCTAGAGGTGCCATCTTCCAGCCTGAAGGGACTACAAAAAATTACTTAGCGTTGAGAAAATAATGCGGTGTTTAGCACGCTGCTAATTTCGGTCCAAAACTTAGTAGAGATGGTGGGAATGTTAATGATAATGACACATTATGGGTTGATCAGGCCGCGCGCTTATTTACCGTAATAAACCTTCTCTATAGTAATATTTTCTTTCCTCTAGCGTAAAACGTTTCATGATAATGTGAATTATTGCAAATGTCTCGCAAGTAAATATAGAAATAGTAAAACAGCTGTTCAAATCTTTCATTGAAATATTTCGACTCTTTAATTTTGGAATATAACATGTATAATTATAATTTTAGTAAATTTAGTAATTAATAAAGTTAATAATATTATAAACATTACTTGTACGTAAGTGAATGTAGTTACTGTAAAGGCACTCGTTTTTCTCGCGGATTTTATAATAATGTAATTTTGAAAAAGCGATGAAAAGGCGAAATGAACCAAAGGAATAGAGATTAAAGTTATTTTGTGGGTATTTATTCTAAAGGGACCATACAATGATGCGATGAAAACATGTTTTATATATTATTTATTTTCATTTTTTATAGTTAAAATATTTCTGATAGCGCAGTAACTGTTTTTCGAGTACATTCAATTTTTATTTGAAAATGATTATTCTGCAACATTTAATTAATATTCCGTTACATTATTGTGAATTGATACATATAAGGGATTTTGTATTGTATTACACTTTGATTATGTTCATAATATATTTAGTTATTTTTTCTTCCTATTTTACTATTTTTGTAGATTCGTGGTTCTCTGAAATTAAAAGCGTTCTCTAGAAATGACACTTTTCGTTATGTCCGTTTTCTCATGCTATTGTCTTTGCGCGCTTTCTTTGGTTTCCGAACGATATACTTTTTCCTCTTTCCTAATGGAGTCACATGGTGTGATAAATACCCTGGTGGTCATTGGCTTAAGAAAATCGTATATTTAAGTGGGTTTTACCATGCTGCGTGGTAACTTCACTACACTTCGTTTCTCTTTCTCATAACGGCTCTTTCTTAGGCCCGGAACCTTCTTCGTAATCTATATTCAGGGACCCAGTAGAATGGATCCTTAAAATATTTTATTGTGTTGTATCACATTGGCATAAGGTTCCGTATTTATAAATGTGCCCGGAAAAGGACGTGTATTTGTTAGTCAAAGCATTGAAGTTACGGTAACTTAAGCACAGCATTAAAGTCTTTAGTTCTTTGTTGAAGCAGGAGATTTATGATATTTTTATACCTTAATATTTGTTAGCCAGTTATTTGATTGATCATTATGTTTTACTAATGTGGCAAACACTTGACGATATTTACCTTAAAACTTGAAGATTTAAAACTTAATATTTCAATTTCAATTGCTTTGTAACATTTTCAATGTATTCCTGAATACGCTTACACCAGTTGCATGCTTACTAGTGTTATATATATTTTATATTGTTCAACTAATAATATTATTTCCACTGTTAGAAATTGTAAATGATTTTTCTTCTCCTGTATTACAAAGTTACCGTTCAATGGTCATATCCTGGAGGTTATTTTTCAGCATACTTTAAAAGTTAAAATTTTTCTGACATCAATGGGAAGGTGTCTAATTTAAACAATTAAACCATTTTGCTTGAGACATGTCTCATTGGCAGTGTAATAACCTCCAAGTTGTTATAAAATGTACCCACTCTTAAGTGCAGTGATGATAGTTTTAAATTAAATACCTACTACACAGTAAAATAATTGTTAATGTTAAACATACCAAATGATTATTTTTCAGTAGAAAGGCAGTTGTTATAAACAGAAAAAGTTTAATACTTTGGTTTCAAGAAAATAAAAGACCATATTCCTTAATTTTTCTGTATTAATAATTACGAAAATTGATAACGTCAGGTTTAATGCTGCAAGAAGAAATGTGAATACATTTACGAGGTAGTTTATACAATCACAAACGGGTGCTCTGCACATTAACCACGTTTTTTGTATCTGAGAAACAATAATAACAAAAAAGGTTTACAGCTAGTGGAACCAACCGCAGAGCTCGGTTTAACCAAACTGTATGCAGGTATTCACTGTAATGGCAGACCGTTGTCTTTGGCTCACCGACCAGTGACGTCACCGCAAAGTGATGGATGTGGCGGGCTGCTGATCACCAGGGGCACGTAAATTCACGGTCGCGCAGTCCCAGAATTGGTTCCCTAACCACCTTTACATGATCGGGATAGCAACGCGCCGCATAAATTCGACCCTAATCTGTATAAACACCCCTTTCTGTTGTGACTTACGTTTTAGTTGCGTTTGTGCACGAAAAAATTTGATAAAAATGTTAATTAATATGTTTTAGCTGTAAAAGTGCAAAAAGAGCTAATATTTGCAGCAGAACAACCAATAGTTTTACTATATGAGCTCTACAGTATCTGAACTTCCCCCAAGTGCACTGGCTAAATAAATCTCGAAAAAAGATTCTCCAGAATGCAATTTTATCCACGAAAACTGAAGCATGCGCATGCTCATAGGCAAATGGTAGTGTGGCTGTTCAAAGAAAATATAGGTAGCTGGTGCTTTTTTTTTTTAATTTGAATTAATTTTGTTTATTGATTTTTCTATAAAATGTGCATTTATTTCTGTATGATTATGCATCTCTGCTTGATTTGTTTATTTGATTTTACAGATTATGATAATTAACAACTTTTATGAATGTGCTTCCTAAGATGGAGAACGTTTTTATTAAAATGTGCATTCAATTTACAAGCATATGCTACAAGCAAATAAAATTTTACTTACAAAACTGGTTAAAATGTGTGAATTTATTAATTTATATACGAAGATACAGTTTTCTACCTAAATCCAGGATAGGCGACTTTTCTGTATGACATCCCATTTTCTTTTTTCGCAAATTAGAAATGTATTAAAGGACAATGAAAATTTATTAATTTTATGTATATTATGAAAAATATATTGTATATAAGAGTACGCATTTCTTCCTTTAATGTTAAATGCATCTAATGAATTGAATTTTTGTCCCTTTCATTGTCTTGTCTATTCACTAATTTGTCCATAGATACTCAAGCTGTATTTTCAATTCTATTTTATATGTTTTTGCTATTTTCTTTTTATTCTGATGAATTTTATACTTTACTCTTCAGTTAAACTAGGTTACCTGTCTAAAGTTTAGATCAATGTAATAATACACGTTTACACTTGTATCCAACCTGGTGTTATGAAATTATTTAAAAAGTGTTTAACAACTTCGGATTTAGGTCATGCTTTTTCTCTTTAGACATAAACTTTAACTTTTTAAAGCTATTCCTCACCATTTTCTCAATCTCCCTATTTTATTTTTAACTTGTTGTACGCCATTAGCGAGTGCATTTAGGCCGGTGATTTTTGCACGAATAATGAAGGGACATTTATGCATATATTATAAACACATTTTTATCTAGCATTTTGCGAATTACTTAATTACCTCTAATTTAATGTCAAAAAGGCAACTTCTTAGAAGAAATTAGAGGAAGATTTTCTATATTTTGGGGGTTCCGGAGTATTTGCTTACCCTGTGACAAATTCGTTATTTTCTTACTACAAAATGTTTTTTTTTTTTTTTTTTTTTTTTTTTTTTGTGTAAAACCGTCTGTTGGTCTAATAATAAACCTGTGACTCTAAAATATCTACAGATCAGCCAACCATAAATGTTGTAGAGGATTTTATGCAAAGCTATTTTAAATGTATTTTTAGGACAATAGAATAGCTTGAACATATTTATCCCTCTAAAACATTTTTTTTAAGTTTCAATCTAGGAATCAAACGTTTAGGAGATTGCTCAAATTCCTAAATAAATAATTTAGAACTCATTGTGTCTCTGCAGTTCATGAAGCTCCAGACCCTTTTCCAGGTAACAGAAATTATAATGTGGGAGGAAGTATTTACAATACCATCATTTTTATCTTGGTATTTGAAATCCTTGAGTTTACAAGTGGTGATTTGACATTGCAAATTGTTTTACTTCCATAACTTGAGAGGAAAAGCATATGGAGGCTTTCTTAATTTTGTTTTATTTGCTTAGTGTATGGAATGTTAGCCCCATTGGAAATAGTGAACTCTACACCTGTGACCTCTACACCTTCCTTCTAGCTCTTAGATAGGTACCTTGCAATCTTTTATCCCTATATTTGTTTTATATTTTGGAAGTTTAAAGAATTTTAACTATATACATATATATTTAGTTACAATTTATATATATTGTAAAAGTTTATTATAATTCCAAAAATTAACTTTAACCGATTTTTTGCAAACTTTACGAGATAAAGAAAGTTAACAGAATTCTAATAGTACGCAACAAATCACATGAATTAACTTTTGAAACTATAAACGGGTGCATATCAGTGTAGTTTAATAAACACCACCTATTACATGGAAAATATTCTTTAACATGTTTGTCAAAATTACACGAATTTCTGTAATAGATTGGTTTTGTTGAGACTACGATGTTTATTAAGATCGAAAATGTTAAACAGAATATTTATTTATACTATTATTAATTAATAAGCACAAAGTCAACTAAATGCGTTATTACGTATTTTGATTCGCGTTCCAGATATACCAGTAGATACGCTGGAGAGGATGTACAATGCTATGATTAACTTTATTCTGTTATATGGAAGTGAAATATGGGAAATCTGAAAATAAAAGTCAAGTCGATTTTTGGAAACGTATTGAGACTATTCAAAGAAACTTCTAACTGTCGGGTAACGTATGAAGTTACGGTTTATAGTAGTAATTAGAAACGTGCATTTATTGCTTCTATTTACAAACATTATTTGACATTATTCGCAAGACCTTTGGACTGTATATGCTATTCATTACACAGTATTTCTACTTCAAACCAAATACATTTACAGCTGTTATCACCTAAGTACTAACGCTTAAAAACGCATACGATTTGTAGTAAAACAAGGATGGCGAAATACTGGCTTAAACTAATGCAGGAAGGTCAATACACACTTCGAGACAAATGTTATAGACACCAGATAACAAATATAAATCCAACGTTTTGGATTGGAAAGGTGGAAAGAGAACTCAGACGAAATGGCATAGGTTCAATATGACAACTAGATAATGGAAATAATAAAATGTATGGTAGACGGTTAGAATAAGGCTAGAGGATATCAGGCCGTAGGAAACAGAGGCAAAATATAACATGAAAATATCCTTGAGCCTATCGAATGAAATTAGTAAGATCGGGTAAATCGGTAATATGTGCTCGTTATAGGGAGAAAGGAAAGATCAGGAATGGCTTGGTTTAGACTGGGAGGATGGAAAGGCTAAAAAAAATACGGACGATTTCGGTGGAAAAATCCGCCCGTTTTGCGGAGGGGATGCAGAATGGCCTAATTCACCCACTGAAAGCACGTGAGAAAAAGGCTTTTTCCCGAAAAAGTTCCTACGTTGATCAGAGGTCATTTGGCACGCTGAGCATAAAAATTGGCTGAATATGGGCATTTTCCTAGCCAAAGTGCACAAAGCTAGAGCAGTTTATTATTTTTTGTTAGAACGTAATAACTAGTATATTTGTGAATTATAAGTATGTTATGTCTGTAAATACTTTCTTTCCTATTTTTAATATTTTTATATTTCTCTGTTTGTGTGTGTAAGTGTGTAACAGTAGTTAATACGGTCGTCTATCCATGCACCAAATACAGAGGGTGCCAAAAATGTATACACACTTCAAGCAAAGAAAAAGTGTGTTAACATAACAAAACTGAATTCACACAGACAGAAAATAATAAACACTAATCATCTTAGACTTTTACAGTTACAACAGTTGCATAAAATGCCCACCATCTACGTCGATACACTTCTTTGTACGCTGAACTACTGATTGAGCAACGTTTGCGAAAGTGTCCTCAGCGATTGCAGCACATGCCGTTTCAATTTCTTTCCGAAGTGCTGCAAGTGTAGCTGGTTGTCTACGGTATACGACATCCTTAAGAGTTCCCCATAAGTAGAAGTGCAACATCTGTTCTGTTCTGTACACACTTGTCTCCATTGCCTTTGAACTTTAACAACATTCCCGGTTTCCAATGCCACTTCAAAATTGCTTTCCACTGTTCAAACGATAACCTTGTCCCCATTTTATTGCAGCAACGCTATCATAACGTAATGTGACTAACATCTGTTTACAGAACATCATACGATAATTTTGGCTTCATTTGTTCATTGTTGATTTATCTGTCACGTAGCAACGCTATCATAATGTATGCGAGTCGCATCTGTTTACAGAACATCATACTACACATTACTGTTGTTTTTCGGTCCAACTTTAAAATATATTAAATAGATATACACTGTGAAAGTGTATATACATTTTTTGATACCCTCTGTATATTGTATTGTACTGTTACTGCTATATTGCACAGAAAATCTATAAAATGCTTAACAATGCTGTTATAATTATTATTTTATAAAATTAACAAGGAAAAATATAACTAAATTTTAATAGATTCTTGTTTGCTTTTTAAATAATTTAGAGCAAAGAAAACTGGCTCATTATTCTGCGCCACCAGCCGCCTCTGCTATGCAGAGGAAGTCACTTTAGCTTCGAGCTCCTGTTGCAGTGTGATCCAAAGAACGGGGGGATGTTCTTGCAAGACAAAGTGCCTCTGGCTTAGTCACTTTATATTCCCGGGCTGTCCGCAACACAACGTCGCAGGAACGCCAATATATTGCTGTGTATCAGATACGCAGGGGTTCGGTCCTCGTGTCGAAATTCAAGTAACTTTACCGAGATTAATGAACCGACAACATTATGTAAATTCTTGCACGATAATATACCCAAGAGAGGAGGGAAAAAATTCGAAATGAGAGCTGAAAAGAAAGGCAATAAAGCGTAGAACAAAACGCACTAACTGAAATAAACATAAAAAGAATATAATGAATAAAAGGATAAACATTAAGACAACAGGAAAACGAAAAAAAAAATTCAAAGGTGCTTAGGGAAAGAAATAGAAAGAAGTGAATAAAATAGAAAAATTAAAATAGAGACATTTCATAATGGAGGGAAAAATTATAAATTAAAATGGAAGTATGAAAAAAATTCATCAAGGAGGGGGGAAATGCAATAAACTATAAAATTGGAAGAAAGAAAACTGAATAGATTAGAGTAAAAGCGATGTAAAAAATAATTTAGGAAAATAAAGAGAAAAAGAAAAAGCAAATTAATAAAGAAAAATAAAGGAAGAGGTTTGTTAGTACACATATGCCCTCTAAAAATTATAAGGATAAGAAAAAGTAAAAAATGAACAGCGATAAAGGTAACAAATACTGTAAGAAAAAAAAAGACGAAAGTGTTGCAAAAGAAGTAAAGTACAACAAAGCAAGCTATAAAAAAATAAGAGGGAAAATTCACAAAAAGCTAATCCAATGAAATGAGAAGAAAAATACAAATATACAGATTAAACAAAGAAAGGAAACCGCTGTCCGATAGATCACAGTGCTATATTTCACCTGTTCCGCACATATCTGGTTCTCCCCGAGGCGCCATTTCTCGCAGCATGTATATTGGCAAATTATCGGAAGGTACTGAGCAATTTATGGGAAGGCTGCGCGGGTGTTAACATTCCGGATTACTGCAGTTCAGCTTTTGTACATGTTGCCTTACTAGAGTGCAGTCTAAATTTCCTTTTCTATTTTCTAACCCAGAGTCCCTGTCATATAATTTATGACACAAAAATAATTTTGTTCTTTATTCCAAAATCTGATTTTAGCGTACATGAAATAATAAAACATCGAAGGAAAAATAACATGTTTGTAAGATTGTTTAAGTGTGGTACTTTTTTGTCGTCTCTTATTGGCGCAAAAAAAGTTGCATTACTTTATGGCTTGTCTCTCATTACGGATTGGATTAGTAAGGCTGGAGGAGTGAATTTCATTACTTCAGCCTTGCTTAAGCTCCCAATGGAGGTAAGGTGAGGGATACACGGACAGCTAGGGATCCAGGGACGGTGAGGCACGGATATAGATGGATTTTTAAAGATGAGAAGTTTCCAGATAGAAAACCCGGACACCGGCTGACCTCTTTCCCCTCTTCAAGAAGTTTGAGCCCCTTAAATTGGCCATTTCCACAGAAAATCTTCCCATAAGGCAAGCCACCGTCACATCGCACACAGCGTTAACCCATCTCGTCAGGGATTTTTAATGCTGAAACAGAACCAACGGATGGAAAATGAGATGAAATAGAGCGGAAAATTCGTGGAAAGAAAAATCTAAGCCACCAACAGAAAGTATGAAAAAACGAAGGTCAGCATGGAAGGTCCCAAAGAATTTGAAACCGGAAACTCCCGAAAGCGAGACTCAAATATTACCATCTGGGCTATCCTTTTCGGTACATATAGGGTGTTTTAGTAAAGGGGTGCAAAATTAATCAGGAATGCTCTACTGAACGTTTTCCAATAGGGAATTTGTGATCTGCGAAGGAGAAGAGAAGGAACTTTACTGCTAAACTTATGGGCAGTACGGGTGTCATTGCAAAATGACAAATACCGCTGCAAAATGTCTCAGTACCTTCAAACTCGGGTGTGCGAATGGTTTTGCTCTTCTTGTTTGCAATGAACAAAGCAAGTCTCCTGCATTCGCCGATCTACTGAAATAAACATTCGTCTTGAAGGATGATTTATGTTGAGAAATCGTTCTCTGTACAGTCTTTCAACGGCTAGGACATTGCCAATATCGAGTGACATGAAAGGATCTGTCGTATTGTATCATGTGGCAAGATAACGCCTTGCATGATAGGTAGACGAAACAATATAATCACAGATTGCTGGCTTTCAGACTATTCCAAACTTATTCGAAGATCACAGTTCACTGTCTCAAAATGTTAAATACAGTACCCCTCTATTTCCTGTTTAATTGTTTCATGCTTTTATTGAAACATCCAGAGTATATAACGATGAATATTTTGTTTCCATAACTTTTTACACTATGGATATATGCAACAAAATGTTTGCTTTGTAGTATTACGAGGATTGCCTTTTAAGTTGTTACAAAAATATTTTCAAAACAATACGTTTTGTTGATTTTCAAAATAAACGTATTTAAGATTTATGCACTTTTGCATGCATTCAAACCAACTCACAAAAGGTTTTTCCACTCTGAAGTTGGTATCTCAAAAACGTGATTTTTAAAGGCTTCAACAGCTTCTTGAGGTGATGAAAATCCTTGTCTCCGCATGTTTTGTTTGACATTCTGGAACAAACAGAAGCTGTTAGACGATAAATGAGGTGAATGCGGGCAATGAAACATTTATTCAATGCTTTTCTCCTTCAAATAATATGTACCGCCACGGGTGGCCGAGGTCGTTAAGGTGCGGACTCGTGAGCGGGAGGTCTGGGGTTCGAATCTCGCTGGAGCAGTCCTCCCTGACTGAGGTTTTTTCAAGGTTTTCCTCATTCCTCATAAATGACAAATGCCGGGGAAGTACCCTAAAACTTAGGCCTGGAACGATTCCTTCTTTAAAAATAAATCCTTTCCCAAAATATCATTTCATCTCATGTATCATCAGTGTCCATCGTCTGTGGTGCCTCTGTAGCAAAAATGGACGTTAAACACCATTCATTCATTCTTTCAAATAATCAATTGTTTGACGTGCTGTGTGAGAGCTGGGCATTGTCTTGATGAAGTGTTTGGTTGTTTTTCCTGATTTCATCGATGATTTCTGGTAAATACCATATACCATTGCTGTATACCTTTAAGCATGTACTGTTCTTCGATCCCGGAAAGCCGAGATACCCAACCGGTGTGCCATGAAACCGGCCAGAGGTGCCATGAAATATTTTGATAATAATTAAAAATATAGTAATCATTACAATCTGATATCGATGATGAAGAAGAAGAGAAAGACAAATCACTAGTTGGATCAAGTTTTGTCTTAGGTGTCCTACCCATGCATTAATAAGAAGAGACGGTCTCGTAAATTCACAATTTTAAGCAAGTTCGAGACTCTTTTCTTTTCGCAAAAGTAGTTAATATCCTACATGAAAATCAAGACCAGAGTTATTAGAACACACACAAAAAAAAAAAAAAAAAACAGAACTCGTTGGCATATTCACATTTAATATTATATTGTAATAACTAAGCTTCAATGCGTTGAAAACAGGCAGCAATGAAATGATTCATACCGCGAATATTTACAATTACATTGCCTCTGCTTTTGAAATTGCATTTGTTTAATTTAATAATTCATAGTCAGTGTATGTTAAAGTTTGTGTACTTTTCCCAGGCCATAAATTATATATTAAGTTATTATTAAAAACGAATTGTATTCTTAGTTGGTTACGGAGTGTTTATTTGACTATAATTTAACACTTTATATATATAATAAATGTTAAATAATTTAGCAAGTTCTTATTTTAAAAAAATTAACAGGGGTACCCCGAATTGCTAATCCCATACCGAAGAGTACAGCGAACGTAACATAGAGCTGAATCTAGCTCTAAAGGAATGGTTGCGACATGTCCAGTATAACCGAAGAAACAAACGATCGTTTTCTTGGAAGCGCTTCGTGAACGAACAACTTTTGTGGGATTCTGTTCATCTTAGAACACCTAAACAGTGGATTGTTGCTTAGTTTCCGGGTAATACAAATATACCCAAATTTTGTCACCTGTTACGATGTTGTAGCTATGTTCCTCGGAATTTTTGGAGCATTTCATTGCACTAATTAACATAAACGTTAGTTTTTTTTAACTTTGATCAAATTATGCGGAATCCATGAATAACATATGTTTCTCGCAGATAAATGTTCATGCAAAATCGAATTACTGCAGTCTTCGATGCTTAAGGATGTCTCTATCTCGCTGTAAGTCACATGCCGATCTTCTTCAATCATGTTGCGCACAGCATCGATGTTTTTTTGGAGTGACACCCGATTTTGGTCGAGCTTCACGAAATTCATCACTGACGAACGCATGACCACGACAAAATTCTGCAAACCAATTGTAAACAGTCTTTTCTGATGGTGCTTCAGTACCAAAAGTTGAACGAAGCGATTCTATGCATTGCTGTTGAGTTAGGTCTTGCGTAAAAATGAATTCAACGAAAACCTTTCATATGAAATTTCCATTTTTTCGCAAAATTACTTTTTTTTAAAGCATTACTTAACAAACTAATCGGTCAATTTCTAGTCTGCAACTGTTTTCTCATAATAACAAATGACAATAGTTTAGAAAATAGTAATGACATGTCCCAAAAGCGCCACCTAGTGGTAATTTGTAACAACTAAAAAGGAATAATCCCTCATATGAACTGTTTAGTCAAACTTTGTTCTGTTTTCTTTTTTGTATGCACTTTTTGTATGTTCGTTTCTTATATATCTTTTCATAAGCAAGATTTTGCTTACCGTTTATATTTTTTTCAGCGTTCCTCTTTTTCTCTCTTCCGTTGGTACCCGTGGTTATCCCTCCGGCTTTGCTACACGCAGGTAATGTATGGATATTAAATGTAAGCGCATATTTTTCCTTCAAGGCTAGAGAAAGATCGGCCATTCTTCACATGGCCCCGTCCCAACCTTTATATCACGGGAGTGGCTGAATTGTATGGAGCGAGAAGTTCGATGTATAAATCAGCCCCCTCCCACCACATTTCTCATACATGAGGTGCAATTTATGAGGGGCAAACCGCCCGGTTTGTCAAACTACTGGGCTACAAGTTCTGGGTAATTTGAAACCGTATCGAGGATCAAATAAAATATTGTTTCAAGGAAGACAACAATCCGCCGGTGAGTTCGGGTTTAGCGGAAACAAAATGGCCGTCCGTTGTTTTTTTCCAGGTCTCTGGAGAACTTGATGGAACAGAATCCAAAGAAAAATTGCTATGTAAAGCAAATGTGTCGAACATAAGAATGAGCTGCAAGGCGATAGCACAACGGTGAGCCATTTTACTTTCAAGAAACGTTGAATGTTTTTCTATAGGGTAAGACTCCGCATGTGGTGCCTCAGTAGTAAAAAAGGCAAGACTACATTTTTTACATGCATGGTATTTTAACAAAATATGTAACATATATTTAAACTTCCTGTTTATTGTGTTTTTTAAAAAAATGACAATAAAGAAGTATAAAAGTTACTTATGAGGTATGGTCTGTAATGTTCCAGCCTGCACGATCACCAAAGCCCGGAAAATGTCTTTTCTATCTGAGTGAATATATTTAACAGTCAAATAGAAATTATTTTTTGTACATTGTGACTTCTGTTGCCTATTTTGAGGTTTAACACTTTTTTGTGATTATTTTGGATCGTTATGCATTTTTTCTGTGATTATTTACGCATTTAAAAAAAAGCATATAAAGAATTTCAATATATCGAAGTGAAAAAAGGTTATAAAAGTCAAATGACACGTTCACCTCACAAAAAGTCTATTGAGAATATTGTTATGCATTTATTTCTCTTCAAGCGGTCATAGGCTTTCTTCTTAACCCATTCACTTAAACTCTTTAAATAGCAGAATCTTCATTAGTGAAAGGAACTCACTTTTACACCGGGCATACAACACCAGTAAATAGGAGGATGAGGGAAGAACTACAGTTTTGAATAGTCCTGGTGAATGATCTTCTATCGATCTCACGAGACAATTATAGGAAATTTGTGGTGGGGGTAACTTTTCAGTTGAAAAAATATAACAAACAATTGCTAGCGAGAAAGATGAGGGCTGTACAGCTGTGCAATTAACTGTTCTTAGAATGTGTTCAGTACGAACGTAAGAGAGTTATTAACCTGATTCCTCTGGTTTTTTTTACATATTGTTTAATGCCCGTTTTTACTACTGAGGTACCACAGGCGATGAACACTGATGATATATGACATGAAATGATATATTAGGAAAGGAATTTTTTTTAAGGAAGGAAAAGTTCCAGGCCTAAGTTTAGGGTACCTCCACGGCATTTGCCAATTATGAGAACTGAGGAAAACCTGGAAAAAACCTCGGTCAGGAAGGACGGTCCAGGCGGGATTTGAACCCCAGACCTACCGCTCACCGGTCCGCGCCTTAACGACCTCGGCCACCCGTGGCGGTTTGGTTCCTCTGTAAATGCATAAACAGAAAATGAACTTTACCAGAAACCAGTGTGCATCTTTTGCTCATTCGCCAGTACTGTTCAAAACTACTTTACTTTGTCTTGATAAACTTTTGTATAGTGCCCTCAGAGTGAATGTTCTGTTGTAACTGGCATGAGTTCTTCCGAAATAGCTTGTTTTAAATATGCTCCAATCACTTCAGTGGAAGTACAACGTTCTTTTCCATGATGAAAAATGTTCTCTTTGACAAGTGACTGAATATAGCAGTTAATACCTGGGGAGGGGGGAAACATCTACTTGTTGCTTGTAACCAAGAAAAATAAGCTTAAGTTCTTTAATTAAATGATAAAGAAATTATTAAGTATTTTAAATAACTATTTTCATTAATAATGAGTGATATTACTTTGGGTTTTCATTTTTAATTATATTACTGGCTATTTTTAGTATTTAAAGTGCGTTTTTATATGCCTATTTTAACTAAAATAAATGCCTGAACTTTCGGGCTCTGGTAATAAAGTAAAAAATACAGTTATCATTTTTCGACGTAGTCTTCCTTTACTTTAACGCATTTCTCACACATCTGGATTATCATTTCAATACCCGAATAAAGATAAATAGTACGTAGCTTTATTTCAAAAATACTGGAAAAAAACATTTTTCAACTTATTTTTGAGTTGGATCTCTCCCCCGAATGTGATATTTCATTTTTGTAAACAGTAATAATTCCTGAAGGCAAAATATAGTTCCAATAATAATAACCCATTTCCTGGAAACTGTGTTCAAAGTAGCCGCGTGGACTGTGCGTTGTCGTGCAACAGACGAACTTCTCAACTCAGCATTCTACGCCTCTTTACTTTGATGGTACTACAACTGGTGCAGTAGCTAGTATAGTACTTCCCAACTACCGTTATTCATTTCTTTTTCCGTAGGAATTCCCTTGAAGTCGCAAAAAAGTATCACTGTGATCTTCTTGAATTTTGTGACTTGAACTTTCTAGGTGATGCTTTCCCCTCTCCATTCCATAGATTACCTTTTTGAAACAAAGACATAGTAGAAATCCATAGTTTCGTTCGTTGTGACGATGGTTTTCAATACTGCCTTTTCCTTGCCGCGCAAAGGATCAAAAACGTTTGACAACATTCCACGCGCCCTTGATTTTAACTTCTAATTCTAAAATAATTCGGGATACCCATCTTGCACTAACTATATGCATGTGCAAATGTTGACAAAGAATGTGAACAATGATGCACAGCTGATTTACAATTCAGACGCCTGTCATGTAAGTAACCTCCTGGACAAGGGAGATATTTTCTTGTATCACCACAATCCACCGGCCTACCCTCACGTAGTTCATTTTCAGGACTCTCTTCCACAAAATAATTTTAACCACTCCTTCACAATGTAATATGAAGTGGAACTTCCTCATACACACCTTCAATGCTTTGTTTAAAACCTTTCTTTAGTTAAACATGCAACACTGCTTTATATTCATTGTTGAGATTACTCTGTTATGCGACGTCGGACTTAAATGTCCTGCTTGAAGCAAATGAATGGCATAGTCGGTAAAGAAATTTATATCAGATAGCGCGAACATCCTAATAATGAAATGTGGCCTTCTATGTACATTTTATAGTGTTCTCTTTTTCAGCATTAACGCTGTTTTTTTTACAACATGCTCTCTTATTAGTATGTTATATTCTCTAAGTATGTTCCAAAGCCTTACCATAGGGGCCTCAGCAGTCACTGTGTAGCCGAAATTTCATTAGGGCAGTGAATTTGGATTGCAGCACTGTCCGTGCACTGAGAGTATAGTTATTGTGTTAACTATCAAGACAACCAAACATTCCCAAAGTCCAAACTTTAGCTACGTGAGTGTACCTGCTAAAAACTGGTTTCGAAGGAAGGAATGTCAGAGGTATAGAAATACCAACTCTCTTCTGTGCGGTATATATCACCCGTGCGGAGGAACTTGCCGATGACCCATTATTACAGCACTTCTGTAACCAAAATATATTAATATAAGTGGTTTTTGAGGGTTTAATTAAGAACATTTGGTGATTGGTTCTTTTCTTTATGCTTTGGATGTAAAGCTAGTTCATAGCTGAGCTCGATGGTTTTACATACCTTACAATGAGGATTCAAAGCAATAAGATACACATGCTCGGATTTTCTCTTGTTTTCTATAGAGATATTTTGTTGTCTGTGAAAGATATGCTGTTACCGGATATTGCATAGTCTATGCAATTTTTGTTATATCTGTACTAATTGACCTAGTTAACTAATCGTAGCATTCTGTACATGTTCTATTCTTTTTCATATTTAATATAGTACTAGTATATTTATTCATGCTAGGGAATAGGAAGTAAACCTAGGGAGCCAAATTCGGAGAATAGGGGGATGCGGAATGTTTTTATAACTTACTCCAATAATTTTGAGTTCTTATCTTATACTTGTTCTCTGGCAAGTTATTGTAGCGGGACAGAATATTTTTCTTCTCAAAATGAAGCAATTTCTTCCCTATTGCGTCATTTAATTACTCCAATAGTATAGCATAATAATCGCCGAATGTGATTTTGCCCTTTTCCATAAAGTAAATTAAAATTATACCGTGGCAATTTCAAAATCACATTTCCTGCTGAGCTTATTGCTTTTACTTCTTTGAAGTACTTTATTCGGCTGCAACCCATTGTTTTGACTGCTCCTTGTCTCCGACGTACGTGGTGAATTCATCGACTGTAATATGCCGTTTCTGAAATTCACCTGGATTCCTTTTAAACGCTCCAAATTTTGCGCGGAATTGAGATTTAGTGTTTCTTTTCTGTTCAAACGTGGCACCCATCTAGCCTAGAGAATTTTAATTTGAAAATAATTGTGTAAAATGTTATGTACCTAATCCAGATAGCTCAGAGCTTCAGCAATTTCTCGCATCTTCAGTGTCCGATCTCTCAGTACCATGTTTTTGTTTTGTTTTGTTTTTTCAATAATTGGAGTCGCTTTCTTGTGTTTCTCCACATTGAATTCTTGTTTTGAAAGTTATGTAGGAAAATGGATCTCAAACATTAACTAAATTTCATTCATCATATCTCAACAGTGACCATGTTGCTAAGATAACGGTGAAAACAATCTAGTACTACAAACTTTTGAGTTTGTCGATCTTTTCGATAACATAGTGTAATATTCAGGTGTTATGCTGAGTACTAGAGATCTGAACGTTAAGTTTCTGGTGATGGGAAAAATATAGAGTATTTAACTATCCCCAAATATTACGATTATGTAGATTATTTTGTAACAACAACTGAAATGAAGTCAAAAAATATTAAATATATAGCGTAGTTTCTAAACTATTAATACTTGAATGTTTAAAATAAAAACATAGATAAATAGTTTAATTTCTTTAAATTCGTTTATATGCATGTATATCATAAGAAAATGAATCTATCTATACGCGTTTGCCCTTACCATTATAAAATTGTTGTTTCAGACTTACTCGCTAATCTTGTCTAATGCTGCAACTTGGCAGTATTTCGCTTTCCAAGCTTTAAGGACACGTCTCTACAGCAGGTAAGTACATGGGATAATGATTCTGCATGTCTAATACTACCTTTAATCCTAAAACACAGTATATATCTCACTACTAAAGTAATTTCATATTTTTTTTTTTTTTTTTTTTTTGGATTTTGATAATACTAATGTCAATTACTGTTTTATTCTTAAGGATATCTACAGATAATATTTCTACAGCTTACAATTTCAAAGAACATTTCTTCAAGTTGTTATCCCTGATTACTCTACCAATATAAGGCACATGGTCGGATGTCTATCGATATCTATATAGAGTCGGAAAATATATATATATTTTTTTTTTACTTTTACATGATAGTGTGCTAAATTATGCACAATTTATAACTTTGACTGCATGCAAATGTTAACATATTCATTTAATTTTGAGGAAATAAATCACTATATCGATTTTTTTTGTTTCTTTTGTGTCCCAAAAAAGTGTGCCGTTCTTGTGCGCATTCCATTCTTACCGATTCTCACACTAGGCTTTTCCTTCTTTTTCTTACGCTGTCAAGAATGCATGGTGTGATTTACATACAGCACACATTTTACTTCTCTTTCTATGGGACACAGCAAGAAGACCCTGGCTATGAAGGGGATGCAGTTTTTTCGGTTCTCCCAAACTAAATTGTTAGGTTAGGAACTTTCTTCGCTGTCTACACTCAGTGACCAAAGTATAATGTATTTGTAAAAAGATTTTTATAAAGTTTCTTTAGTGTATTATTCAATCGCAAACGGTTGCGTTACAATAATTGTGCTAGGCAAGAAACTTACATTTTTAAGCCAATGTATTAAGTCACAATAATTTAGGCATAGCATTCAAGAATTTTATTGTTTTTTTTTAAATAAGCAGATTTTAACTATACATGCCTTTAGTTTGGTTTGTCAATAATTCAATCACCAACTGATAAATGTGGCTACTGTTTCAATATTTATCGCCCTTTAATCATTCTATAAAAATTTCAATGATATATTTCTGATTTAACGTCTGCATAGAGTATAATTTGTTGTATTACCACAGTTTTGTTATTATTCCAAATTCAAAGTTAATTTACATGCTGAAACAGAAAATGTCCGACTTAAGGTCCTAAATACTCATTAATAACAGTTTTAACTATATTATTTTAATAAGTTTATTTTTACGTGTTTGTATATTACGTAAAACCTATAATGCTCAACATAAAGCCACAAAAACGTAATAGTAATAGCTATTTAGCTATATTAATTTAAGAAGTTTTTTATTTGTTTAGTTAAGGATGCTCTTTAATATCTCAGGTCATCAGCGTCCCATTCTATTTAGGGCGTGAAACGGCCGACAAATTTTGCTCAGAGGCCTCTTCTTTCAGGCTTGAGGTTCTTTATCGTGCCGTAAATGTACGACACGGGACCACGGCTTTACTTCCCTTCCGAAGGAAGCCATACGTAGGATTTTTACGCCCGAAAAAAATCCATCGATCCTGGCCGGGTTTGAACCTGCGACCTTGGGTTTAGAAGTCAAGTATGGTTACCACTACACCACCAGGACCGACTTTTTTTCAGCAGTTCATTTATGTATGTTATTACGTGAGATTAAGGCTATAATATTTGATTTAAAACTCAAAACATTCACTGATAAATTTTAATTATATTAAATAAGTTAATTTGCATATGTTTATATATTATGTAAAGGCTATAGTACTCAATATAAAGGCACAAACATTTAATAGTAATAACCATTTAGTTATGTTAATTTAAGGAATCCATTTACGTATATTATTATGGAAGATAAAGGTTATAATATTTGATTTGAAACTCAAAACATTCATTGATAATATGTTTTAACTATATTAATTTAATAAGCTTATTTGCACATGTTTTATATAGGTAATGACTTTAATTTTAGATTCAAATAACAAACACGTTGGTAATGCATTTTAAAGCATATAAATCTAGCACGCTCATTTGTTAACATTTCATGTATCAGATAAGAGATATAACAATGTATGTCTTAATGTTTGTTTGTTGGCCTCTATGGCAATACCGAATAAGAAAAATGTAACGATTCAAAGAAACATACACATAGCCAAGAATATGAAAAGATTAAAACTACAGATAAGAAAACTGTAATTCTAAGTGAATCAACCAATGGCAAGCATAACAACATTAATAATGTGTACCAAGAATGAAACACGAGACAGACAGCTTTATTGCGACTAAATAGAAATGAATGATGTTCATTCGCTTAGTATACGTATGTTGAAAATATAATGCATTGTAATGTATAGTATTATTATAATCCTAATTAATAAATGACGATTTATATCTCAAAATGATTAGTTATGCATTGGATTCATTCGAGTGTATTAAATTCCATTAGCAGAAATCGTGGTCCTTGCTCCGTATAAAGAAACAGTATTTTAACATTACGTAAAGATAAGTGGCGATTAATGTTTCTTGAAATAAATTACAAAATTACTAATTGTTTGTAAATGATAGGAGTTACGAATTAATATCCATATAGGAAAATTGTATACCAGTTACACAGGACAAAGAGAACAGTTTTCGGGAGAGAAATACAAATTATCACAAGTTTGTCTTGTATTCAGTCTGCGTATAGTAATATTCTCAGAGCATATCGTAATCAGAAAAGTGTTCTGTTGTGTGGTAATAACAAAACATTAATAAACTCCGTAGATTTCTATCCATTTGATTTTTATACTTAAATTCACACCCCTTTCACCCCAGAAGCATCAATGTGAAAAATCCAGCTATAGTACCAAATCCTTAACTAGTTCAGCATATTGTGGTGGTAGTTAAGAACGACGTCGACGTCTACGACGACAAATGTCAACGGCGACGTCAGTTATTTTCATCATAATTTGTCACCCAGCGTGTCGGCAACGACATTACCTTTTAATCAATTACAGTGTGCTATATATTTTCAAAATTATTTTTCAGCAAATTATATCGAATTATTTATAACTTGTTTTTATACATTTTTCTGCTTCTCCCGTCCTGCATGGTCATACCCATGAAGTTTTATACTAGAATATTCTTACAATTAAAACCTGTCTCACATTAACGGGAAAGTGTTATTAAATCGTTTACTTGAGAAAAGGAGCAGAATTCCTAAACATTTGTATTGCATTTTTCATTTTATTCGAAACTAATAAATTATCGCATATCTTCAATAATATAAATGTTTCTAAAATCTTGCCTATTTTTGTTAGTTCGTTCTTATTTAAAACATTGAGAAAATTCGTTAAATCACATCTTTGAAACGTTTTTAAATAAAACACGCAAGAAATGTTCCCTTTTAAAAACAACCATTTATAAATGTAATTAAAGTTAGTTCCCTTATTTTTTTTCATATGTAATGTTGTTAGTTGCCAATGCATGTGATTCAGTATTTGTTGTGAAATGATAGGAAAAAGTTTTCTTTATTTGCACAAGCACTATAACTGTCCGTTTTTAATATTTTACGTTATTTTACACATGCCTGTAACTTGAACAATCAGCTGAAAATAAGGAAATGTCTGACTTTACTGTTTTTGCAAAAAATTATTTTTATTTTCGTATTAAAAGTAAAAACATATTTATATTTTCGTACAGCAGAGCTGCCTGTAGAACCCTATCCGTTTAAATACAACATGCCCAAATAGTAGGAAATACCCAGAGTTTAACTTGGAGCAATTTATGGAAAGTATGATAATGCAATTTGATCACTTTCGAGATGTAAATAGTCATCATTTGGCCCATGTTTATTTTCACATGACATATAATCTGTAGGCAACAATTAGCTTCTTACTTTTGGGTTACCCTGCGTTATACTGACGTTCAATTTATTTCGTACAAAGTGCTAACATTCCCTCTTTGCAATGGGCGCTTAGTTTATTTAGAGGTATGGGTGTCTTCACAAGTTTTAAAGCATCAAAATGGAAGCGCTCAATGTTATAAATAACATCTGCTAAAAGATTGCTCTTAGAAGGTTTTGAAATGAAAATACAAAAAAAGTTATTGAATGAGCATCCTGTAAATGGGTTTTAACCATAATAACAGAAAAGGTTGATAATTTTAATCTTTAAATATAAGCATTCTTCCTCGTACTTTCAAAAAGTATACCTCAGGTCTCGTTTGCAGGGGAAAAAATTCATTAAATGAGGACTTAAATATTAAATCTATCCGTAAATCATTGTGAGGGGATTGGTAACACAGTTGGACTTCGGTACTGTTAAAAGATAAAGGCGTAATATTATTTTCTATTGCAAAAAAATAATTTCCTGAATCATCAATAACGAAGAATGTCTTGTGATCAATTGGGCTGCAGATATAAATATGAATTACACTTCATCCCTGTACACTCACACTTCCGGGTTGACCAGTTTGAAAGTTTACCTCATGTTCCTTAGGATTCTGTCATAAGGAAGAACTCGTGCCTATTAAGCATCACTAGGTATAGTCGGTATTATGGGTTTTCCACACGTGCATGAGTCCGTCAGTCAGCCAGTTCATCCGTGATATCTGGCAAGACCATGTCTAGGAATCGCGAGCTTCGTGGGACCTCTCATTAGTCTCAGCTAAACGGCTGTTGAAGCCGCACAGCAGTGTGCTTAAGGATTATTACAAGAAAATTTCTAAATGATCGAGTTCCAAGTCAAACGGAGATTCATAGATTCATAAAATCATCTTTTCAATGCGAGCAAAGTGTATGAAGATAGAATTATCAGTAAGAACGTCTGACTCGCTCACTCCCTCTCTCTAGCTCCCTGTGACTATTATCTCTGGGATCAATAAAAGATAAAGTATTTTTGGTGGAAATGAGGATGAGCATCGTGAGGAAATAATTTTTACATTTCCTTGAGTGATATGGGCGCATACATGTGTTTTAAGTGGTTCCTTTTTTGTAATATTATTAGCAATGCCTCCAATATTGAAGTTGTACTTTTGTAAACAGTAGACTCGTATTACCGTATACGGCCGTGAGTGCAGGCTGCTCATTCCATGCTGCCAAGCCGCCATGCACTCATAATCTGCTCAGCCGATAAACAAGAATATGTAGCAGTATATGAAGAAGATAGCTGCCTTTCCAGGATAGTTCAACACTGCGAGTTGATATTGTTGTTATTGATACTATGAAAGATACGGATTTGATAGTGAACATTAACAGTATTCCAAGTTTCTGAAGTAAATAAATCGTTATACCATACATCTACAGATGAAGAGTTGGTGCGCTTTTAATAGGTACAATGAGAAGTATTCCTAAGAGTACTCTTAATTTTCTTAAACAAAATTAAAATACCAAAACACATCATCCAGTAGCAGATTCACTAAAAAGTTTAAATTGTGTTATTATGTGTTCTTTATTTGACCATTAAAAACATAAATTTATTTAGATTCTCTCTCTATCTCCGGCAAACTGAATAGTAACACCATTGAAATTGGTGGCTAGCATTCAGCATGACAACGTATGTTAGACAACATAACTATTAAAAAGAAAAAAAAAAAAAAAAAAAAAAACATATGAAATTTGTCCAAGGTGAATTCGTTACAAAATGGTTTCTTAACGAGCATGTCCATCATATTGATTAAAATGTAAAATTAAAATGTTTTAAAAAATAATCCTTAGGAGATGTAATCGATGCTGAATATTGTTTATGAAATTCTTCATTCTTGTGTTAAAGGGGGAGGGGAGGTTCCGTATATCCCCAATGTTAAATTTGTCATTTTGAAGAGAATCATTTATAGTAGGGCAATGATAAATATCTGAGATACACTTATAGGATTTCCAATAAAAATTACATTTTCTTCAGAACATAATTTTAAAAAATATTAAATTAACCCGTTTTAAAACAATGATTACTTTTGTAGCATTAAAATACTGTAAATGACCTTAATAATGAATCTAGAATGTTTAAAAAAATTAAATCATTCGTAAATATAGACCTAATTTGGATTCTCTGAAATTAATAGTTCCGGAGAAAGCGAACATATGAGGAAGGAAAAATAAAAATCACGTAAAAACCAATTTAAAGTACTCACAGTTCTGTCCCATACTCCCACAGAACCCAAATTTGTGCAATGCCTTTGTTCTATATATTAAAATAATTTAACATGTTTTAAACTTTCTAGGTGCATGCTAAGACCATTGATAGTATTCCTCTTTTTAAAACTCCAACAAATTGTATTATTAAAAATTAGCTAACAACGTATTTTAAGATAACGCTGTAATAAAATGTAATTTTGTTGATAAATTAAATAAACCCATATTTAAGAAGGTGCCAGACGTGGTGGGCTACAAACAGACGAATGAACTACATATAGGCCAACAGAAAATGGAACGCAAGATATTAGGAATAACAATAAGGGACAAAATCTCCAACGAAGCGTTAGCCCAAATAACATCAACAACAGACATCGCAGAAAGAGCCATCAGACTGAAGTGGAAATGGGGAGATCACATAGCGAGGATGCAGGACGATAGATGGACGTATAAGACCACCATGTGGGACACGCGATTAGGCAAACGACACAGAGACAGGGCCAAGACGGAGTTGGGAAGACTTCTACGTGATACAGGCAGGTTGGCAATGGTTCAAAATAGCAAGAAGCAGGAACACACAGAAAACCATCGAACGTCAGCTTCGAAACGAGTGAAATCTGATGGAAAAAAAAGTGTAACAACGTGTAGCATACAGGTAATACTACTGTACATAACCCTAATGCGAATTAGCTCGTCACATTAGCGAATAAAAACTACCCTCTTGTAGTAGGGAGGTCTTTGCCATTCTTAGGGTCATTCAGGCGTATTATTATTATTATTATTATTATTATTATTATTATTATTATTATTATTATTATTATTATTATTATTATCATCATAATCATCATTATTATTATTATTATTATTATTATTATTATTATTATTATTTTAGAAAAAATCATTGCTCTCGAGTTAATGGTTTTTTTTTTTTTTTTAAAGGAACGTAGAAAATGACAAATTCAGAAGATACCTTCTTCCCTTAAGTTTACGAACAGTAAAAAATAGTTTATCATTTGATTTCTATATAAGTAAAAACTGTTTGCTTTCAGATTTTATTTTAGAAGCTTAAGATGTCGATAAATGCATTCGGAACAGGTATTAACTTCCTCACGGAAGTTCCCGACTATATAACTAACACTTACCGGAAGAGTATTTTGATTACTTTATTGTCACGTCGCGTGATGCATCCCAAAGGTAGGAAACACAATCGGGAAGTAATATATTGTGTGTTTATATCATAACCTCAATCATGACCACAGCCACGAAGATACAGTCACGGCCTCTAGTTAACTTTATCGCAGAAACGCCACATGAGAGAGAAATGGTCCTTTGGAATAGGAATATCGATCTGGATGCATTTCAAATTCAAATTCGGCTATGCTACTGGGATATTCTGTTAAAGGTCACAATCCCAAATACTGTGCGGTGATGGTATTGATAAGCTGGAGCCTATCTTATATCGCTAATTTTTCTTTTAAGCCTTTTAGGTTTAATATGGACTATTATAGTGTCTTAGGATGATGATTTATATGAATATAAAAACGTAAATCTGCCGTAATAGCAGTAATCTTCTAGCAAGTGAAAAAGCTTACCCTTAATTTGCTCTCTGTCAACTTCAGCAACAGAAAACAAGGCACTGTAAAAAAGGGTGTATGTTTGGAGTGAAAATGCAACTACAAAGTACCAAAAACGATAAAAATTAATTAATTGCAGTAACATGGCTATGATTCAACCGAGATTGCTTCGTTATGAGAGTTAAAGTGATATTTCTTCTTTAATAAGAATTAGTCACATTAATTACATTATTTTCTTTTAGTTATTTATATGTTTATATGTTATTCTTATTCTTATGGTGTTATGGTATTTCAATGCTAAGATAGTTATTTTCATATTTGCAGAACTGTACGCTTTCCATTCTTTCCTTAGTACTAGTATTTCTCAATTGTCAGGTCTTTCTTCGATAATCTTGAGGTTATGTTTCAATGCTCATAAAATATTGCTGATATTGTAATTTTTACTCTTCGTCCTTGGAGTAAATTTGTAAGATATTGCAAACTGAGCACTGGAATGTTTTTTTTTTAATTTGTTTTATTATTGTTTGTTTTAACGTCTTATTCGTCGCGAAACACTATGCTTTCGGCATTCTCTGCAATAATATATTTATTTTCCTTCTTATCTAACTTTTATCAGGCTTATTTTGTTCTTTGAATATTATTTTAGTTATCTGTAAATAAAAGTGTGTTTCAAACGCCAAATGTAAATGAATGCTTATATTACTATTACAGAGTAAAATATCTCTTATCCGGCAACTTTGGCTAAAGCGAGTGCCGGATAACTGGAAAATAGTTTTATAGTTTATGTAAAGATATATTGCAGGAACATTTTCATGTGGATTTTTAAAAAGAAATATTTAAAATACACATTTTATTTTTATCACTTAAAACTATACAGTCGTCTGCATTTCATAATAAAAATCATACTTAATTGTCATGTCTGATGAAATTGTTATTGCTGAATATATGACGTAGAGCCAACACCTCAACCTATTGCACCTGTGAAGACGACGAAAGCGTACCTGGCGATGATTCTTCCATTACTGTGTTTTACTATCACATTTTTCACAGGTGTAGTTGTATGAGTCTAATATTATCACGTTTGCTACTGTGATTCTATGATTGTGAAACCACGCTGTTGGCGTGAAGCTATGCCGCATCTATATGCTGTATCTATATAATGTGTCTGTATGTATTTAGAAAACAATCTAAATTTTTCCAAAAATGACCGCATTTCTAAAGCTACAATATGTTTTTTTTTTTATCCTTTCTTTTTTTATTGAAAAGTGCTGTTGATTTGGTATTGCCGATTATTTGAGTGCCGGATATGGGGGTTTTTCTGTGTTTTTGCACTAAACTGAAAATACATGAGACGCGTTTAAAAGTACAATATGCGTTTCTAATTATGGTTGCTAAATAGCCGCGCAGGTAGGCTAAGTTCTGTCTTCATCGGTCAAGAAAAAAACACTGCTCAAATGTAAACCTAAAAGTTCTTCATATAGGAGTGTCAGCAGTGAGATATCACTCTCTGTCCTAACGAACAATGGTAAGAATTGTTGTAGTGTTCAGACCTGTAGGTGAGAATATCAACTTCCCACCTACAGCTGAATGGATGACCTTAATAAAAAAAGACTTTCCATTTACGGGATTTTGAATTTCCTCTGGCATTGGCTGCTGTAATTAGAAGCCATTTGTTGATGGAATTTAGAATTATATTGTACATATCTTTAGCGTATATATTAAATTTCCAGTGAGGCCATATGGAAATATTAATATGATTGTGAATTAAACATTTGTATTATTATTTCACAACATAATGCCATGCTCTTTACACCAAAAGTTCTCTAATTGATTAGTACAAGTATCTCTTTTCACCAGAATTGAGCACAACACTTTAGATAGTTCCATTATCTATCATATGCTTAACATGTATCAGAAATTGCCTTATAGTCTCCAATTTAATTTAATATTTTCAAAATGTGTTAAGATAATCCCATTATCAGCTGCAGCAGCTAAGACCCTTGCGCACACAAGCGGCCTCACCAAGTGTTTGTAACCCTTAAGTTCTGTTTACTTTTCCTGTTAACAACTTGAGTATAGCTGTGGGCGTTGCGCCATGCATGTTATGGAATAATTTTTGTATTATATAGTCTACATATATTTTAATGTAATATTTTAAATATTTTATTAATTTAAATTCATATGTAAAAATTAGTTTGTTCTTCGAAATGTTATTAATTCGAAGAATATAACAGAATTATTCTGTTTAACATTTATTTTTGAGGAACTTCTTTTGGCAAACAAAGTTAACAGATCACAGTAACTAACGATTCTCAACAAAATTTTTAATTTTTATTGAATTATCCACGAATAAATATGGATGTCCAAAGCAAAGACTTATGATGATAATGTCTAAAAGGAAGGTAAAATAATTTTATATGGACGTTATTTTTAAAGAATGTGACGATAAATTTAAAATTTAGTAATAGTATTAATCAATTTTAATTACTATCTTAAATTTCTATAACTATTATTATTAATATTGTTTATGAATTAAATGAGCTGTTAATTTGCAACGTTGGCTGATTAATAATTAAATTGTATATTTGCTTCTTGCATTGAACATTTTCCCAATTTACGTGTCCATGATGAAATGCAATGCCCCTATAGGGGTCAAGACGGTTTAAAAATGTGCGTTTTCTTCTGCTATGTTCGCTCCTATTAGGCTGTAAATACACTAGCAAGCATTGACATTCTTATAGTTCGTTAGTTACATTTATTTAGGTGACTCAAACGGAATGGTGGCTTCCCTTCTTAGGTTCTGAAGATCCGAAATTAAATATATATTCAAACTCACACATTTATAATATTTTAATTTATGTTATGAAACTTTTAGTAATTTACACAGTATACGAATTTCCTTAGGTGGTAAAATGAGGAAAGAAACGAGAAAGCCCATATATTTTTTGCTCCATGTTCGTTACACTATACCTCCTGGTATTTATAACATGACGATAGAGGAATCAAACGTCGGAAATAAGATTCTTAGAACATATAGTATATACACAAGCTTAATCTGACAACGGAAAGCGTTGAAACGTTGTGCCATATGCAATTATATAGCATTGATCAGAAAACAACAGACTTACCCATTCTCTTTTCAACATTAGAAAGGTAAAACGTAGCAATGGAAAAGTCGGAATTTTCAGAAATTTTCTCAGGGTTCTCTCGCTTCTCTGGTTTCATTCCAGCAGCTCTCTCCTCCCTCTTCATCGATTAATTCAGATATTTCTGGTTAACACCCATAGATGCACTTATGTAACTGAGTTGGTCTCTACCCATCTTACCAGGCCTTGAGCTGTTGGAAGAAATTCTATAGCTGGAACTCGGGTTATTGCCCTGGACTTAATACATTGCGGAGAGGCGGTACCGGTACTTCTTGGGTGTTGACAATACTGATCCGACGGGAGTAGCGGAGAAGGGGATCTCTTTGACATTAGCATGACACATTTTAACATATTTAATAGAAATTTAAGCATGTTCGTAATATCCACGCCATCATTCTGTCCCTGCATACTTCCAAGTTTCTTGACTTCGTGTAAAGGACAGGCGATTACTCCCTCTCTTTGTCTCCTATATGAAAACATCACTGTCACACCTAAATACCTTGTTTATCGTTTTAGATTACTGGATTCTCAGCAATCGTAACATATCTTCATCCTATCAGTACCACACATCAGGCATTTCTGTATTTAGTCGCTTTCTCAGTAGCCATCTCTCGGTTTTGAAACTCATTATCAAAAGGTATCAGGAATAACCGAAGTCTACCTACCCTCATATCTATGTTATTGATATGTTTATTTATAAGCGGCGTCTCAACTTTAATTTTGTTCAGGTTTATGATTGGTATCCATATCTAAGAATGCTATAGAATGCCTTTGTCATGCATTTAATAATGAATGTTCAGTCCATTTGTGTATTCTGTTCTTACTATGTATACATGTAGTATTTTACATGATATTAATAGCTGTTTTTGTTACATGTATTTCATAACGTCTAATGTTAGTTAAATTCCTCACATATACAAAATTTTATATGTATATATATATGAGCATAAGTCCGAATGTGCTTTATGTCCTTGTGGAGCCCCTTTTCTACCCCTGTACCAGATAGCGAATATTAAAAAACATAATTGTGCAGAAAATCATATGAAATGCTCAAAATGTCCTCCACGGATGCACCCATCAACCTATCGTCCCATAACTCCCTGATGCGCTGATGCACTGTCTGTCTACACCTTCGGCTAATTCATAGATCATATGAGCATCTGCCAACTCCACATTTGAATACCTCATTTTACTGTGCCTAAAACGAGATTCTTAAACACACAGAACTGACACTACGTGCTCGGTGCTACGCCAAGCAATGAAGTAAGTAGTATAACAAGCAGACTATTTAGTGCAAAACGGCTACAATAGCAGTGAATCTAGGAACAAAGAGTACTTGCAACATCCCACCCCATTTAACCATAGGTCAAAGTGAATGTTTACCCACTGTATATATACCGATCTGTTGTAGGATTATTGCCACAAGACAGCTATTCTGGCATTCTAAACTTGCATATCACATCCTGTAAGCGTTGTAGACAAAGGGCTCTAACAAGGAAATAAAAACATTTGCGGACCCTTGTCATATAACATATTTGTACCCTATATATCCAAGGAATGTTTCCCCAACATTTTGACTTACCTTTTTGTTATATCAAAAGTGTTATCAATTTATATTTTCCTCGCTCTTATATTGTATTTTACGTATGTATTCATTACTTTGCGTTATTTTAACCAGTTGCGTATAAAGTCGTTCATATATTCACTTGTGAATGCTTAACACGGGAGAAAAGTTTCATATAAAACAGCATTAAAGGCTAATACATCGCTAATGAAAGTGCTCATATTTGAAATAATTTTGTAGTAATAGCTTGAAAAGTTAACAAATTGCAATACGCACTATAAAACAATGGCAATAAAACATCCCCATGAACAATAAAGAATTAAATTACACTGCACAAAAAGCAAGATAATAAAATATGCGCTGAAAGCATAATAAAATAGTACATAATGTCCACATATATCTGCATAAGCAACAGCAGTAGAAACAATGTGAGCATAAAATTAAATGGTTGTATAATTAAAACACTATGTAGGAATCTAAAACTCGGCAATGCTTACATACAAAAAAAAATTAAATTTAAATTGCAATGGCAGTCATTACTACCAACTTTATAAAATTCTGTGCTCATAATTAGATAAAACATCGCTATACTGGAACCATTGCAATAATAACTGCGTTACATTAATGATCTAGCAAGAATTATTGCCGATATTTTATTTACTTTGAAGTATTGTCATGTTTTTAGTTATGTGAATTTATTTAATTAAGTTATCTGGCATGTAAAAACGAGAAAATCCATGTATATTTAAATTATATTGATTTATTTGATTCTTGTTTGACAGTATTTAATTAAGTTCACTGGTTTATTTTTAAGTATTTTGCTCTAAATAATAATTATAATTTCCACATTGTTCACTCAACCAGATAATCGCAGTTAATAAATGCATGTATACATATCGCCACAAGCCATGGCTGCATTAAAGGCACAATATTAACCTCTTATGATCTGCTACTAGGTCAGAAATAAGACAAATGTTTTATTTTTTTGAAAAAAAATGTAATTATTATACGTCTAGAATTCGAGGTTATTATAGTAATAATAAAGTAATAATTGTATATCATTAATTTTAAAAGAGTAATATTTAGTTTATGTAAGTTATTATTTACTTGGTTATATTTTTAAACATTAGAATAATTTATAGAGGACGGGTCGAGTTTTATAAGACTATCGTATCCATCGAGTGTCCAGGATACTTTATATTAAATAATGGCTCTCAGGGACACCATAAGGGGATATTGTTGATTCGAATACCGCCGAAAGTTCAACAATTGCCGTTTTAGCGAATTCCGAAGGAATGTAACCATATATATGCGTTAATACTCTAGCGGTTGCAATTTTTTTTTCTCAACGAAACTTGGCACATAGCCATCAATTAATAAACCAGTTGTTAAGTTCGTTAACCAGCAAAGTTGGACCATTGGAGTGGTGATTAATCCAACGCGAAAAATTAAAAAAAAAAAAAATAATGGAAAATCACTATAGGGGCAGTGATTTTTTTTATCTTTCTCAACGAAAATCGCTATATTTCTTTAAAATAAATTGTTAAAAGTAGTTTTCGAAATCAGGGCAATTTGGCTAATAGGAGTATGGATATAGCTGAAAAACGAGCGAAATGTAAAAATCACTCAAGCGCTTGCAATTTAATTTTTTTTTTCAAGAAAACTCGTATATGCCATTAAAATAAAATAAGAACAATAGTTTCTAAAAATAAAGGAAATCGGTTCATTAGGAGTGCGGGGGTGACCTGAAATTTAAAATTTTAAAATCCCTCACAGCAAAATTCGGTAAATACAAAATAAGAGAAATTTAATTTCTGAAAATTGGGGAAATTGGATCATTAGGAGCAGGGGTATACTTAAAAACCGAATTTTAAAAAGCGCTCTTGCGTTTAATTTTCTATATATTGTTTTAAAATAAAAGGATAAATTAATTCAGCATATAAACTGTATTTATAACGATGTTCTATTTTATATTTAATAAAAGCATCGTTGTGAAGATAGCAAATGTGAAATATTAATCTAATATGTGTTTGAGAATTATATTTGTATGTAAGAGCGCTCTGTAATAACCTCCAGAAAACGTTTCTGTTACATGTTTTTACAACAATAACATTTAAATTACATTATAAAGCCAATGAAAATCCATGAAACGTTCGATATTTTATTATTGATTATGTATATATTTGGTTAGTACATTGTAATTGTTTTTAAACAGTAGCCTGTTTTTGTTTTGTTTAAACATTTGACAACTTAAATACAAAATGTAGCTCGAAACGTTCTGTTATTTCCCTACTTTAGTGAATGTAGTTTGATATCAAGAACTCATTTCATAAAAATGCTTGTATTTAAAAATGTTTAAAAATACCCATACAGTATAGTTTTGTTCTAAAAAAACGGTTCTCTTTTGTGATACTTATAGATTGCAAGAATTCTAATTTTGTTCCTCTAATACCGCACAGTAACGTTATATCTTATTTCATTAATTAAATAATAATTAATTAATTTACGCAACTGTTTCGTGAAGTGGACTTTTTGTTAGTGATGACAAACTTTAATGTACGGTAATAATTAAAACCTCAAATATTTTTCAACATTGAGGAGATTATAGGCTCCTAATATCCCATTCCTAGCGCCCAATTCATTAATTTATTTCGATGAATTCTGTTCTTTTGTTTCGTTGATACAACTCTAAAAAAGGATTCCATCATTGAAAGAACTGTCCCTACCGGTGGGTGTGCTAGAAGACTTCTAGTTGATTTTCCGCTGTGCACATCGAATAGATGGCAGCATAACAATTTCCTGAGGAAACAAACTCGGTAGATGAGATATACGGAACGCCTAGTTGACACACTCGCTTACCAAACAAGGCTACCTGGATGTTAGTAATGAGAGGAAAGAGGAAAAGCAAACAGCAGAGGGGAACTGTAATCCGATGCGGTTTGGAGCCAGTATTTCGGGCACCTGACTGTAGTCAGCGGGGGTACTTGCATATTTCTCGGACTGTCAGTTCCCATTCACATGGTTAACCAATTCCGATCCCTTCCCTTACTCTCGACAGCATCGTTCTCTGTTCCGTTTTCCCATTCCGTTGCCATATTAATGTAGATTTCCCCACAGAGCTGACTGCCTACCTACCCAAAAGATAAGGTAATGGTGAAAAATGTAGACTTCGACCGTAATCGATACGTCGTAGCCCTTACTTCCTTTCAGCTCCCTACCCTCGAAACTAGATCTCTAGAGGTATTGCCTTATCGTACACCTTAGGCATCCACGCCCTTCTGTTGATCCCGTATAGAAATGAAATTGCATAATTCTAAAATAAACGTAGAGAATTGCTTTAAGAAATCCAAAGACATTTGGAAAAAAAATGTAATAGCATGATAAACTAAAGCAGAATACAATTACCAAACTTTATAAAAAATTCTGCTGGATAAAAATTAGTTTGGATTCCAGGAGACTCATTTTATACATTATACAACAACAGCAAACATTAATATTGCAGCAGAATCCAATGCAAACTCATCTACAGTTCATTAGAAAACCATTTTGTAAAGAAAAAATAGATATTGAAATATTAAGGCGGTTGCTTTGGCAACTATTCATTATAAATGCTCTCAATATATATACACAGTTGTCTAGTTGTCTAGCATTTCATGTTGACTTCTATGCTCTCAGCTAATCTATCACATTTGTTATGTACATGGTAACAGTCAAGCAAACTACTTGGCAAAAAAGGGCACAAATAAGCCAAATAGCATCAAGAGCAACATCTTAACATTTAATTAAATTCTGCATGAAGAGTACACAAAACTGTAGTAAAAATAAGATCAAACGAGCAGAAATATTATGACTGGGGAGCTGATTTTTATAAGGTAAACATTTAAAGAATGATAACGTTTATCAAAATATGAAGTTTTATATAATAAAAATGTAAAACAAGACACATGTACCAAAACACAGCAATATGTTTGTGAAAATACTGAAACATTTTCGTTATCTTCACTTTAAATAGCCTCTTTCATTATAGCTCATTTACATTTATGCAGAAAAATATTTATTTACACAAGAATGAGAGTATAATAAGAGCACGTTTATATATATTCATTAGTTATAGGTGAATATTAACTATTCCCTAAGAATGCAGTGAACAAATTATGCATAGAGAATGATAGGTATTTTTTGCCTTTTTTCCAAGCATAGTACAAATAAAACCAGTGAAAAAAGTTTTAAATTTAAAAAACTCAATTAAACTACAAAAGGTATATTAGCTAAGTATTCCCTTAACATTATTTTAAAATCCATGTAATTTGTAACATTAAAAATTCAATAGATAGTTTGTTAATACTTTTAGTTGTGAGAATTGCAAAATTCTACAGTATTATAATTACAAATACGTAAATTATTCCTTTACCCCATAAAATAATTGTCCACTTCTCTATTTGAGATAAATGGTCCTGAATTTTCTTATAAAAATAGCTGCAATGTACACTTTGGGACAAAAAAACCCGGACATTTTTATATTTGCTTGCCATAAAATATTATGTTAGGCATTTGTCGTCATGAAGACTGTAGGCTATATTGAATGTTTTGTGTGTGTGTATAACCTTTGTAACCGAATATTCCAATTACGCGTAGAAAGTCTCAGATACAACGAATTTGTCTGTCAAACGCCAGTAACTGTAAGTATTTTTTATTCCCTAAAAACATTTCTCAGCAGTACCTAGATTTAAGATCAAAAACTACCCTTTGTGATCTCTAATGTATTAACTCTAAACATCACTAGCAATGCCAAGTATCTTGTATGATAAAACAGATTTCGGTATAATAAAATAAAAAAATATTAATTTATTAGTAATAAGGTTTTTAAACATCTAATAATGAAGCATGCTTTATTGAATATATTACACATAAAATCTATATGAGTCTTCCAGGGTAAATAACTGTCTAAGGTAATCCTTTGTCATTGTAGAATATAAGTTAAATTATTGCAATTAAAAGACAAACGAAATGATCTCTTACTGTTAAAGCATAATCAAGCAGTTGTATCTACATTTACTGTTAAATTATTAATAATTCTTCATCAACGTTTATATTAATTTACAAATTTTATGGAAATTATCTCTGAACAAAACCTTTTACTGAGAAAATGATATTTCAGTATCACAGGAAATCACCTTTGCATATTTAATGAAAATTATACCGATTTTTGTCCAACAGAGTTCTATGTTTGTCTTTAAGATCTTCTGAACTGAGTAACACTCAAATTAGTTTCAACGACCTGTACCTACGTAACTTATTTAAACAACATATTTGTAGGTGTTTCCAGTTGTTTATGGAATCACAAAAAGCTTAAATATGCAAATATGAACGAAGGATTATTTTTAAACAACAATCCTTTCGTAAACTGTGATATATTTTGATAGTCGGCTCATTGATTTTTTTTTTTTTTGTTGTCCAACTCGAGTATAATGAACCCAAAGCTTAAAATTATTTTTAAATTACAGAAAACATTAATCCATCCTAGTGTTTGACTACAGGCAAAAGGGGTATGAAAAGTGTACATTTTTCTGTTTGAAGTTCATTACATAAAACTTTTCCCTTCATTTGATACCAGCCTATTCACCCATTTATACACATCTACAAACTATTTCTACGAGACTGTTAAAAAAAGGAATGATAATAATTTTTTACAGACATACTTTCTATTGCTAAATTTAACGTTAAATATTTTGTTACTTAAAAAGTAATGTGCACATGGTTCTAGTTTCATTGTTGTTACTTCCGGTTCCCGCCTGTCAGAGGAATGGGAGTTGAGACATGTTCACTTCACCTACAGCAAAATGTAGGTGCCCAGAGACGAACAATATGCTTGTCTACCTTTGTCTTAAGAATTAATACTCAGCAATGCAACGTTATATAAGGATTATGAAAAGTTTTGTCTTTTCCATAGCATAGCTTGAATATGGTTTAAGATGTATATAGAGGAGAAGCAATCAATTTCAAAGGAAGTTGAACCCAGTCCTCCGTTTCTTCTCTAATGAGAACACATCATTGCTGTCATTGTGAGAATTACATTAACATCACATTAAGCAATTCAGAAAAAAATATTAGAAAAAGTGGAACAAGAGACGTGTTTATGTGCAGTAGCTCCCAAGACTGCTGATTTCCAAACAAACGGACAGTTGATGATGTTACAGAATTTGTTTCAAAGGTGATCCAACTTGCCTACATCATTTCAACCCTGCACACGCAATACAACAATCTGGATGCTGCACCACGATAATCACAAATATTGCCGAATAGCTCATAAAAATTAATGTGAACTGTCACTAACCCTCCCTATTGTTCAGATTTAGCCCTGTAAACTCTTTCTTTTTCCCCCATATTGAAGAGGCACCCTCATAGGAGGCATTTTCTATCATCAGAGGTGAAGACTGCAGAAGTGATTCAGAAGAGCCTGTCAAAAAGTAATTCCAGCATGTGTTTTAAGGCTGGCGGGAACTCTGGGATAGGTACACTGCATGCAACGGGGGCTACTTTTAAAAAATCATCAAAGTTATAAAAATGAATAAAGATATATTGTTAAAAAGTGTATGATTATTCTTTACTGACCTTCAAACAATGATAGAATAATTTATTCTAAACAAAGTAAAAATAGTAACAAATAACAGAATAAATTAGGGTATTAAATAAAAGTATCTAAAGATTAATTCATATATTATATGAATTAATCTTATATTATTAATATATATTTTTCTGAAAAAACATTTTCATTGAAAATATGTGTTTTATGTGGAATATTATTTTTGTTTATGATGGTGATTGTACGTTCAGAGTTTTAAACTGTATTAGAGACATTTATCTTTACATAAATGCGCACCGTAAAAATGACTGAACAGAAGGCATAACTTAGTGCCGCTTTAACATGTAACTGGACACGACATTTTCATCGTTTCCAAATGTTACCATAACACTTTTGAATTCTTATGAACCCCACGAAGAAATGAACAGAAACCATCTCTACACACTAGAGTCTGAAGCTTAGTAAAGGATTTGCGTCTACCTACCAGTTTTTTAAAAAATAATAAACTTTATATATAACAGAAATAATTTACATAATTACCTGTATATGTCACGCCAGCAGAGCATTTACCCCAGTAAGAATAAAGAATTTCCCTAAATTGTTTATAGATCGCAACTATTCTATAAGCTCGACAGAAGTGAATAAAGTTTATCAGCAGTCTACAACCCAACACCAATTACTATGTTTTAATGAATATTAGCAAAAACAAAAAAATAATAGTAGTTTAGTGCTCACGTTTTTATTATAGTTCACTCGAAGTTTCATTTGTTTATAATTTCTGTCGTACGTGAAAATAGTTTTACTGTTAATTTTTAGCCATTACAATTCCATATTCTAGCGTATCTAATTTCTTATTTATTAAGGAGGAAGTATGTCTAGAATTGCTCAGAGCCTATTGACAAATAATGTTCAATAGCTTTCTAAGTAAAAAGTTTCTGTACAAAGTCAACAATTTTATCGAAAGCTTTATGTAAAAATTTTAGTTCTTGGTTCAGTTTACGTTTAGTTATTAAAGTGTGTGCACCTGATATCTGAGTTCACACTACAAGCTCTTTCAAATATCCCAATCTAGAACTGTGACCATGCGGGTCAAGAAATGCCTTCAAATCTCCCTTTTCAGTGTGAGAAGTAGATCCATCATGCTGGAAGTGAACATCGAGGAAATACCAAGTGCTTCAAAAAGTGTAAAGCAAAAAACGTGAGTATATAAGGAACATAAAAGTATGAGGGTCCATTTTTTAATTTTTTCACTTCACAAGGAAAGTGTAGTGGTTTTTGTTGCAAATTTTAAGAGTTTACCGCCGCCAAGAGGAGCAGATCAAATGGTGATTGAAGACATCACAATAGTCACATTGATTGAGCATTGTGTGCAACACATCACTCGCGTTAGAACCGAGGATATGTATCGGACGGGTTACATCCGGGAGGTTTCGGGTTCAAATCCTGACCTTGGTTATTTTCGCGGTTCCTTTGGTCGCTTAGCCGAATCCTGGTATGGATCATTCCTTTTCATGAGTTTTTAGCTCTTAAATGCACCTTATTAAATTATTTTGGTTCTACTATTTGGTAGAAAGTGGCTTGCTCTTTGGACATGTTTCTGCAACGTCATGGAAGGGGCTTTTTTCTGAGGGTCTAAAACTCCTTGGAGATGGGGCTTCGGGATACTCTATCTGGAAACATTGTTACAAAAACCGTCTACGTTCGTGCGTACCTCATCTTTTTTCCAGGAGTAGGTGCCACTAGGGCGTAATCATAAACGACCAGCCTTGAGCACGACTAAAGTACCGGAAATTTATTTTATCCAATCCACTTATATTATAAATTTTCTGGAGGAAACAGTTTTTGGATATCTGCATCTCCGTCTGCGTCTTACATATTCTCTCTAATAAAGAGGGATGAGCAAATGTTTTCCAGTTGAGCAAGGCGGATTAAGCTAGAAAGATTCCTGATCTATTTGATTGTGTCAATATCTTAGTTGCAGGAAATGCTCGGAATACTATGATTTAATCTTGCATAATACCAATATTTTAAAACTTAGACATGCACTTTGCAAAACATCTAATTCCTAATTTCTTCCTCGCACTTGGTTGAGTCTGAATGTGGAATAGTTTTATTTGAAGTTCTCCTCATGATTAATGGAGTTGAAGGGGGAAAGTTCAAAAATATATGTAAGTAATCTCAGGCCATCCTGTGTTATCCTTACATATTCAAAGTGTTAATTCTAACACTTGCTGGAATTCTCATGGACCAGTAGAAATGCACAACCACCACTAATCCCACCCTCCATGGTATTATGGCTACAACCGCCACCTAACGAACATGCTTTAAAATATCAATGGTACTCTCTAGATGCCAGTAACTAGTTTGATTACATTTACCAACAGTTTTGTGTGTAAGTCCCAACTTTATATATGTCTGTTGCAATTGGCACATAATAATTATTTGTAATCGGTTTAGGTTTCTTATCATTTAACCCCACATATCTCGTAAGTTAATTACTAACTTTAATTACTGTGAAAAGTTTTAATATCTTAAAATCGAGAAAATTTGTCCAAAACGGCTTACAAACTACACACGAAGACTCCCATTAAAACATGAGTCGTAGTTGAACACTACGTATAGGATTTCCAGATTTGTCCTTACCGCACGCACAGTGTTTTGCATCTCGGTAGCTGGACATGCTACAGCCGGTCGTGTCTGTACTTGGAAGGGAGTATTTTGGTGGAACTACATCTTGTCTAAAAAGAACACAAGCTGTAGGTCGTTATACCCTCATTCACTGATGAAAGAAACCACTCACAATAATGCACACATCCTACGGGATCACTTTGTTGTATACAATGAACATGTTTACACTTGTAAGATTTGAATTTTAACAAATTTGTTGCTGTATGTGCTTAAGGCACTGAAACCCTAACTTGTTGCACTTATTTCGGTAGTGATTTTGTTGGCAAACGTTTAAGATGTGTCTCCTCTTAAAACTAAAAGTCTTCTTTTATAATGAATCAACAGTATCAAATTTATTCACAAGATGACCCGAAGAGCTGATTCCTATTTATAACAACATTTACACACAAAGTAAATAAAGCTCTATAGACAGCTGATTTTCTATCTTCGTCAACGAATGTAGGTAGACTGGTGACAACTCAGAAGTTCAAAGACGGGCAGGTCAGCAGTCGTGAGTGAAGAGGGGAGCCGACCTTGGCGGAGACACAAAACCCGATCGAGCGGTGAAATATTCTGGAAGCCTGGTGTTTCCTTAAAGATACGTTAAAATGACATACAAACGTTAAAAACTTCTTTCCAAGTTAAGGGTATTATTATTATTATTATTATTATTATTATTATTATTATTATTATTATTATTATTATTATTTTAGCCCAAAAGTGATACTCTTTCTGGGGAAAAGCTCGTTTCAATATTCCAATGACTTTTCCTTTATTTTTCTAGGGATTTCGGCAAGTTAAATGCAGGTCTAAAATTGGATTCAAGATCCATTTATGACTGTCATAATTGCTTGAGTTTCTTGGGTATTACTAAAACCGTTTAAAATTCTGTAAATGTATTGCAAATCCGAAAATATAAATATATACAGAGTGTGCACAAATTATTATGGCGGCTTTAAACTTTTTTTCCCTCTGTGGTATACAATATAATTTTTAATTTTAATAATAACTTAAATTGAAGAAAAGCTGTGAAAGTTACCATTACACAAATTACAAATCTTCAATGTGGAATCCATTTGTGACACGACATGCATCCAGCTTGTAATCCATTTCTTGCCATGCTGATGTCTGCATGTCTGGTGTAACTGATCCAACTGCTGTAACTCACGTAGGTCTGCAGGTAGCGCTAGCATGTGTACACGATATTTACATGCTCCCACAAGAAAAAAATCACAATAGAGTCTGGGGACCTCAGAGGCCAACGGAGAAAAGCCAAGGCGTACAGACCATAACAACCAATCTAACATGGGGAAGGAGCCTTTAGCAATTGCAGACGATATGGTCTCTATTGGAAATTTTTTCTTAACACCTTCCACAGTCATTATTGGAATGGTTAGTTCTCGCCCGCCCCTCAGAATTCTTAGAACTGGGCGCGAAAACTGTTTTGACTCTCTACACATTCTCATCTGACACACGCGGTCGTCCGTTGCTCTTTTCTTTACATAGACACCCCGTAGTTCGGGTCTGATTGTATCACATACGAATGTTGTTACCAGAAAGGGCGTTAAGACCAAATGTTCGCCTATACGCTCTCTGGACTGAATTATGCTTCGCGATTTTCAAGACATAAAAAGGTTTTTGCATCGAGAGTTGTCTTATTTTATTTATTTCATTACCACGGCTACAAAACAAAACCTACGCGTGTAGAATTGAAACTTCCACAGTTACTCTTCAATTTAATTTATGATTCAAAATTATTTTGTATACCGCAGATAAAAAAAAATTAAGTTTAAAAACGCTATAATTATTTATGTAGATACTCAGAATTTGCCGCATCATTCATAGCTAAAATTTCTGTGATTTTTTGAAAACACCGAAATGAGTTTAATTACTTTTGTCAAGTGATATCGACCAGCAATTAAGTTTCTGATGTAAATCCGTTTGCTTTATCTCTGCTATTATTTTATTAACATCTCGGAACACAACTACTTAAAGTGTTTGAGTCTGTTAGAACGCCAGGCTAAGAAGCCAAAGAGAATTGGAAAATAGGTATGGACATTCCGATTTCTCGTGCTGCAGGTTAATTAAAAGTTTTGCTCTTAACTGGAAAACCGTTTTAATACGCTCCTCTTGAAAGCCGTCTCCCTTTCAGGGAGTCAGGTACCTCTTTCCCTTAACCGCCTGCTCGTAGAAAAATCAGAGCGATTATGCATCTTGCGCTAATCGCACAACGAACTTCAATCTTCTGTCATAAAGATTGTTTTCTTGTATGCAAATTGGATTTTCACAACATCAACATCGAGTTTTTCTTCAATTTAATTTATGATTCAATTATATTGTATACCGCAGAGAAAAAATATAAGTTTAAAGCCGCTATAATTTTGGTGGAACCACGCCCCGTCTGAAAACTCTTTAATCACTGATGAAAGAAACCACTCACAATAACGCACACATGCATGGGATCATCTTGTGGTAGTCAATGGATACGTGTGTATTTGTAAAGTTTAATTTTTAGCAATTTTGTTGTTATATATACAGAAGACAATGGAACCCCAACTTGTTGGACTAATTTCGGTAGAGATTTTGTTGGCGGACGTTCAAGATTTGCACCAATATCATCTAATTTGTCTTCTGTTAAAAATGCACATTTTTCTTGATTTGCAATGAACCCTTAGTATTAATTTATTCATAATTGCAGTTCTGTAATATATTCCTCACAAATGCAACGGCTGGTTCGTATTTATAATAGCATTTACACACCAAAATACGTTGCTCGTATGTCTTCGCAAACGAATGCAGACTGGAGACTGCTCGGAAGTTCAAGGACAGGCAGGCAAGCAGGTGGCAGTGGGGAGGGGAACCGTCCTTGGCCAAGATTCAAAACCCCGTGTGAGAGGCGAGGACGTGCGCTGGAAGCTGGGTAATCATGATATTTGGCTACGGTCTTGTTGTGCCATGGATTTCGCAGATTTTTCGTTATTTTATAATGTATGAACCCTGTTCAGGACAAACAAAAAAAAAAAAAAAACAAAAAACAAAAACAAAAACAAAAACAAAAATTGAAAAATTGAAAAACAGCGCGTATGAATGCAGTCGATCATAAATATAGAAAACTGCAATAATTTGTGCTAATTTAAGTTCCCTGCTAGTTATTTGACGCGGTATTAAAAATCAAAGTTTCAGGCCATCTTGTTCTATCAGAGCTTTGCTTACTCAAATCCTCTTTCTGAACTTCGTTATTCTGACTGGATACTTCTGATGAGAAATAGTGTTGAAATTACTCTGAAATGAATGCAAGATGATACCAGGTGATCAAATTAAATATCCTATTGGACGACAAATAAAAGGGATTTGAAGATGCGCTTTCAAGCAAAACTGGGGCAAATATTCTCAATGTTTTTGATTCTGTCGAGCAGTATTCAGATTTGTTACAAGTTGTACAATTGTTTTTCTTTATACCTGGATATAATACGAATATTGAAGGAGTATTTTATATTACAAATTCCCTGAGTAAATGTAATTCTACAGAAAGAGGATTATATGTAAACGTATGTACATTATGGAAACTTTCACAAAGATATCCTTTCTTCTGTACACAGTTAGGAGAACTATTTGGTATTGACACAAATGCTAAGAGACCTGCTGTTGAGATAAATAGTGAATTAAAGTCTTGCACAGCCGATTAAGGGCAAATACTCTACACAAGGTAGGGATAGCACTAAATTTTACTCACTTGGTGAGTTAGTTCAAGTAAATCAGCTCTACACTAACGCAATTAAGAACTAAATACGCTATTTACATATACGCTTAACTTCACCTGAACATATACACTATCAGGTCCTTTTAAGACCTCTACAGGTCTCTCCACAGGTCCTATTTATGGCTACTCTTGACCACTGGGTGCCTGCTATGGTCTTGAAGAAGCATGGCCATCAAAAACTACATACCTCCTCTTCTTCTTTAGGACTAAGGTTCTCTAATTGTGGTCGCAAATGACCATCTGCCCTTTTGACGCCCCACGACATGATCACCCTATCAGCATTTGAGAGAGTGGGTTTCTTCTTAAAATCTTTCAGGCCTGTCCGTTTTCTCAGGCCGATATTGCACGCTCTGTCTCAAAGTCAGACTCCTAGCACCTTCCTCTTCATTTTTTCTGGCACACTTTCATTATATTAATGGTCCTGTTTGTTAGGCAACCATACATGAGTTTTGGACACACACAGCGTTCCAGAGTTATCTTTTGCTGTGGGTTTGTGTCCTGTAGGTTGAAATTAAGATACATACATAGTTACATACAAATATAATCCTCACACCCAGATTAATATTTAACATTTGCTATCTTCACGACGTTACTTTTGTTAAATATAAAAATATACCTCGAGATATATTTCGGTTTTCAAGTACACCTTTACTCCATATAGTTAAATTTTCCTAATTTTCAGAAATTATTTTTCTTATCTACTTAAATTGTGTATGCCGATTTTGTTGTGAAGCAACAAATATTGATGCCGCTAGAGCAATTTTTAAATTTTTGGTAACCCCCCTCCAAATGCTCCGATTTTCCTAATTTTTCAGGAACTATTTTTCTTATTCTATTTAAATGGCATATACGGCGTTTCGTTGCGGAAAATCATATATTGATGTCATTAGAGCAATTTTTAAATTTTGAGTCTCAGGTAAACCGCTTTTCCTAACAGTCCGATTTCATTGCTTTTACGTTATTTCAATTGCATATATCGAGTTTCCTTTAAAATCGTTTAAAATTGCAGCCGCTAGAATGATTTTTAAATTTCGCTTTAACCCCCAAAAGTTTTTCTGGTATACCTAAACTCCGAGTGGCCCAATTACCATGTTTTTCAAAATTTCGAAAACTATTTTATAAATTATTTTTAAAGATTTTCACTGAATTTCGTTGATATAAAACAAAAATTGCGGCCGCTAGAGCGATTTTTCAATTTTTTTTTTTTTTTTAAATTTTCGCTGTAGATTAACTCCCCTCCCGCAATGGTCCAATTTTTCTGGTTAATGAATTCTACTAATCGTTTGTTAATTGATTACTATGTGCCGAGTTCCGTTATGAAAGACCCAATGTTACGACCGATAGAGCGTTAAAACAAACGCATATATATATATATATATATATATATATATATATATATATATAAATAAATAAATAAAACTGACGATTTTTATATGATTGTTTTGAGTTTGTCAATGCCTAGTAGGCACGATCAATGCAGATTTGGATAGATTAGTAAAATATCTTTTCATTGGTATAACCAAAAATGCTTATTCAGAATGCGCTAAAAATGTTTAAAAATACACACTCAGTACACCTTTGTTTTATCATTGGTCATATGTTTTATTTAACCAATAGCATACCATTAATTCTTCATGTTTAATCTCAATAATTTATTATTATTATTATTATTATTATTATTATTATTATTATTATTATTATTATTATTCTAAAATATGGTTTCTCTGTTGTAATACCTATAGATTGCAAGAATTCTAATTTTGTTCCCCTAATACCACCCAGTAATATTTATTTAATTTCTTTAATTAATAAGGCAATTATGTGGATTTCATATTCATTTTTAAAGTTACTCTACTAGGTGAATAGTTCCCTTATTAATGCAGCTCCTGCGTGACGGACTTTTGTAGTTCGATGTATGCACACTCATTGTTATTAAAATATTTGCACATATCACGCTGCATGAATTTCTGCCCTTAACTTTACGTAATATTGCTACTGATCTACATTTCCCTCTGGTAACTTAAAGGATCTTCCAGAAGCGACGGCCCTGTTTTAGTCAAGTTTCTGAAATAGCCACAACGCGGTAGTTACTTGCTGGGCATCGACGATCTCCGGGGGAACATGTGGAAATATATTGATGTTAAATAGCTCTGACACGAGGAACGACAAGCTAGCGCAATTTATCGAGATTTATAGACTTCGAAACTAGTAATTTTATGGTATTTATTCTATCCATAAGTTTTGCTTCGGAATATATTTTCTTCAAAAGGAATTTTATATATATTCTATTAAACGTTTGCAAAGCTCTTTCGTGCATCTTTTGTAGTCTAATTTAATGTTATATTAAGGAAACTAAATGTTCATTTTATATTAGAGGGCTATTTGATAACTAAGGTAAATAAATAAATTTTAATTTAGCTTAGTTCTAAAGTAATTTTCGTTTATTTCGAAACACTTTGCCCAATGTATTTCAAAAGTCGTTATACTTTCTTTACAAGACTACTTAACAATGTCTGCAAAATAGCATTCACCTATAATTTCATTTCATTTCATTTCACAGTTTTAATTTTTTTTTTTTTTTTTTTTTTTTTTTTTTTTTTGAGATTTGTAGCTGCTCATAGCTACAAGCTGAATTGGTACATTTAAAATGCGTGATATTTGTTTGTCTTCATTTTATTTTATTACAGATGAGTAATAACATTTTATTAATGCAGTTAGTGATACGAATATCTCTACAGCTGCGTAATTAAACGCAATCAAAGTAAATAATGTTGTAATTACTCTTTAAGTTTATTTCCTATGTAAGAAAGACGCAGATGTTGTAGATGGAAAAAATTTCTGGTGAACTTTGCCTAGGCAGCCGTCCTGGGAAACAAGGCCATAAAAATCACAACAGTGGAAAAGGGACAGCCTTCCAGAGACCAAACAAAAGGGTTCTTAAAAGGCTAGTACTTTCCCTCTTGCCACACGAACAAAACTCTTCGTGAGAAATGTAACTGACAGCTGGCAGAGGCCACGAACCTCTGTAGGAGTCGTCTCTTTAAACTTTAATAGCCAAGCCAATCGCCCGACTCGTATTTCTAATATACGAGTATAACGAATGTTGGGAAAAGAGTGTGGAGGCATCCAATTGCTAATAGTCTTATGAAAATGGCGTCAAATCTAGCGTGGGTAGCGGTCAACGAATCTAGATTTGTATTGCATATATAAAGGAGCCTTCGCCCCATTTTGGCAGTGTAGTCAAGTAGTCAAGTTGCAGTCAGGTCAAGATTCGTTCATTCAACTTTCAAGTTTGGGCAGTCAAGTTTCGAGTTTGGGCGGTCCACGCCGCCGGTCAATGCAAGTGTTACGCTATTCACTTTCTAAGTTCAAAGCAACAAAGTTGTAGTTAAAGTACTTGCTAGTCAAGCTTTATTCCCTAATAACTTCACCTCAACTTCAACTAAAGCTGGCAAACATTCGACCAAAACTGCAGAGAAGTCAACGCTGTTTCACTTAACAAGATTTGAGGTCGTGTTATTGGTATTGTTCCTGACCTTTACGTTCGCATCGGCAGCCTAAGCGACGAGGTTCACCATCAACCATTAAAAGACACTAAAGTTAATAAATGGCAATTTCATCACACTTCGTGTCGAGTGCTCCTTCACATCTCATTAATTTCCATCTTAATCCCGTTGAGGTCCATCAACGATATACAGCGATAGACCTGCGAGACGGAGTCCCCAAGGAGATGTTGGCGATCGACGAGAAGCTCTTACGTCACCAATCTCAATGTCTACAAACTTTGGGGCCATTAGTGAGGGTTCATCCTAATACAGCCCGATTCCTGCCCTATCGCCCAACCTATTCCCTCAGATTTGGGAATATATTTAAATCAGAAGGAGCTAAATCTGCCCAGTAGACTGGATACTGGAACATTTAGTAAATTTCGTCATTGCACCTACAGATCCTTGAGACGGTGCTTTATTCTGTTGTAATTGACCATTTTCTTCAAAAATATGATCATTTTAATTGCATTGTTCAAAATGTGCAATATATTAAAACGAGATTCACAGTGAAGGTTTTTCTATGTTCTAAATTGCAAATTAAAATAACAACCTGTGAATTTCAAAACACCATACTCACGACTTTTCTTGCAGTTGATGTTGTCTTCGTTTTCTTCGGGAAAGTTCTAACTTTCTAACTATATCGACCGCCCCTTTTTTATGTATTCATATTTCATCAATTACAAACAGGGCAAAACTCCCCTTAGGTTACGTCTCTCAGCCGAGATGTCCATTTAGATAAAATTTTGGTTCCTGTGAGCATACACAGCAATCAGCTATGTCTCCTCTTACCTGATATTCACGCAAAGTGTGTAAACACCTTGAGGTCCCTGCTACGTTTAATATCTCACTTATCTTTAACCTTGGTTGTTAAAATTATTTTATAATTTTTCCAAATAATTTCTTCGGTTGCATTGTCTGTTGATTAACCACTGCGATGTTCGTCTTCACAGCTATTTCGAACGCGTTTAAATTCAACAACTGAAGTATCTACCGTTTTAAAGGAGAGACTGCGGTTTTGATCTGAGTGACTATTTTTTCTTTAAAAATATAGAATTAACTTCTTTTACTTTTAATAGAATTATGAATGAAGCATATGATGATTGATTTAAAAGTGAAATCTTATCAGAAAACGCAGTGGACACTATACATACACGTAACAAACAAAATGAATAGTATAATTTGTGTTTATAGTGCTGACAGTTTACGAATCATTCACGGTACTTATCGAACACTCTACAGCTTATGTTTGTGCTATTTTTTTTCCTCCTCAAAAGTCCAGGATTTGACAAATTGGTTCTTTCACATCTTAAATTCACTTAACTGGAGGAGGGGGTATTTTCTAGGAGAGTCTGCTAAAATCCGAAATTAGATGATAGAAATCTGCGTTGTGCTAAAGCAGGTTTGAGAAACTTCTTAAAGAGTATGAGGGTAGGTCCATAATCCATTAGTTTCCAGCCTCGATGATAAGCAGTATATCCTTTACAAAACCTTATCTAGTGTAATACTTTATCTGTTAAGTAAATAATTGCAGCTGCAACTTCCGCTCCGCTGTGTTCAGTTGCTCAGATATAGTGCAGGCTATATGTAGAAGATTGTGACATGTTCAGAATGGAGTATCGACCTGTTATTAAGTTCTTCACAAAACAAGGACTTACTCCGAATTAAATTAAACAGCACTTGTACGGTGTATATGGGGCAGCGTCCCCTTTATATTCTGTAGTAAAAGAATGGGCCAAACTTTTTGGAATGGGTCGAGAAAGCAGCGAAGACGAAGAACGGGCAGGTCGGCCCTTGGAGGTACTCACTCCTGAAAACATCGTTCTAGTGGAAGGAGAAATTATGGAAGACCGGTAGTTTGAAATAGCAGCAAGGTTGGGCCGTACTAAAACAACAGTCCTTCGAATTAATCATGAACATTTAATTTAGTACAAGATGGGTGCCTAGACTTCTTTCTTCAGTCCAAAAGCACCGAGTCATCTGTTGTCAGGCATTTTTTGGAGCTCTGCCGTGGCTACGAGAAAGAAGTTCTGCAAACCATTGTTACATGGAATGAAGCTATTGTCCTCTACTATGATCCCTTATCCCAAAGAAAATCAATGGAATGCCGTAAACCTGGCGAAGCACCGCACTCAGTCAACCAAGAAGATCATGGCCACAATCTTTTGGGACTGTGAAGGAATACTCTTCATTGACTTCAAGGAGAGGAACACCACAGTAAATGGGGTCTACTCTGTTGGCCTACAGTACAGACTACGTGCTTCCATCAAAGAGAAAAGGTGAGGAAAGCTGAATGGTGGTATGCGCCTTCTTCACACAACGCGCCTGTGCGCACAACTCTTGCTGCAAAAGAAGCTATGGAAAAAATATAGCTTCAAGGAGATGGATCATCCATCCTACAGTCAAGATCTAGCTCCTTCTGACTACTTTCTCTTCTCAAAATTCATGAAGGACCTTCAAGGAAGGAAATTAAAGGGTGACGAAGATTTGATAGGTGCTGTTTATGCCCATTTTACAGACAAGACTTCTGACTATTGGAGGGGGGGTTTTCAAGTGCTGATTCAAAGATGTGAGAAATGTATTGTTATCATACCTAGAAAATTGTAGAATAAGGCCGGAAACTTATGAATCTCCTCGTATGTTACAGCTGTAAACACCACGGGGTGGCCGAGGTCGGTAAGGTACATCCTCATGGTGAAGCTCGATTCCCAAGACTGTTCTTCCTGACTGAGACTTTTTCCAAGTTTTCCTCTGTCCTATATTAAACAACTAGTTACAGTGGAGATCAATAAGCAACAACTTGAACTTCAGCAAAAAAATCCAGCTTTGAAAAATATAGATTTTGAACCGATAAAAATAAAATAAAAAATAATAAGCATTAATCTTTAAAAATACTTGAAATTTATAGTAGTATTTCAAAAGTTTACCTCGTTTATTTAGCCCCTTCTAATATTTATTTTGTATGGTATTTTAAAAGTCGCTTCAGTGTTCATTTCCATTATAATATATGTTAAAAAGCGAAGTTATATCTCGAATCTCATACATTAATTGAGATACTCTCAGCAATACCTCCCTTATGATGTTAAAACACACTTCTATGAAATAATTTTTCATTTCACGCATAAGAAAAAAGTTATTTTGGGTCAACAAGATAAATGGAACCCCTGTATTACACAATAATTTTCTTAGTTTCATTACGATATTTGAAAACATTCAGTCTTTCTTTAACCGACTATGGTGCCTCAGTAGTAAAAAGGGGCGTTAAACACTAATAAATAAAAGTCTTTCCTCTAAAATGTGTAACATTTTTATATTAAAAAATTAAAATCCTCATTTCTTATGTTCTAAAATAGAACAATAAAACTATTTTCAATTCGAGTTTCGGGGTTGTAACTATTTTTTCAATGGGAAATTTTAATTTTTACCAAATAATACTAATTCTATTTCCTGTTTAGCAATGAACTGAAAATACACTGAGAAAATTAATGACATTTACTATACCATAGACAAAACAGATTTAATTTTATATATTATGGAGCGTTAAAGAATGAAATAAAGTTGATAAAAAGGCGGTTGTCGGTTTATTTCTATTAATCATAATAAAAAGCTAACAAAAGTGGACAAAACATAAACGTATGTTAACTTGAAATCTTACATGACTCCATGTGGAGAAATATTTTAAGTGAATTGTTTACATGCGTTATGTGGTAAACGTAGTTTATTTATGCATTAATAGGGCTCTTAGATATCATAAACTCTTGTGAAAATAAGAAATTTTATGCAAGGAAAATAAACCGCTTATCGAACTGCCCACTATCTCTGAAGAGTATTGTAGGCTAATGATCTAGCTTAGCTGTGGCTATTGTGAATATGGCAGGTATAACTTATTGTTTTAGTTTATTTTAACATTAAAGAAAGCTCACGGGCCAAAAAATATAATAAAAAAGCCGGAAGTGGTTTCATAGTCAAGCATGAGTAATATTAATCTTGGAAATGCAATAGGTGGGTATAGAAGGGAGAATAAGCGATTAAATATTTTATATCCATTTGACATAAACATATTAACCTAACTGGTAATGCTCTAGTTCTGTATGGTGCTGCAAATGTACCTATTCATTTGAATTTAACCGCTGCATAGGATGATATGGAATGCTTCGCTCATGTGGTTCATGCAGGTTAAGAGGATAGCGCCTTTTGGAGTCCTTTTTCGGTTGGATGATAAAATATATAGCATCCTGCTTTTCTGAACTCTGTTGCCACCTGGTATTTAAATTAAGCATTGTTTTAACTTTTATGTATACAGATTTTAAAATGAAATATCTCAGTTTACGAAAACTCTACAATTAATTGCAGTAAATGATTTTAAACAAAATATAATATTCGCTTGTTTGACTTGTCTGGTTGCTGTTAACGAAATATGAGTGGAGCTTCATTCATATATTGTAGGGAAGATGACTAGTTCGATTTAATTTTTTAAAAGATTTTGGCAGTTTGCTTTCAGGTTTAAAATTTAGCATTTGCTGTTATTAGAGATTATAATACATGTTTTTTTTTTCTTTCAGATATTAGGTCTTTCGACCTGTCACTATCTTATTGCCATCTGTTGCTGGATCTTCCTATGTTTCTTCAGTCTAAAGGTTGTTATTTATAAGGCTGATTTCGGCATACGATTGTCTTCTATTCTACGAATATACAGATATTTCTTATGTTTGTTTATATAGTTTATCTAATAATTATTTCTTATTTGCGTATTTTCCTGTCCCTTCTGCTATATCTTCTAATGGCCTTAGCAACTTCATTTCTGTTGTTTTGATTCTTTGTCTACGTATTCAATTTTCCTTTCCATAAGTGGGTACCGGAATTTTTATAAAATGTTTTTAGTGTATTTCAAATTTCGACTTATTGTTCCGCATATCGTTTGGCACATTTATAGATTTATTTCTAAATTATCGTATTAATAACTCAAAAACTAGATGATTGAAATGCTTCATATTTTCCATTATATTTCTATGTATTATACTTTTTATTTCTTCTGGATTGTTTCCTTTAAAGGATAGGCTTTTTTGTTTTTTCTATGGAGATATTTAAATTTTGTTGCTTATAAAATTTATTTAATTTATATATTGATGTTTATATTTGTTCTCAGTAATTTCTATAATTAGAATGTCGTCTGTAAAATAAAAGGTTAGATAATTAGTGTTTTTAAGTTTAGTTACATGCAAATATAATAAACGGTAAGATACTACCAAAAGTAGAAAACATATTGCTGGAAGAGCAGTGTGAATTCCGTAAAGGGAGGTATTTGTTGATACCATTTTTACAGTAAAATAAATGATGTAGAAACAAATAGAATACAATTTACCATTATACCTCCATTTTCTAGATAACGGGAATACATGTGATAAAGTAAATAGCTTCAAACAATGGAATATATTAAGAAAGTATATTAATTATTGCAATAAAGGCCTTATACGACCGAACAGAAAATAAAATTAGAATGCCAAATAAAAATAAATCGCGTAAAAAGGTAAATGTGAGACTACGACAAGATTTTTTTTAATGGTGTTTAACGCCCGTTTTTACTACTGAGGCATCACAGGCGGTGAACACTCATGAAACATGTGATGAAATGATAAATTGGGAAAGAATTTTTTAAGAAAGAAAACGTTCCAAGCCTAAGTTTAGGGTACCTCCCCGACATTTGCCATTTATGAGAACTGAGGAAAACCTGGAAAACACCTCAGTCAGAGAGGACAGTCCTGGCGGCAATGGAACCCAGACCTTCCACTCACGAGTCCGCGCCTTAACGACCTCGGCCACGCTTGGCGGTACTACAAGATTGTGGACTCTCTGTCTTTTATTTGATATTTGTATAAACACATTTTTGGAAAAGTGGAAATTAAGAGAGTCAAAAGGTATACACCTAGGAAGAAATATGGATATTAAAACTATATTATTTGCGGATGATAAGATCCTGTTCTAGTAAACAAGACGACCTCCAATATAATATAATAAAATTATATAATACAAATAAGGATATAATAAATAGATATCTTGTAATAAAAGAAAAATATTGACAATGAAGGGCAAATAAATGCGGGGAGCAAAAATAGTGATCGATGAACAAAAATATATAACAGGTGCAAAGCCTTTAAATATCTGGGATGTAATATAACTAATTATAAAATTAATTTAGATTTAGAAGAATATATACATAAATATAATAGAAGAAATGGAATAACAAGGAAACATTTTAGAAGAAATATTATTAAGAATATGTAAATTAGATTTCATAATGTCGTATCAAAGCCTATAATTCAATATGGTAGCGAAACATGGATCGGAAGCGATTTGAAGCGGCACAAATGAAATTACTCACATCAGTGAAAAAGGCAAAATTTAAGAGACAAGATGAAAAGTAGTGAAATAAGAGAAAAACTGAAAACAAAGATTATCTGACTAATTAAAGACTATCAGAAAAACTGGCAATATTATGTACAGAGAATGGCAACAGACTATTACAGCTAGATATTTTTATTAATCCGTTGGAAAACGTGATCTTGGCCGTCCAATAAGAATATGTAAAGATACAATTAGCCTCGGAAGGAGACAGCAATGGCCCTCCTTGAAAGGAAGAAAAAGAAGTAGTAATTTAGTTGTAGGTGAAAAATATCTTTCATTTTCTAATGACATCGTCAATATACGTATACAACATTAAAGTCGTTAGCGAATTTCCTCGTCCTAGTCTTTTAGTAAAACGCATATCTTTATTTATCGTTTAATTTAAAAGTGTCTTTGTATAGTTTATATTTTGGATAACCTTCTTTAAACAAATATCCCATTTTGTCTTATATTACACAATCAAAGGTGTTCTTAAAATCTGTTAATACTAGATATGTAGGCAGATGATATATTTCTTAATTATTTGTATCACTGCGAAAACACTGTCTAAACAGAAATACTAGGACTAAATTATAATTTCTAAGTTAAATTATACATTTTTAAAAGTTTCGACGTCAACATCGGGATAGCTAGAAAAACGATTTTAACAAGCCTAACATTTATGTTTCAAAAATAAATCAAATCTGCCAAAAAAGGAGCCAGACACATTTGTTTCGATGTATTGAACTAATCGCAAATTGCGTTGCGCTCAGTTGTTTTTCAATGCAATAGTATCGCTGGTGGGACTTCCCCGAAGCTATCCATACGTATTCACGCTATATTTTGTTTGTTTCATATAATTGAACCGAGGGTAAAACCAATAACTGTATGAGAATTGAAGAGCAAAGGGGTGAGGAGATGCGGGCTTCCCAAAACAACTGAAATCCATGAGATCCATTGTTTCGAATTTTCAAATTAATGGAATTGCATCTCCAGTATGTACACGCTATTACAATAAAGTTTAGTTCATGAAATTGCCGCAAGGGCCATAACTAAAGGGTCTGATTTCGTAATAAGTGCCATGAGAAAACATTTTTATTGTACAGAAGTGAGAGGCATGGTCTATTTCCCCCCCTCCCCTTCAGTAACTGGAGTTCATCAGGGTTCTGTGCGTTTCATACAAACAAACCTTAAGTAAAGGTTTCTGTGATTCATAATGCCGAACACTATGTTACAAATAAAAATTGAAATAATTGAGGGTTCTTTTTATTTTTTCAGTTTCATATAAAAATAACAAGAACTGAATTAAGGAATATTTGCTCTTCTCAAATAGTGCGAGCGAGGTTTTTTGTCTGATTTTGGTAGTTTGTTAAGCTGTCGCACATTTTTATACTGTGTGTTCCTGAACCTCGCAATGCTTTTTATTTTAGTTGTATGGTGAAAATTAAATTTATAACTGAGAGAAGGGGAAGGAGCCTCGCGTAGTGTTGTTTAATAAATAGAACCTAACCATAAAGTCTAATAAAGAGGAGGAAATAGATTAAGCTAGAGTCCAAATGGCTTCGCTTGATATATACTACAAAAATCATGAAATTAACGACGATAAACATAAATACTCATAGATTGTCTTAGAAACAATGCATTTTAAACCAGATTACAGTGGAAATATGAGTAATGCAACCATAGCATTAAAAGGCTATAGGATCTAAACATTTATATTGACTGAACTAATGTTAAAAATTACATTATATCATATTTATTTTCCGTTGGTTTTACTTTTTGTGACACTTATGCAACGATAGTCTGAAAATTTCTCGGCTATACTTGATATATGTCATAATTTTTTCAAATAGTTAACTTAATATGACATTTTTAATGCATACATATTGTATTTCAATAAGAGAAAGAATTTGAGCATGTGCCCTGATAAAATTCTTTGTAACGCCAAAATAAATTCAACCAACTGTACACAAGTTTACTGGATACTCTTTTTTTTTTTTTTCCTCTTAATTTTGAAGTATAAAAATGAACTACTCAGCTTAAACCCTGCCGTAACGTTCTTGAACGGAACAATTGAACAATTACTTTGAACAGGTACAAGGAGTACTCAATAAATTTCCCTTAGCTGTGTACTTTATACATCACATGCAATTACCCCCGATCCATGAAGTATTCTCCACATAACCACCTTCGATGTAGATACATTTGTCCCATTTGTGTACCAACTTTTGAATGCCCTGTTCAAAGAGCTATGACCGTAGCTGTACAAAAAATGCCGCACCGTTGTTTTGTCTTGCCCATTGACTTGGAAACGCCGACTAGCCAAATCCTTTTAGTACTGGAAACAGGTGGAAGTCACTTGGCGCCAAATCAGGACTGTAAGGTTGATGTTAAAAGCGCTTCCAATGATACCGTGCAATTTGAAGTTGTGTTCAGATTGCAGTATGAGGTCGATCGTTGTCATCAAGGAGGAGGAAACCTTCGGTACTTGTAACGGATTGCAAATTTGAGACGTCGCAAAACTATACAGAAACGATCAGCATCTTGTGGTTGGAGAAAGCCAACAAGAAGAATTCCTTTGGAATCCCAGAACACCATTAACATGACTAACCCTGCAGAGGGAGGGGTCTTGAACTTCTTTCGTAATGGTGAAGTGCAATGTTTCCTCTCCATGGACGTCACTTTCGCCTCACGGGGAGTGATAGTTCACCCAATTTTCATCACCCGCTACGGTTCGATCGGGAAAAGAAGGATTGTGTGTGTGTGTGTGTGTGTGTGTGTGTGTGTGAAACCGAAGCCAATGTACGGGATAGGCTGTCATACGATAGTTTTGAAGATAGTGATTTTGAATCGTATCATTCCGAAGTTTTGTTTTCCTGCTGGGTAAAGGAGGTTTGGAACAATTACAATGGTTTACTCGATAACATAGTATCACGCACACAATGTCCTATAAATTGATGTTTACCAATTTTTTTCTACTGCAATCAAAGGAGATTTGCCAGCATTACAGTGATTTACCCGCCCATATAAGTTTATATTTACGAAAAGGAGGCGAGCGTAGGCCATCAAGCCGTAGCGAGCCGCAGCAAACCACTGGGTCCACCGGTTTCTAGAATGTACCCGAGGTTAGCATAGGTTAGAACGAGCATGTGTGTATATATGAACTAGTTGCGAATTGAGATAAGAGCACATTTTTCACCGTTACAATATTTCGTTCGCCTTACAATGTCCTCATTACAGTGATTTACCCGCCCCTATCAATTTATATTTACGAAAAGGAGGCGAGCGTAGGCCATCAACCCGTGTAACTGCATTATTAATTCATTTTGCACAGGACAACGCATAGGTTACATTATTTCTAATACATTCAACATGAGACACAAATGCGTGGGGTAAACTCCGCTGTCGCTCGCACGCAACTGGCCAGTCGCTCGGGCGTTGCAAGCAGCATGAGATGTCATATGCACTAGTACTTTCAGCCCTGTTTGTAACGTGAAGTCAATGCACCTCGCGAGCCTTTGTCACTGCTGCATATGTTTCATAAAACCAATACATATGCATCAGTGTTTACGTCATATCGATGCTAAACACTAACATGTGCAGACGAAAGTTGGCGCCATATCTGAAAGTAAATTACAGACGTAAGTTTATATGTTTCAATGTATCCCCGCAGGGAAACATATATTTAACACTCCTCGTATAATATATGATATCATAGGGACCGGCGAGTTAAAAGGCGTGAAATATCTGAGAATATAAACAATTTAAAGGAACGTGTAGGTAATGTTTTACATGAAGAAGTACATATGGAAAGTTTTGGGGGAAAATGGATGCTAATAGTAGATCAAAGAATGTTTGGAGCGTTTTAACAACACAGTACTTTTTTATGCATGGACTTATAACTGTGGACGAAACTTGAATTCACATTACAAACCAGAATCGAAACGACAGTCAAAAATATGTAGAAGTCGGTTGTTCGGTTGCAACTGCTAGAAACGTGTAAAAGAGATATGAAGTAAAATGGAGCCATAGTTATTTAAGTATTCATATTTCAATCTGTTCCCAAAACTTCTACTGTCTTTTCCTTACTGGACACCGTTTTAAATTAAATAAAGAAGTGATTGCAGCTGTAGAGGAATTTATTGCAGATCTAATGATCTATCGGTCAGAAATTCAGTCAGGAGAGTGTGAACCTCTTAGGGAGAATTTTATGTTACTTCTTTTTATGTTAAGTAGTATTAAAGTGGTATGTATGATTTTTTTTTAAATTTAGGGTGGAGGCACAAGTATTATATACTAATTTATTTACGAAATCTACTCTTTTTATGCATTATATGAACTCGTACGTACGTTGTAAAATTAATATGTGTTAATTTCAACAAATAGATTATTTATAGTATTATATACAAATTTAATTACAAAAGGTATCTTTTGTGTATTAGTGGACCTATACGAAGGTTGTAAAATTAGTGTAATGTGTGTTAATTTCAACATTCATTAAATCTATCATTATTAGGTCGTAATATTTTAACGGCCCTCATAAATAAATTTGCGTATTCGTCACGGTAACAATATATAAGATTTCGATATTGGCGCAATTTACCATTCTCATTGTTTAAGATGCAGTTTCAACAATACTTAGGAAATATTTTGTCATCCAGCGATCATTGCAGGGCTAAACAACTTGCTCGGAAAAGTACAAAGACGTAGCTTGTGCATAATCTGCCTGGTCATCGTGCGGCTATTTCAGACAAATTTTTTGTATGTTTTTTCAACGCTTATATCACGGAATACCATACTAATTTCACAATTTCCTTTTAAACTTAGAATGTTAGGACAATTTTAAAATTTTTTTATTACTTTGGATTTTAAAGAAGTTGAAAATTAGCATTTTATAAAAATTTCTTAGCCCCCCTGGCAGTGAAATAATAATTAAAAATGTAATAGCACAGATAGCGTGGCTTATTTCATTAACTTCTTATTTTTTAAATATAAATGTCTGTATTTTTATTCATTAAATGCATTTAACGCATTTTCCCCCTCTGTTTTAATAATTGTCACAAGTGACATAACGATATGTGTTTGCAGCGACTTTTGTTTTAGAGTAGTGATCTACCTACTACTTTTAAAATGTAATTTTAGTCGTTTTTATTTCGCTTTTTATCTAAACTGTTGAATGTACTATTTTACATACATAAATTGGCATTGTCATTCCCATGGCCTTATGTTTATGTTCCTTGTTTTATTTCATCTGTTAGTGAATGTATATAACATTTACTCCCTTCTTTAGAGACAGCAGGCTCGAAATGTTTAATTTATATTATTATGCCTTCCTAAGTATTACATGTCTGCATAAACATCTTGGTCACATCTGTAGAGACATTTTGTAAATTTTTATTTCCTTGATAGACCTACATATGTATTTATTATATACTGAGGGATTCAGAATATCTGCATGAAGAACATCTGAAATGCAATATCCTAAATACTGTAAACACCTTTTATATGTAACTAAACTAAACTTCATTCAGTTTAGATACAGTATTCCCAAAAGCTCCAATCTCTAATGTGTTTTTGACATGTAAAATATGAGAGCTGTTCAATAATTTTTCCTTTCAAATATGAAAGTAAAACCTTTCCCCATTACTTTTCAATTGCTACACTCCGTCAGCTAGTCGCCTTCCTTAGTTACTGACCCATTAGAATGGGTATTGTCTACCAGTACTCGACATCACCACTTGGAGAGGTGTCCCATAATCCTAGAGGCCTTGCTTGATACACATAAAGGGATGCATTTAAGAAATTACACCAAGAATAATGGTATGTAATAACGTTATTGACTATTTCAGAAAACAGTGCACTGTACCACCCTAGCTATTTTTAAATCACTGACATTAATATCCTCACCAGGAATTACTTAATAATACATGTTAAAGATATTTTCCTGATAACGGGCGACCGGTACACAATTAATATACCAGTTAATATTTGTACCTCTACCCTAAATTAAAAAAAAAAATCATACGTAGCATGTATTAACAAATAGTAGTAAGGATACTTTCAGTTAAGTACTAACTTCTGAGAAAAAGCCAATACCGAAACACACTTTAAAATTTATATTTACCAAAAACAAGTTTCCTCACATCTAAAAAAGCAGTAGAGAGGTTTCAGTGAACAAACACCTTTCGAGTCGGTCGTTCTCGCCGAGTTGCAGGTATCACTGACTTCCAAAGGGAAGGAAACTCATCTCAGCAATAACGGTGGCGCAGGCTCCTGGCGTTAAAAACATATTTAATGTCGCTATCACACAATGTAACTGGCTCTGATTGTAACGCATTTTAATTATGGTGAGTTAATTCCTTATGAATAAAACGATTGCTCTCCCTTTAGAACTTCCTCGTCCTCTAAGTACCTTTTTTTTTTTTTTAGCTAAGCAAAATTAATTAAATTAATTACAAGCGACCGATGTGAATTTAGTTCCATTATGAGCCTTTTGTGAAGTGTTTTGAAACAATAACATGTTATAACAAGTGTTTCTTGAGAAATTTAAGAACTGGTCTTTTCGGCCGAATATTCGCTGCAAAATTGGGACCAACATTGACTGCTTTTAGGGTTCAGGAAACAAGTTTGATTTTTAATACCACTTTGTGAAAAGAAGTAGGATACATTTTTCCCTAAGAGGTCCCAGTTCTCCTAACTGAATTTCTGATGAATAGAGAACTGCCTATTAATATAAAATGACTTTGGGTGATCAAGGAAATTGTATTAACGTAAATCACGTTTCCCGTGATGATGTTTTCGGATACCACGCGCGTGGGGTTCATCTTTAATTAGTTTCCAACCTCACTTGCACCAGAATTTCAGCTTACGGTTGCAATATGCATTGTCTAATTCTCGTACAGAATTCATTCTCTAGTGAATTTTGATCGACATATTCTCTTCTTATCCAAGGAATAATAGAGGAATACTTCGTAGGCCCGGAAGTAGGAGTGTTTGTCTTCCCTTATATATTGTTAGTGACTGTCCTAAATCTGCGTGCGTTATTTGACAATCTGACAAAACCAGTTGCGTGACACAAGTACATGTTTTATTTATAGTTATATTATTGGTCCCTTCTCTTAAGTTTCTATTATTATCCTCAACAAAAATGAAAATAGTTAGAGGTTAAGAGTTTACTGTTAGCATAAATAGAGCGTTCTGAAAGTTCTCAACGAACACAAAATTCAAAAGAAATATTTTTTATTTTTCAATTTAGTCACCTTGTAAATCAATACATTTAATCCAACACTTTCGAACATTTTAATACCCTCAGTAAAGTAAGATTTGTCCTCCTGTGAAAAATAAGATTCTATCTCAGCTTTAACCTCATCATTTGATGTGACTCTTAGTCCATCCAGCCGCTTCTTCAGGTTTTGGAACAAAAAATAACCGGGGGAGTCAAATCCGGCGAATTTGGCGGATGTGGAAGCCCTCGGAAGCAAAAAGCATGCAGTTTTGCAGCAACAGTCCCAGACGTGTGTGAAGATGCATTATCGTGATTCAGACAACTTTCTTTTTCGCATGGTATGAACGTTTAGACAGAATTGTATTCCTCAGTTGGTCCAGTAGTGAAGCGTAACACTCCCCACTAAGTTCTGGCCTTCTGGAGGTAGTCTATAAGCACCACTCAATGAGAATCTCAGAAAATCGTAACCGTGACTTTTCCTGCAGATGGAACCGTTTTTGATTTCCTTGGCGCACTTTCATCTGTTGTCACCCACTGTTTGCACATCTCTGATGTGTAGTAACGAATTCATGTTTCATCTACTGTTATGAATTGTTGGAGAACCTCAATTGAATTTAAATAAGTTTAAACACTTGCGAAATGTTCATTCGAATTCCTTTTTTATCCATTATTAAAAAAATGCGGCACCCATCGAGCGGAAAGCTTTCTCATATTCTAAACTTCGTGTAAAATGTAGTGCAATTTTTGGGACTCCCTGAGCTGTCATCATCTTGAATGGATATACGACCTCGCTTAAATTCAGCACTCTATTTTTAACAGTCGAAAACAAAGGGGGAGAAGCCTTTAATATGGAATCTAACTCGCTTGGTATTTCTGCTGGGGTTAAACCCTTCAAAACGAAGCACTTTATCACAGCTCGTAAAAATCAGTTTTATCCTTTTAGTAGAAAATGTTAACACTGGTTTGTTTACGCAATCGTCACAAACAAGTGAGTACACTTACGCGCCTGAAACTTTACAGTATGTCATCTAAAAGATGATACTTAACAGCTATCATAGTAATTTGGCCATCTTTACGTCATCTCTGAGTCGGGCCAAGAACTTTCAGAACAGTCCTGGTATATTTCAAAAATATACTCTAATGAGATCGCTTTATGCAACACGTTTTTCAAGTGTTAACTATGTGGCGTTCAATAATTTCTGAAGTTATTCCGGCCTGAATATTTGTGAAGCAAATTCTTCGTAATGAGGATGTATAAACGTTAGGTAAGATTAGTTGCATTTTGGTTTTTATAGAAAAGCGACATTATAGATTTATTGCAGCTGTTTAACTTCTGAAAATGTGCAAATATCTATAATAATGAGGTAATCAGTGAAAGTGTATAGAAAATATCTTGTTTTTATATAAAAGAACTACAGAACGCTCAGAGAATAACTTGTTTAAACGGGGTTTAAAAAAGTAAATGCTATGAAATGACGGATGATTCAGCATAAGTTTGTAGATCGTAGATCGGCATTGCATATCACTTCCGGCAGTGGATGGACAAACCAGACTCTCTCTCTGCTACCGCAATACAGGAATAGATTTACCGCTCCCGAGGTACTCATCTTGTTTTGGGTCCGCCACAACACTTGCAGCGGTGTAAGACCCCTGGGTGATGTTGAGCGTTATGACTCCTAGCTGCAATATTCAAAGAGGTCCAGGGTTTTATCCCAACTAATACCACGCAGTTTTAACATATCTGTACATTTCCCTTTTTATTTCGCACTCCACCGGGTCTCAATTGCTTTTATTATTTTCATCAGTTCAAACACAACATTAATATTATTGTATTTCTTTACTTGACAATTGTTGCAGAGTAAAATATTTTATTCTTTGAAACTTGTTAGCTTTGGCATTTCTTCGTTTTTGTGTTGTTAAATTGGTATTAGTTGCAGCCTATTCCAGTCTGCCATTACCGTTTTCTTTTTTTATACTTCTATCTGTGAATAAGAGCGAATTGACAAGAAATATTATTAGTGTGTGTGTTTTCTTTACTTGATATTGAACACCGCCATGGGTGGCCGAGGTCGTTAAGGCGCGGAACCGTGAGCGGGGGGGTCTGGGGTTCCAACCCCGCCAGGGCTGTCCTCCCTGACTGGGTTTTATTCAGGTTTTCCTCAGTCTTCATAACTGGCAAATGCCGGGGAGGTACCTAAACTTAGGCCTGGAACGCTTCCTTCCTTAAAAAATCATCCTTTCCCAATATATCATTTCATCTCATGTATCACAAGTGTCCACCACCTGTGGTGCCTCAGTAGTAAAAATGGGCGTTAAATACTATTCAAAATAAATTTATATTGAACGTCTAAATTTACTAGGTTTTTTGCAACTCGTATATTGAATTTTATTTTTATTTGACAATAAATATATTTATAGGCAGTCACAAAATACCAGGACCAACTTTAAAGGCAAGTTTCTCCCACCAAAACAAGAAAAAAAAATCATTTAAACGTATATATAAGAAATGCAGAGGTTTCGAGATTTGAATTAAAATTTTATGATTCTTAAAATAACCATTCTATTTTTATGACAGCCGAGTGAGCCAATGATTTATATAGTACGAGGAAGAATAATTATATTTGTTATAGAAATAATTTTTTAACTTCACAATATTTTGTTAGCTTAATGTGTGATGTACGCGTAGTACCTCACTGTTGTCACGTCAGCTCCCACCTGTGAGAAGTGTGCAAGTTGAGACATGTTCAGTCCCGTCTATAGTAATATGAAGGCGATGCGACGAACAATATGCTTCTCTGAAATTCTTTCTTCTCAACAAAATTTCAGGAAGATGCGGAGTTTCTTTCAATGGTAATCACTGCCTATTCTAAAAACCAAGGTTTTAAATTTTAGCACATTGAGTAGAGATGGCTTCTCTATGAGATTACTGGGATGCTCTAGTTTAATACATTTTAAGGCGTAAAAGTCTTTACGGGCTCTCATCTTGCACCAAATGTTTGTATTTGCGTTTATTAACTGTAGGGGATTTTTGCAGATGCAAAGCAATGTATGGATAAGTTGTGGAGTATTTTGATCGGTGTTAATAATGAAAAGCGGTAGGCAGATTCTCTTGCCCATAGAGTACTATATGAATGCACCACTTGGAACGTCATCTTTCGTCACGTATTTTCCCAGGAATGTCTGTCTGCAGCCTTATAGGACTGATTGTTGTTGCAATGTAAAGTTAAATAAAATATTTTAAAAGACTATTAGTAAAACGTAAATATGAGAAAACTTGCTTTCAATGTCAAACAATATTACATTGGAGATAATGGTTTTCATATAGATATTCTCCAGAAGCAATAATCAGTAATTTCGTTAGTAGTCAGCTGTTGCTTAAGGGCAGAGGATTGCAATTTCATGAAAATTTGCGAACTAGTTGCTTTATTACGTTTTATGTAAATTGTATATAAAGATAATGAACAATGTACATAAAACTTATATTTTAAGCCTTTGAACACTTGAATATAAACTTTAAATTAAGAATCTGCGAATACCAACTTCAGGTATTAATTTTATTTCAAAACATAGGAAGTATATACTTTTGTTTCCATTGACCAATAATATATTTTTGTTTATCCAGGAGCGATACTGCGAAATCTTTAAAAATTTCTCGTTCTCTTTTTCTGTTGAGTATATTCAGTGAATCATGTATGAGTATTATCATTCCAGGTATTAAGATTCTTGAAGCCTCCGATCCACCGGGCTTCCAGAACATCTCTTCACCGCTCGCACAAGGTCTTGTGTCTCGGCCGAGGCCGGTTCCTCTCTCCACTCATGGCCGCCTGCCTATCCTTAAAATTTCTAGTAGTCACCAGTCTGCATTCCTTTGGGAAAACTTTAGAGACAGTTCGTCGCATTTAAGAGGAATGTATTCAAGAGTTCCCTGGGCAATTGTCTCCTTAAATACTTGCAATTCGTGATATTTTGAATAAATTTGATATTACTGGTTCAGTGCAAAAACAACCGAAGACGTACAATTTTAACAACACAAACTAGACGAAATAGGTGAAAATCTTGAATGTTCGCCAGTAAAATTACTGCCGAAATGAACACCAAAATTTGGATTTCAGTGTCTTTTGCACACAGCTACAAAATTGTTAAAATCCAATACTTACAAATATCCATAGTCTTGCTAGAAGATAATCCCGTAGCACGTGTGCGCTATTATGGGTGGTTACTTTCATTAACGACTGAAGAATTAATCGACCATAGCTTGTGATCCTTTCAAACGAGATGTGGTTCCACTAATATGGTCGTGTGATCATTCACAATTCTCATTGTAGGTGCTCTGAAAATCTAAATTGGGTACAAGAAAGCCCTGTTTATAATAGAAAATTTGGAATTTAGTGTGCAATTAGCGCAAGACGCATAAGACTAGGCCGGCTTTGGCATCTTCTGCTGCCGAGAAAAAAAATCCCAAGCGAGCGGTAAGGACATACTCTGAAAGCTCTGTAATTCAGCAGTAGCACTCCCTGTTTCATCCTGAAAGGAGTGAATCAGATCTAGAAAGTCGAGAGTAAGGTTGTTGAAGCAGTCTATTCGTGATCCCTCAGAATCGTCCCCTATGAAAGTAACTTATAGTTTTTTACTTTGAAACGCCTTGTATTGGTATATTGGTCTTATTATGTAAGCATTTCAAGAGAAAATCTTTAAAAACTACGGCAAGTACGGTGCTATGTGAATCAGATAGTTTAGAAAATCTAGATGAAGTTAAAATGGTTTTCATGTTTAGAAGAGAAATGGTATCGTAAACATAAATACCATGCTCAAAAAATTAGAGGAACACATGTTTAAATTAAAGCCCCCAAATAAATATTGATACAATGTAAGTTTTGACAGTCAGCTGTTATGTTTTGAAGTATTTTTGAAAACTAAAATAAAGATCTAAGATTTGTCAGTCTTCTCTGAATAAATTAATGAAGTTTCAAGAACTGTTAAATGAATGCTCTTTGACTTTTTTTTTTTTTTTTTTTTGAAAACCAGATTTAACAGCAATCTGTGGTAGGAAATCGTTATTTTGTGTCCTTTAAGGCTAATGCAGAGCATTGAGACAACTGAATGAAACATTAGTAGCACGAACAGTTTGGTGGATTAAAGATGCTCTTTGTTTCAAGGATCAGCTCTTCGGTCATTCATAGGATTTGGAGACGATATATAGAGACAATGTATAGGTGGATACAAGAGGCGGCCCGGACAAGGGACTAAGAAGAACACAACAGTAATGAAGGATAGATATCTTGCCCAAGCAGATTTGCGCAAACGCAAATTTACAGCTAAAGATCTACAAAATGATGTACTAACAATAGCTTTCTGATCAGACTGTAAGAAACAGACTGAGAAATGCAAGTTTGAGATCTAGAATCTCCTTTCAAGCCCCTAGTTTGACACTTCAAGGGAGCCCAGCTGAGATTTGCTCAGAATCATCTCAACTGGCAGTTCCGCCTTGGAAGGCTGTTCTCTTCCCAGACGAGTCAAGATTTCATTTGAAGAGTTGTAATGGTCGTACACGTGTATGGAGACACCTGGTGAAAGTCTTGTTCCAGTCACCATTAATGAACATGACAGATTTGGAGACGGTTCGATTATGGTTTGGACTGACATTACTATTGAGTCTCGGACAGAGGTTGTTGTTCCACAGCGTTGATGTTGATGTTGATGTTTGTATTAATGATAATCAACATGTAATCTACCGCCACGGGTGGCCGAGGTCGTTAAGGCACGGACTCGTGAGCGGGAGGTCTGCGGTTCGAATCCCGCCAGGACCGTCCTCCCTGACTGGGGTTTTTTCCAGGTTTTCCTCAGTCTTCATAACTGGCAAATGCCGGGGAGGTACCTAAACTTAGGCCTGGAACGCTCCCTTCCTTAAAAAAAAAAAAACATCCTTTCCCAATTTATCATTTCATTTCATGTATCATCAGTGTCCACCGCCTGTGGTGCCTCAGTAGTAAAAACGGGCGTTAAACACTACTCAAAAAAAAAAAAAAAAAAAAAAAACATGTAACCTTTGCTTATGGTATGGACTCTAATTTTCTTCTAATGCATGATAATGCTAATTCTCATACAATATGGAATATCAAAGATGTCCTGCAAGAATGCCATATTCGGGCCTGCATGCAGTCCTGACCTCATTCTGATTGAGTATCTGTGGGATAAGCTGGTAAAACTTGTTCGCGAGCGTCCTGCTGTGCCACAGAACCTGGGAGTACAAATGTACAGAATTCCCATTCTATAATGAGTACAGAACAAATGTACTCATTGTAGAATGGGAGAGAATCACACAAATCTTTATTAGGAGACTGGTGTGAAGCATGCATGCCATTTGAGTATTATGAAGTCTTCGCATCTCACGGAGGACATACTAGGTACTGAGTAACCATGGTAACATTGATTACTAAACAATGTAATCTTGTATTTCCACTTTGTTTTCTGTATCCATCAATAACTAGTTCGTATTTCTAATCCTGTTAAACAAAAGTTTGTTAGCATGCCTATTTTAATTTCACACAATTCTTCAATCTATAATTGCATACTGTCAAAATTTAACTGTATCAATATTTATTTTGGGGCTTTGATTTAGACCTGTGCTCCTCTAAGCATTGTATAATTTAGATAAATATGAAACACGGCTTCTTATGCTGGAAAGATAAGAGTGTGTTAAGTAACTGATACAAAGATCCGCAGAAAGATATCGTTAAAGATCTGATAATTCTAGCACTGCGTTTGCACGCTCATCCTGAGCAAGTGCAGTGCTCAGTATTTCCCATAGGAAGTAATAAAATGCCCATATACAGCACATTTTAACGCCCGAGAATGAGTGTTGAGGTTAAACTGCCTCCACATTTAGATAGGCTATGATCAGCGAGAATTGCACGTGGTACTCTCCCTTTACGACTCCCTATCGCAAAATCTCGTTTCTCATCTATGCAAATTAGAAGGACGGAAAACGATGTTCCTACTTAGTCCATTAATTTCTGTGAGTATCGCACGTGATCCTTACATAAGCTGTCTATAAAACCGCTCTGCGCGTGCGCTGACATACGCGGCTCAGGCGATCGAGCAATAGGTTAATTGTTGAGCCTCAGAAAACAAAACTTCCGTCGGTTGGTGGAATAGCAGGCGCTAGAAAATCAAAGCAAGCAATTTCCATACTTACGGGATCGAATCCCTTCCATCTCTCTAATCATGCCCTCACCACCAGCGCGTTTAATTATAATAGCATGCAAGTAATGTCAGCACGTTTCTACACAGCGCAGTTTTAGAAAGTACTTTCAGGCTAGTCGGAAAGTGACGATCCAATACTGGTCCACCTATACTGTTAATTCCTTGTTTACACATATTTCGTAAGATAATTTACATTACAACAAAACGTGTAAAAAATGGTGTCGAAAGAGATTATTTTAAAAGAGATCTTGGCACAGAAATAAATTATTTTCGAGCGATTTCCCCAGAACATTAAAAACAACATAAACTATAATGTTGGGCTCAAATGTGCATTTGAATCAAAATACCAATGTCAGTCATGTGCCATACTTTTAATTGCACTAATGAGCAGGATTGCAAAATTAACGCTAAACCGGATAAGAACTTTTATTAATTTTAAAAGAATCTATTTATTGAATTATTGTTATATATACATATATATTGAAAATGAAAGAATTGACGACTCTAACATATAGGCACTACTTAAGCTGAAGATTTAAAACTGGAAATGCAATTCTTTTCCGAGTTTTCCCTCACATATTAATTGAGCGGATATATAACGGCATTAGCAATGTTCTGAATTAAATTTATTCCAGTCCTCTTTGATAAAAGGTTATATGTACAATAAAAATTATCAAACGGACTGATAAAATAAATGTTCGAGTGCAAAAGAGAAGCTCGATTCTTCATGCATCTCTAATGTAATTAATTCTGCAACATATCCGTGTGTATTAAAATATACCAACGTAATCTCATAGATGAACATTACCTTTGAATATTGACAAATACGTAATAAGGAATTTAAATGTAATTATTTCTGAGAAAAAGTATCAAACACATCCAACAGTAGTGGTAGTGGTAGTGGTAGTGGTAGGTAGTGGTAGTGGTAACAATAATAATTATTATAATTATAATAACCGTACTTTACATTAAAACTAATTCATTACTAAAGAGTGGATATATAATTTAAACAACTCTTACCCATGCGCTTATAAGACGTAACTTTTACTAATACATTACATTTTTTTCGTGGAACAGAAAATTACAACTTTTAAAGGACTTGTACTAATACACTTGCAATGTATTAGATCACAAAATTGCCCAACAGATGTCACTTAGCCAGTAGCGCGGTACGTACCTTGACTTGTATATTATAGGGCATCAAAGATAGAACATAAGGGCGCTATTTCACGAAAGTGTGATCTAATACATTGCAAGTTTATCAATCCAAGTCCTTGTAAAGTTTTAATTTTCTGTACCACGAAAACAAAATATAATGCACTAGTAAAACGTTTCCTGTTATAAACGCATGGTGGAGAAAGAACCGTTTGAATTAGCGCGCCCTTGTGATCTGTCTTTGATGCTCTACTGTTTCACGGCTAAAATAATATATAGTTTAATGGTACGTACCACGCTACTGGTGACAGTTACAGTAACTACATCATAAAAGCACAGGTGTCATCTGTTGGGCAATTCTGAACCTCACTATCAAACAGATAGTTATAAGAATAATTCCAGCTCTGCTATCTTCTCGATAACGTATAAGGAACATATAGTTATTGAATAGATATCTAGAACTGTAGACAACTGTGTGGTTATGTATAGGTAATTATTTTTCAAAGTAATTCTAATTTTTAAGGTTCGATGATGGCTTGATATAAAATGAAATCACTTATATGTGGCCGTTTTAAACACCTGTAATTTCAGAATAGATACAGTGGATAGAGTTAAGCGGGCTGCAGGGTTTTTCCTTCCACGCTGCTATTTTGTTAAGTTTACTGGTAAACTTCTCTGCAAAGTGCTGTGGATAAGAATGAAACATATATCATACGTGCACTATGTGGTTTGTATCAGTGCATTAACTTCGACGATAGAGCATTACTGGAATTCTATGCCTATTAATCTCGATGGAGGCAGGAATATTACACTTTTGTATTCATTAAATTAATTGCCGTTAGGAGTCCACATTATATTTCACAGTTCGGCGAGGTGCAACCAAACACCTTGGTGAGCGCTGTACCTTGAGTCTAGCTTGAAGCATATGGTAGACAGACATTACTTATTCTTCTCGTACCAATCCCCTTCCAGGCCTAGCACCGTTGCTTGTTTCGGCTGTAGCATATCAAACTTCACCTTCCTTTCTCTCCCACCCTTTTCTGTGGGGCTTGTGTTCCACCGCTAGTTTTGGGATTCTGTCCTCAGGCATGTGTGTTACATGTTCTTTCCATCTTGTACTGCCATGCCTGTTACGATCCTTACCTCCAGCCCCCTTTTTTTTTCTCTCTTTCTTACTAGTTCATTTATTATTCTGCATACTGCTGCGAAGTTATTTTTCTTTCTAATTGCACTTTTCTTTCTTAGAGTTCAAATATATTCATTTCTTCATAGTTATTTTTGCTGTGCCAGTTTATTAATTTATGTAGGCGGTATTCGGATATTCAAATGACAAATCGTACCTCATATATTTATTGTAATATTTAGTTTACAAATTTGTATTTACGGACGTTCTAATTATTTTAAATTGTTTTTGTCTAATGGCCAATCACTCTTGGTTTGTTTATCAACCAAAACTCTTATTAAACTATTTGGAATGTTTAAATTTTGTAAAAATAACATAAATACCTTTTCCTTTTTTTATTTTAAATGATTAGTGGTATTTCAAAACGAATAAATCCTTGTTTTTCTATGCGAGTCTTTATTCATTTACTATTTAATAGCGTGTAACGCCCATTTTTATTGCCGAGCGGTAGACGCTGATTAAATAGGCACTGATGATACATGAAAGGAAACCATGTATCATCAATTTCAATTTTCTAGGTGTATATTTTACATCCTTTAATTCGAACCGATGAGAAATATAAAGACATCTTAAATAATTTTACTTAACTATTTCTGCAGAGCTGATTAAATAAGATAAGATACCACGAAAAAAGTGCTTCATTACAAAATGCTGAATTGGTCACAATTTAGGCGATTGTGAATAATTTGTTATACATTTCGTCTTTTACTAAGACGCTCAGAAAGTAATTTTCTCACTCTTTAATGTATCTGTGAGTAATGTTCTAAAATCGTTTCTTCAGAATATGAAATAAACAGATTGGTATAAAATTAGGTCAAAGGCCTTCTGGAAGTTACAGGATAGTTTTAATGTGCTCATTTGATCTAATCTAAACGATGTAAATAAAGTCACTCTCATTAGCAGTTTCAGCATTTCGGCTCCTTCCATATGTTTAGCTTATACTAACACCCGAGTATCGAAATACTAACACGTTGATTGGAAAGGGTTGCGCATCTTTCTATTTTGCCTATCTCTAACTTCTCTAGCTACCGGTATTTAGGGTGAAGCTTTTCTCTTTTACCTGGCCGTGGGCACCTTATTGTTACTGCATGTCCGTGCTCATCTTTGCCATGTGTTCTTCCCATTTTCGTTTATGGCTCCCTGTCAATAGCACCTAGTCTTTCATGTACGTCCTATTCCTTAGCTGGGCGTTTTTGTATAGTCCTTCAGTATTACACCTTCTATTTTCTCTCCATTTTCTTTTGACAAAATTTTATCACACATTTCTTTTGCTGTCATAGGCCACGTTTGATAATCCTAGAGAAGGACTCGATGCTTTAGTTTTTCTACTGAGATTTGTCTAGAAATAGGAATATTCGGCTCCAGAATTTCATCTGCGCAAAGCTGATTTATTTTCAATTCTCCTTATATTGTGTCTGAAATGAAATGTTTGTTCAAAACTGGTGTGGTCTACTTCAATTTTGACTTCTGGACCATTCATCTGTAATTTTGTCTGACACTTGCTCATTTCAAGTTCGACATTTCTGCTAATTCTGCAGAGATCTGTTATACATCTCAAATTTAACAAAATAGATTTCCTCGTCCGTAAATTTCAGATTGGTAAGATGTCTATCATTGTGGCCTCAGTTAAGCTTTTATAGCCGCTGTTCTAAGAGGGCGAACAATTTGGGAGAGATCTGGTCTCCTTGTTTGACTCCTTCCTCTAGGCAAATTGCGTTTGTAACACTTTCTGCCATAACTCTTCATAGATTCTGTGCAGGAAACATGTATACTTTACCACTACTCCCTGAGCTGAAAGCGCTTGAAAGTTGGGCTACTGAGCCTAAGGCCTTACTGCAGTCTATAAAATCTAAATACATTTGTAGCCTGAATATCCAGGATTTCCTGACATCATGACACAAATTTATAGCGAACACGTAATATGTAATTCTACTTAAACCCATTTATCGCAGTGAGGCGAAACTCGAGAAAAACTTCTCACAGATAAATTATTCAACTGCTATTGGCGAGCAAAATTTTATTGCCTATGTCATAAAGCTTCACACTATCCAAAACAAGGCCAAGATTAATTTCCCCGTTGAAATTGTCCTTAATGGCAAAGGACATATTTTGAAGAGAATTAATGCAGAAATAAAGGATTATTTATTATCATAGATGTACTTTTCTAAATTAATGTACTTAATTTATACATGAAATACATATATGAGCTTAAAATAAACCAAAATTTAGCTTAATTTCTGAAGTGTTTGACTTCTTTCATTAAACTGACCTAGTTTGTAAATCAGATATTTTTGCGAATAAATAAACTGCTAGATTTATGAATTGGACTGCAGAAATATCCCAGAAAAGAATAAAGAAAGAAAAAAGAAAACATCGGGTATAGCATTGCGTGGCAGGAGTGACAGCAAAAAATACAGCAGCTGATAAGGTGCATGCAATCTCTCACCCAGAAGCTCCGACTTTCATTTACCTCTTAAATGACTTCTTTTCGGCAGCAGTTTTAAGAAATAGCTTCCATTATTTAGACACAACGAAGCGAAATGTGAACGTCAGCATGTAACATACCTGTAAAAAAAGAAGGGAAAAAATTAGTCTTTCTGGTACAGTATCAAACAAATGAATACATGGTAGTAGATTAAATCAAGTCACATACAATGGTGTTAGTATTTATTTTAGGAAATGTATTTGTGTTATTTAAATACATGCATTTATAAATACATTTTATTTTTATAAATTCTTTTTGGAGAATGATATTCTTTTTTCTTTTGCTACAATTTATCATAATATGAGACGTATAGTATATTGACAAAAATGCGAAATATGTGAATCCATTATTTGTTCCTAATATACAGTTAATTAAATTTCTAAAAACATATATTACACTTATTCTGGATTATTTTATGACCTGTGAGTTTAAATCAGTATCTAAAACGATAGTAAGAATTGACGGAGTTCTGATATATCGTATTATTATTTAAGCATGTCATAAAATGTTTAGTTTTTATTATTCAATAGTAATCTATTAGATTACCCACAATGGTGTTATTTTTATTAACTCTTGTAATTCATTCAAGCTAGGATTATTAACTATAAATTAAACACTATCTCACACATAATGATCAGTGCGTTGACATTGTAAGTAGATCCCTGATATCTACCAAAAATAAAAATAAAACCTTAAGATTGAACCCTAAAGTACGCTGTAGTTAACTCCATATTAATAATTGCCAGTTTTATTAAGAATTAAATTGAATTTAGGGTATCAAAGTAACCATCAGTTACGCTTAACTTGGAAATTTTGGTTATATAAACAATTATCTAAGATATTTTGTTCTTAATATCAAATTAAATGTAACTAGCGAACTTTCTCAAGTTAAAGCATTAACTAGAATTTAGTCATTGCTAAAGGAATTATTTCTCAGAGTACAGATCCATAACAATGTCATTTATAAGTTAAAATGTTATTTACATTTATTTTAATTTCGTATAGATAAAGTTTCTTAATGTTTCACTTTTTATTTCCGCTTAATAACACAAGACAGAGATGCATTCAATTGTTGGTTATGTTAGGCTATCCTTACAAGCGATGTATTGTATACATTTCCGATATCTCATCCGAAGATTAATTTCACCTTGCTCTTCGTGCATTTCATGAAGAAATAATCCGTTCCTAGAACTCTGTGACAAAAATTAAAATGCAATTTCCCTAAGCAAAAGATGTCGAAGAACAGATATTACATTTGCGATTACAATCAGCAACTAAGCGAAATCATACTTTGAATTCTATGTTCACGATACTATTAACTTTAAGGTTCCATGCAAGAGGAAGTTTCCAAATAGTTATTGGAGGTACATTGAAAGCGGAGAAAGTAAGGCCGTAGAACCATTCATAAAGTCACTAGAGCTCTGAGACGTCAGTTCATTAAAATGCCAACCGAAGACGGTGATCAAAGAAATTGATGCTAGGCTTCTATAACATTCGTCACTTTCCTGGAGTTTTCGGTGCTATAGACTGCACACACATACCCGTTATATCACCTGTAGGTTGTAATGCAGAATTCTCTTTTGCAATTTTCCTTCATGTACGTCCATTAATTTTATTTTTTTTTCCAATTATTTCCTGATATTTTTAGTATCAGGTCAACAATATCCTTCTCATGATTGCTAAAATTTACCGCTCCCATTGATTTTGACCTTCCTTATCCAAATTTCAAATTTGAAGAAATATTAGGTTAAAAACATCTAGCAGGCGGGAAACTGAATAATTGTTGCTTTTCTCAGGCTGAACAGTTAAACACTCGCTCTAAACACGAATTTCCCTGTTATTTCGCGATGGGTTTGACTGTTATTGCAAATTCGAGGTGAACGTCGAAAGTTATTTTGATGCAGTAGATATGGTGATTAATCTGTATATATTTTGTAAATTACAGTTAAAAGTAATCTCTGGTTTGCTACTTTTATGCAACTGGCCCTTAGAATATTTACCATGAACGTTTTTTTAATTTGATTTATTTTTGGACGCTCTTTAACATCTCAGGTCATCAGCGTCTCATTCTATTCAGGGCGTGAAACGGCCGACAAACTTTGCTCAGAGGCCTCTTCTTTCAGGCTTGAGGTTCTTTATCGTGCCGTAAATGTACGACACGGGACCCACGGCTTTACTTCCCTTCCGAAAGAAGCCATACTTAGGATTTTTACACACACACACATACGTTCTATTGACTATTGTATGGGTATTAAAATCTTTAGTGAATGTCATGTATCAGCACTTTACCGTAAAAATTATTGAAATACTGTATCAATGTGTAAGAACATAAAAATGAACCGATTTATCTTCTCTAAAGTAAAATTGGTTACTGTCAAAATAATTAATATATAGTTTTCCAATTAGCAACCCATAATGCAGAAATAGCTTAGATATTAAGATTCTGAGTAAGCTGGGGATGCCAAATTTCGTTCCGGCGGCTAAATTCGTCACAAAATAGGTTCACTATACACTGTTGGTACATGTGTTTTATCAACAGTTGCACTCGCGGGCTTATCCTATTAAATATTTGTGAGAGTTTGTTGTGTACAACACGGTTGCGTCTAAGTAAAGGTTTCAGTTTTCATTCTGGGGGTGAATTAGTGAAACTTTAAAGGTAACATTTACGATTCCCAGTGCAAGCATTGTTATGTGCTATACTTCATAAAATTGTAGTAGGTTCTGGCATTTAAATAGATTGAGGTTATTTACAAGCGTGGTTCATTATAGTAGCAACAATGATATACCCAGGAATGAGCTTAATCTCTATTTTCGTCGCGGTGACGAAGTTTGGTACTGGAAGTATTCAGCAGTTTCAGTTGGCGAAATGTAAATAATATAACACGGGATCAAATGACTTAAGCCATTTAATTAGTGAGACAAATAAAATACCTTGAATCGCTTTGAAAAACGATATAAATTCATTATTTTCAATAGAAGATAAATTTTATCACAAAACATATAAACTTAATCGTGGCATTTGTCTTCAATAAAAACATTTCTATGGCTTGACAGTTAAAGATCCTTGCTCGTCACAGTGAATAGTTTACGAAAGACAGGATAATCCTGCCACTTCAGAGAAAAGTATTACATGTCGAGGTACTGCAGCAATGTAGATTATCCTGAACGTTCTTTCACTTAATAACTGGCTCCTTCGGTCAATGAGGGCAGTGCCAGAAATCAAGGCGCTAACAAGAAGAGGTACACACTTCTAATAAGCGGCTCATATCGCAATGATTGAATTTAGATCGGTGGAAAAAGGGATACACCTCCTAAGAAAAATGTAACAGTAACTTTGAGATGACACCGTCTACGTGTTTACCCATAAAGAAAACCGCGATGAAGATGACGAGTACAGTCCCTCTTTACTTACTTTGAATACACATTAAGTGTTCATCAATCATAGAATCTTCGCTTTTAACGAAGAGCACAGCCTACAGGAAAGCTATGTAAATGAAGTGGGTGGCCGCCAAGCAATACTCCATACACAATTACACTGCTGCGAAGTGCGTAGAGCTTCTTGGTGTCCAAATGCAGGACTCTGACGATGAGAGTGCTACATTGCTGAATGTTCCCGTTGTATGGAACGTTATTTAGCCGAGTACATGGACATAAGTATATTCACTGCAAGAAATGTTTTCTTCTTCAAACCTTCTGCAGTATACAGGAAGACAAATTCATTTATGATAATAGTTTTGAGAGTTGAAATGTTTTCTTCTTGAAACTTTCTGCACTATACAGGAAGACAAATTCATTTATGATAATAGTTTTGAGAGTTGAAATGTTTTCTTCTTGAAACTTTCTGCACTATACAGGAAGACAAATTCATTTATGATAATAGTTTTGAGATTTGAAATGTTTTTCAAGATAGTTCTCAAAAAACCTCGAAGTATTTAATTATTGTAACGCGTTTAAACGTTTTATAATAAAATAAACATTTTGAACTGAGAAATATTTTAGGAAAGTCTTAATGTACTTTATATTTTGCAGTGTTAAAGATTATTTTCAATATTATCATAATATATCAGTATGTATGTATTGTTTATCTCTTAAGAGTTAAATATCACTTTGTGCAATTTCGTGTATTTCTTAATGTACTGTAAAAGCATGTACACTTCCAGGACCTATGCGATATGAGTGAATCATCTAACAAATATATTTTGTAAATAAATACACAATTATTATTCTTACAACAACTAGTACTGCTACTACTACTACTACTACTACTACTACTACTACTACTACTACTACTACTACTACTACTACTGTTACTGTTACTACTACTGCTGCTAGTACTACTACTACTACTACTACTATTACTACTACTACTATTACTACCGCTGCTATTACTACTACTTCTATTATTGTTACTACTACTGCTGCTAGTACTACTACTACTATTACTACCGCTGCTATTACTACTACTATTACTACTAGTACTATTACTACTATTACTACCGCTGCTATTACTATTACTACTATTACTACTACTGCTGCTAGTACTACTACTACTACTATTACTACTACTGCTGCTAGTACTACTACTACTACTACTATTACTACTACTACTAGTACTATTACTACCACTGCTATTACTACTACTTCTATTACTGTTACTACTACTGCTGCTAGTACTACTACTACTATTACTACCGCTGCTATTACTTTTACTATTACTACTATTACTACCGCTGTTATTACTATTACTATTACTACTGCTACTACTTCTACTACTATAATGATTTGTAATTTGCCTACAAGTAGCCTATATGTCCAGGAGCAAATGTGGTACTTTTTAATTTTGTGCACAAAAATTCACCCCACTATACCCAAATTCACGTGATCAATTCCTGTCGAGGTCGATAAATTTTCAGAACGTAAAAATCTCGAGTGCAAATTCTCCGGGAGGGACTTTAAGTCTTGTGTGTGTGTGTGTGTGTGTGTGTGTGTGTGTGTGTGTGATATTTACGGCACTTTAAGAACTCCATACCTCAAAAAAGAAGTTCCTGGAAACAATTATCGGCCGTTTCACGTCCAAGTAATCTCTTAGTTCCCTAACAGATTGAATTAGAGGCGATGAACTTATCAGCTGCCCTTCTGCTTTCTCACGGAAAATGACTTAAATTCTCCTATAAAAGGCACCCATATTCTAGGTGGAACATGGGTAATATCTAACCACCAATAATAATCCAAGACTACTTCAGGCTTATATATAGGAAGGGACAAATTTTATTCCCCTTCCCTTAGGTATGTGAACAGGTATTATGGATTTTACTATGTATTAAGCATTTAATTTTTTTTCAAAAATCATTCTTGATTACCTGCATACGTCGTAATGCATAATGACGACTAACGCATGGTGGAGTGGTTACTTTCCGATCTACCTTCGCACTCTCACCGCATTCACGTGCCTTAATGTGTCCATTAAGACACCACGGGCTTGCCTACCCGACACTGCTAATTTACAACCGGAAGTACTCCGATGGGAGCTGAGCTCCCAACATTGGTAATAAACAAGGCCGACCTTTAACCCAGATCTGAGCCTGAGAGAGGGGAAGATAGCGTGAGCGGTGAGGCGGGGGAGATAATTTTGCGTGTCGCTCCATTAGTTGGCTAGACTTGCACTAGAGGGCGAGAGGTTCAGTGGCGTTTAGCTATTGGCTGTTCTTTTGGAGTTGATCAAGCGGAATTTCGGAAGGGAATGGGAATTCAGGAACACCTCCGGTGTAGACAGGTGCACCATTAAATCAGACTCAACCGGAATGAGTTATGTCTATTGGGCCGCTATTTCTTGAGCTATATAATGCGTTTCATGTTGTATGGAAAGTTTAAAGTGATCTCTATACCAAACTTCAAAGAACAAGTCCTAATTTTACACTCTAATCAAAATATCGGATAGGTTACAATGTATTTAACTGTACAATTTTAACAAGGGCTTGAAGACGGAGCTGACCTCTACAAAATACTTTTTTCTCATGCAACATATCCACATATTCACTCCAATCTCTGAAGAATAGAATATAAAATATTTATTTCCATATTTCATTACAAAAAGTATAACAAATTATTTATACTTTTCTGACAATTGAGGTTCACCCAACTTTACTTGAGGCCTCAACATATGTCGATATGATCTGAGCACTATTTCCTCAACTTTTTCACTTTCCTGAACCATTTGCCCCTCACTCTTGCTAAATAATCATTCATATTCATACCTCTTTCCCACCCTCTGACTGAACATTCTTATTGCTATTATATTGTTTTCCATTTTATTTCATTTTGGATTCTATATACCCTTTCTCCAGCTACTTCCTTCTAAACGGTCAGGATCGATGGATTTTTTCGGGCGTAAAAATCCTAAGTAAGACCTCCTTCGGAAGGGAAGTAAAGCCGTGGGTCCCGTGTCGTACATTTACGGCAAGAAAAACAACCTCAAGCCTGAAAGATGAGGCCTTTGAGCAAAATTTGTCGGCCGTTTCACGCCCTGAATTGAATGGGACGCTGATGACCTGAGATGTTAAAGAGCGTCCATAAATAAATCAAATCAAGCAAAATCCCGTTACTTGTTTCTTTGCACTGTATAAAACATTGAAACATATCCTGTTTCCGCACACATAACACTTATTTCTATATTGCTCTTTCTAAATCCTTTAAGATACAATACTTCCGTTCGCATCCATGCATGTCCCTCTCGCCCTTGCTTATCATAGCTGTCAACATACAGAGGTGGGAGTATGCAGGTCAGGCACTGATAAAATGTTAAGAAGTTCACACACTTGGGAGTCTCTTTAGCTACGAACGGGAACTGGGCAAGACACATAGACAACACAAAACGCAAGTGCATAATTAAAACTATAGAAGTTTTAAAGATTTTACTAAAAATAGCGGAAACTCCACCTAGAACAATTGAGTTGGTATGCAGGGCGGTTATGAGGTCAACTATGGCGTATGGGGCCAAAATTTGGAGTGGGAAAACACCGAGGAATTGAATTACACACGAACACAGTTTTTAAAACGGTTGCTACAAGTGGAGAGGGGTACAGCAAATTGTGGGGTTCCTAAAGAGTTTGCTATTTTTAATGAAAACGTGAATTTAAAAATAAGAAGAATTAAATACTCGTTAAGGATAATGCAGGAGAATCAGACTCTTCTTCGAGCAGTTTGTCTGAGGAAACCAATACGAGAAGGGTAGGATACGAGATGGGAATCAAAAATAAGGAGAGGCTTAAACAAAACTAGGGTATGTTTGGTTAAGGGGAGGGGACATTACGCCAAATATTTGGAAAATAGTTAACAGATGTTTGCGAGATATAGATATAAATACTGAGTCTCAAAAACGGCGCTGAAAAAGTATCGCTTAACCTATGGTAGATCTTGATGCCTGTGGTAGAGAAGAAAGAAGTGGTCTCGCATGGGTCAGATTAGGGGCTTGGAAAGGAAACAAAACAGTTAATACTCTCGGGGAAAGGATTTGCCCACTGTGCGGGGAAAGTGATACCTGGAGGCATATTTGGCAGAATGCAGGGAAACAATAATTTTTTAGAAATAAGCAATTTTTTAATTCCATTATAAGTCAGAACACCTGCCTGGTAGTGTTGGTGCATGCGAGATGCTCGCACAATTCGGGAATGCTTCTAGAGAAAACCGGACAAAGCAGGTTAATGGCTATACTAAAGAGGGGTGAGTTGGAGAGGGGGATGAGTAAATGAAACGAGGGCTCAAGAGTAAGGGTTCTATTCATGTTTATATATTTATATATAAAATTACTCAAGAAAACGTATGATATAAGTTTATCGATGTATATTTGTATGTAGCCGTTTTGACTGTTACAAGGACGATATTAGCATGTACGATCGTAAGGCCTAAATGACATTTAATGATGACAATTACTTGAATGCATTTTAAAATTGACAGAATAAAAAGTCCATTACTACCAAAAAAGACCGCAGAACGGATAGAAAAACCGGGATCTGTTGCATGATCAACGAGCAAATTCAACCCCTGTTTACTATTTTTGTGGGGGTGTAAACATTGTCCTGTCACTCCAGTTTGTACTAAATTGTCAGAAAATTGCAACGAGAATTGAATTACGTTTCTACTAAACGATTTACCGTAGGTCTGTCTTTTTGAATGTATAACTCCTTAACGACGATTTGTTCCTTAACAAACAATTCTTCTCTCAGTGTCGCTTTATCATTCCTAATGAACCATCCCTATCTAAAAAAAGTCATTATTTGTTCTTTATTATTATTATTATTATTATTATTATTATTATTTTATTATTATCTGTTAATAATATCACTTCACTTTCATTGTAGAATGCGTAAATGTTCGCTTTATATACATAAAAAAATAAACTGTATATATTTATTTTTTCTCTTTAACTACTCTCAATTTTTAACACAGATTAGTCTAATTTCTTTCTTCTGTAGATTAAAAACCCTTCCGTTCCCTACATATTATTTTTTTAATCATTCAGCTCCTTTTGGAAGCTGCATAAGCAATGTTTTATTAATTTCGTGCTAGAAATCATCTGATATAGCTCCTGTTCTTCAGCCTACGAATCTCACGATGTTACACTTCAAGCTGTCCAACACTCAATTCAAAATACTACGAATCAATTGCGGTTTTAAATTATAATGATCTTTACAGGCTACTGGCGAATATCCAAGCAACAGGTGTGGCTATTGGGTGCTTCATAAATGTGCCATATGTCCGAAACTATTACTTTTTATGTTGATGACATTGACGATAATGTTGCTATAATAGCGAACAGAGCTCATGCAAGTTTTTGTTTCCCTACATTTTATTTTATCTTCAAAATTCTACACGCAAGTTATGGCTATATTGTCGTCATTATCATTATTGCTACCATTGACGCCGTCATTGTTGTGGTCTGCATAATGAATTGAAGCGTCCTGTATAGCTTGAAATATTCCTGCACAGTTACGTTTGTCATGTTTGTATATAAAACAATTTTCATGGTCTTCTGTTATGCATTTTGTTGTGATGCACGTGTGTTTATGAAACATTTAACTTGACCAAACGCGCAAATTATCCCGTAATTGCGACAATAATGTGGAGCCCATTTGCCGCCGCTGTCCATACTGAGTAGGTCGTTAACTGCATAAGGGTGATTTATTAAAGCAGGTATTTCATGGGATTTCGTTCAGAATGCACAAAAACCATCGTAACTGTATTGCTCATGGTGTCGATTGCACGATTCCAGGGGTGCCTAACGCAAACAAGCTGAATATGTGGATTTTTTTTTAAATTCAAGCTTGAGAGAAAGTCTATTCTATATCCGTATTAAAACACAGAGAATTGTTGTGTTCACTCAGTATGAACAGTTAGTACTTTGACTTCCAATGAAACAAATAATGCTGCTAGCTAAATTATTGTAAGAAAATTACAAGCACTTTATTTTCTCTTACTGGAAGAAATATTTGATCAAGACGGCAAGTCCAGTCAAATAAACACCGAAACAACAAAACTTTAATTTTCAATGAGATAAATAAAATATTTATTACTTAAGTTACAATATATTTCTTCATGGAAATGTCTAAATGCCCTTCATAATAGTTTTTGTGATACAAAGATTAAAAGTGATGATAAGTAAGCCTACGAATGAAATGATAAACATTTCAACAGGTGTATATCACACTTAGACAGTCCCTCATATATATGAATAAATTAGTAAATATATATGAAATATATTTTCATAAACTAAAATATTTTCAGTTCTATGATTTTAAATTTTGGCACTTTAGATTGAAGCGGTTTGGTGGGCAGCCAAATTGGGTGCCAATTTTTGAAGTGGTATAGTTTGCCCCCAAAATTATAGCAAATTATAAAGTTATTTAGTAGGCTCCGACTACGTGCCCCAGGTTAGGCATCATCTTGAAGCGATCTGTTATCAACGCTGAATGTCCTCACGTTGTGATGTCAAATTTTGAAGTGGTAGGTACATTGATTATTGGTCGCTTCGTTGTTGTTGTTGTCTACGCTACAATGACAACAATTTCCCATAGTGTATTCTGCAATTGTTGACAGGAAGGGAGAGGGTTTCTGTAGTGAGTGTAAATAAGCACACGATGCAACATAATATCTTGATATTTTACTATTCTAAAATCTTTCGCGTCCTCTGATGTTTTGCTCACGATTGACTTAGCTATGCCGAAACAAACTTATTTGCTGCAAACTTTTGTGAAACTTATAAATGAGTGCCGCGGCGCGTGAAATTGAAAGTCGAAGAAATAATGAGTAATGCAAGTTGCGTGTATCTTGCCGCGTGTAGATCTTACAACTGCGTGTCTCAGCAACATCGAACTTAAAACTGCTTCTGCGAACTGCGTGCATCTGGCCACGCTTAAAATACTTTACCAATGAAGTATGGTTTTATTTGCGTGGTTATCTTTTGACGCAAAAATACCTATATTGAAGAAAAGAAAACCGCAATTTTAGATAAGAAACTGCTTTCATGACGAGAAAATTGGAGTACGGTGCGCAGTAAATACTTTTAGAGTAATAAATTAATATTTTTTTGAAAATATCATAAATGCAGAAAGGTACAAAAATAACGGCCGCACCAGTGTTACATCTGAACATTTTATTTTCTAAAAGTAAGCCAGAAATGTGTATATGAGGCAGAACAACATTTCCAACATCTTCTGCCATAAGGTACGAACTTATTTTCATTGTAAATGTAGCTAAGATAACTTGAATAAGCTGTGCAGATATTGCATCCGTTTCGCCAGGAGTTAACCCTCTGACTGCCGACAGCCATCTGTCGTGAATCGGACGACAAAACCACGAAATGTCCGGTAATTTGTGCATCTCTTGGCAATTTGAGTTCATTGGTGGATACTATTCATTGAAATACAGCGATTAAACGGTAAAAGTTTGGTTTACATCTGTTTTTATGTATGACTGATAGAGTAGGTTTGTGCTCTTTCCTGTCTTTTTATTGCAAAAGCAAATCGGCATTGAAAATTCCTGGAAATATTTGCATATATAAGTATGAGGTAATAAATATCCAGCGGCATATCGCACAACAGTTAATATATTATATTTTGGTATGAATTATATTGCAATAAAATAATGAAAATGTAGTAGGTAAATATAACAATATATCGGCTTTAATGCTATCGTGTGAAACTATATATTTGAAAGCCAAATGATCAGAAAACATTTGGTGTAATTTATTACATAAAAAGAAAAACATTTTAATGATCAGATAAAACGGTGCAGCAGGAACACTTTTAATCTTTTGTCACCTTGCACGGAAATATACGGGCACGTAAACAACTTTTTAATGCTTGTTCCTGGTAAGAAGGAACCGCTTATGCTGCCAAACTCATTAAAAGCTCAGAAACACAAAGTTTGAACGAGCATCAACCTGCCGTGACAATAATGATCATTAGCCAATCCGATTTCACCAGCTCCTGCAGTCTCAATTATTTCACGCGAGAGGGATCTGGTAGCGAGAGATGGGAATGGCGTCAAGCACAAGAACTTGGCGCATTTCTGAGGTCTCCGTCGCCGCTTGAAAGTCCTAGCTATACAATAAAGTTCCTAGTTCCTCTTTGTAGATCTTCATAATGTTTCCAGCACAGTTCTTATACAAATATGGAAATTCCTGCTTGTTTACACATACGCTTTGATCAAAGAGATATGCATTTCAGATTTTTATAAAAGCATCAAGGACAGTTCAGCTTTTATTTTTTCTTGTAAGTGGTTGAAATTTCAATAAGATTTTTTGTGATAGCTACAATGATAAATAAATATTTAACAACAAAAAGAAGAAGGTTATAATAGTAGTCTGTAGATTTGAAAAGACTTTTGATGCAATAAATTAGGAAGCAAATTGAGTAGGAAGGGAATAAGTACTAGGTTTATAAGAATATTACAAAGAATATATAGTAATAATGCGATTTGTATACAGATTTCAAATAACAAAGTGACTGAAACTATTGAAAATAATGTAGGACTAAGACTGTATGCTAAGTTCTGTACTTTTTACTTTGTTCTTTGATGATATTATAGAGGCGATTAATAATGATAATAAACATGCTCCAGTAATTGACAACAGAGGAAAGACGAGAAGTCGTATTGGCAAGGAAGAAAAGTGGTTCCTAAATTTGATTACCTGGGAGTAAGTTCAATAATAATGGTGGATGCAGTGAGCAGAATAAAAGAATACTAGCCAAAGCAAAGCTCTCCTTGAAAGACATAAAATCATGTATAGAGAAAATACTAGGGATACAATAAAATGACTGGAGAGAGTATACCTGACAGTAGTTGATGCTAGGGTGCTTCATGGAGTGCAGATCTGGGGTGTATAAGAAGGGTTGACAAATGTGAATATGATCCATAGGAACTTTTGTAAACAAATCTTTGGATTGTCTAGAGCTGCCAATGGTGTGGCACAAATAGAATTAGAAAGACGATTTTGACAAGAGTATTGAAATATTCGTTCAGAATTGCAGATTTAGATGAGCAGAACTGCTTACATCAGTATCTAAAAGTAAGGAAAGTAACCTTACAAAGAGAAACTTTTCTCAATAGGGTTGGGGAAATAAAAATGATTTTGGAGAAATCTTGGGAGCTAGAGAATCATTAGAAAGTGGTGTCTGGAAAGAAATTAAATTAAGAATTAACGATAATGGAAGATAAAATATATTCACCAGTCAAATATTTGAATTCAGGGTGGAGTAGGGAAGGTTATGTTTGTGATAAAGCAACAAGAGAAGATTTTGCATGGGCTAGATTGAAAGGTTAAGAGTATGGGGGATTTAGAAAAATGCCCACTCTGTAACCTCCAAGAAGAGAGATCACTATTTATGGGTATGGACTTTTCGGAGTTCAATTTTCTCTAGCTTTCCTTTAACTGAAAGTTTATAATTCTAAATTGTGCAAATTTTATATTTTTTAAAGGTGTTCATCACTGGTTTACAAAACTTTTAAGTTCATAAAACTTCATGCACATTTTTCAATATTTTCCTTTTTATTGCAGTGTATTCTTACACAGTGCAAATAATAACAACAATACTATTCAAAAGTATATAAAATGCATAAAACTTTAACATTGATAATAACAATTAATATATGATATCACAACTTAATAGTCCCTTTAATGGTGCTTCATTTTACTTAAAATCCGTGATGTACAAAAAATTATATATTTTGAATTCTTATTTTGCTTTCCCAAGCGGTTCTCTGTTTGCTTTTCAGAGAACTGAGAGCAGAGTGTGGCTTCACACAAGTAATTTGTTACGAAGTATTATTTCTTTGATATTCCGGGAAATTTTGGCACGTGAGCCCCAAAATAAGCAGTTCGCTGCCAAAATATGAATAATGTGTTCAGGTAAATTATGACCCTTCATATGAATGTTGTGCCTGGTCCAACTTTTTGGCGTACCTATTTAAAAGATCTGCGGAACAAACAATCTCTTTAATTTTATTATACCATATCATAGTCCCTCAAATATTCACTGCAAAGTATTATCATATTTCGTTTTCTCATAATTCATCATTTGTATGTGTACTTTCAAGAACATCTTGTGTTCTAATTCTTCTACTGGGAGAGCGTCATGGACCTTAGGAGTTGTTTGAGAACCGCTGATCTGTGAATTTCCCCTAGCATAAAGTAGCATTTCCTCTTAGCATGCTATTTTATACTTGGACGTTACTGTTTTACTCTCTGTATCAATGAACAGCAAAATCGAAAGCAATCTTTTACGGGGTTAGTTACTTTTCTGTAAAGGTATATGAATAGAAATTTTAAACAGTTATATATATATATATATATATATATATATATATAATACTCCTGAAGAAAAGGTGTGTTAGTAGTGTTTTTTATTGTTATAAAATTCTTTATACATATTGCAGTTCTACTTTACACATGGGTCATCAACCGTGCATGCTCAAGTATGATATACAATTAGAGAGGGAGAAAAAAACACAAAAATATAATAAACAAAAAATAAAACCAAAACATGGAAAGAAATGAATTGATATATGTATGAGTGGAAACAGCTTGCATAATTTTTACAATTACATTACTTATTGCTTAGCGAAAATAAATTGCACTTTGACTAGGAAAATGGCCATATTCAGTCAATTTGTGTGATCCACAACAGGTCACAGCATGCCAGTTGATCTCTAATTGCCTGAAGAAAATGTTTTGAAAACAGCGTTTTTCTCAATTGCTCCCTGTGGGTACATATTCGGCCAGAATTTCACAAAATGGGCGGTCTAAACCAGGCCATTCCTGATCTTGCCTATCTAATCTACATAGAACGAGCATGCATACCTATTTCCTACAGGTTTTTTTAATGGTGTTTAACGCCCGTACTGAGGCACCACAGGCGGTGAACACTTATATATGAAATGAAATATTGGGAAAGGATTTTTTTTAAGGAAGGAAACGTTCCAGGCCTAAGTTTAGCGTACCTCCCCGGCATTTACCAGTCATGAAACTCAGGAAAACCTGGAAAAACCCTCAGTCAGGGAGGACGGTCCTGGCGGGATCCGAACCCCAGACCTCCCGCTCACGAGTCCGCGCCTTAAGGACCTCGGCCACCCGTGGCGGTTTTCCTATAGGTCATTTTACTTTCATTTGAAAGCATTTCCTGCTACGCTCTGCCGATATTTCCTGCTACTGATATTTTCTAGCCTTGTTCTAAACTTCCTCCGTGCATGTTTATTATTCTCATAACCTCGTTGCCATAGTGAACCCAACCCATTCCTGAGTCCTCTTTCCACCTCTGCAGCCCAAAACTTGGTGTTATATTTTGCATTTGGTGTCTATAGCATTTAGCACGAAGTGTGGAATGGTCTCTCTGCATTACTTTAAGCCAGTATTTCACTGTCCTTGTTTTACTATTAACCGTATCTTCATTGCTACCCACCTTCCTCATGACTCGACAGTTTAACGTTCCTTTGGAGAGCCCGAGAACCCATCCCCGCTGAAGAACACAATAATAGAATTCTACATTCTCTGCAGTGTATCTATTAGTATATCTGGAACACGAGTCAGAATGTATTGACCTCGTGCTTTATAATTAATAACAGATAAGAGCTTATTTCGTTTCCCACCAACATAAAAGGTTACTCCCATTTGGTATTTCTTGTCCCCCTATAGTACCATTTTGCATCTCTGTCGTGCACGTAGCTTTTTAATGTAATTATTTTGGTTTTGTTAACATTTACCACTATACTCCATTTATAATATAATCTAAACAAATGTCCTTGTTCAACTTTAATACTACCAGTTTGGGAATATGAGGCTATTGGCATATGTTACGTTAAAACTCCTATCTAAAGATTTAGCAACACTCTAACAGCTCCCAGCAAATGACAACAGAGTAGACCTGATAGTTGGTCTAAATAGTGATGATCAAGTGTAAATAATTAAAATCCCTTCGTATTTTACAGCTGAGTTTTAAGTGAGAAAGAAAATGTTCCTTTTATCGATTTTACGTCACTTGCACTCCAAACAGACAATCTGGAATTCTCAAAGTCCACTTAAATCTTTTGGATAAACCTTAAAAAAGAAAAAGACTTGTCTGGGTCGCTGTGTAATGGTAAATTTGGTTGAGACAGCGCACAAACTAAATCTATTGTATCTGGAACAAGAGAGAGTTTTTTTTTTCAACCACAAAGGCTGCGGAGTGTAGAGTTTGGCGTCACAAGGGAGAACGCCTGTGCAGTATTGTTATTTACACAAGTAATTACGTGTCGCCATGGATACACGGCCAGCGCTGTAATTCTCTTTTTGTTGCCCCTAGACAACAGCTGTAAACAACTCCATCCATCTCGCATATGACACCTAGTTCTTAAAGCGAATGTAATTATTTTCCACCATACCAGTTTAATAAAATTACCACAACCTGCTGCACGGATTAGCGTGAAACACAAGCAGTGCCAGTACAAAATACTATTTATGGAATGAACCCGCGCTCTGTTCAGTATTTAAACTTTAGAAAACATTATGAAAAAAAAAATTAACAGCAATGACCACTCTCAGTTTAAAAACGAATATGTATAGAAATATTTCGGACTATTTCAATTATGTGACGGCATCATAAAATCGACCAATAAACCAAAATTTCAATTTCGACCAATCACAGCCCGATATCGCAGCGAAATTATGGAAAAAATTACCAAATTCGTTCTATCACGCGACGTTCGTTTGTCTTCTGGTTAGTGTAGCCAACTATATACCTCAACTATATAATTCTCGAGCAAGCACCACTGACCACTTTTCTGTGTTTTCAGTCATTGTAATTTTAATTAACCTAATGTGTATTCATTTAAACAACTGTTTTTGCATATGCAGCCAAAAGAATTAAATCAATTTGTAAATTATGTGAAAACATCTGCCTAAGGAACCATAAATTTTAATAGATACGTCGTTCAAAATAGTAAAATATTATTCTCTGTTTTGTTTTTCTCGGTTGGTATTGATAAGTCGAATGGTGGCGACTGTAATAATGGACTTTCGTCTATTTCATTCTCACAGTTTCTGAATAGGTGGGTAAGTCCATAAGTAAGTATAACATTTTATATAATTTTAATAAACTCTACGCGAATTTCAAACATGTATTACTTTTATTCTTATTCTATTCATGAAATAGTCCCAAACCCATATTTGGCTCTGCTCTATTGGCATTACTGTCAATTTACATTCATCTGCTGCTAGATGACTTGAAAAGTTTAAGTATTCATAATGCACATATACAATTATTACAATATTGTAAGCCATGTTTACGTAAATTTTATTTTATTCGAGCTTTCCATAGACTCGAGTGATTCCCTACGTTCGTGAATTTATCGGCAATATTAGACCTCTTGTGATATTGCTTGTGTAAATAAACGTTCTGGGGCAAATGATAATATAGAGAACTCAAACATTAGTTTAGAATAATTGCCTCGTAGATCCAAGAATAAGAGTTAAAACCCGACCAGGGTAAAAACCCCTAATCACGTCTTACTTCGGATGGGAAGTTAACTATTGGTCCCCGTATCGAAGATTAACAGCACATAAAAGAGCTTCAAGCCTGAAAGAAGAGGCCTGAGGGCAAAATTTATAGGCCCTTTTACGGTCTGAATTGAACGTTTTGCTTGTATTACTGTTAAATTAATTTTAAAGAGATACACTGTAGGTTTCTTCCACATTTTATATACATGATTTGAAGTAATTATATACCTATGGTTAGATATATATGGAAAGTTGCACTTATAATGCTACGTTGCTTACTTACTATACCTTGAACTTGGTATTCCATAAATCTGTTTTAATCATTGATCGTTTAAGTAAATAAGAAATTTTCACGCCCCGCTGGAGGCGTGGGCGCTATTTCATTAGCAGTGTGCTTGGGGTCACGAAATTCTCCTCGGAACTATTACAGTTCCTCCATATATGCAGGTGCCTATGGAGGAATGAGGCATGTATGGAAGTTTTAAAGTTGGTAATATATTGTCGCTTTGAATGCATTGGTCTTATGGCGACATTTATTGGTTTCCGAACATTTGAAACCTAAAGAAGTATTAATGACATTTTTTGTGTATAGGCCTCGTCTCATAACATCTGCTTTCGCAATGTTGCTGACAGATGGCCTCAGTTGCATAATCGCCCGTATGTGCAATTTGATTTTTATTGTTTTACTTTTTTGTCAGTGAAAGTTCTTTGTGCATTTTGATAAGAAAACGTTTAAATGGCATTTAACATACACATCATTTTAATTTTATTTTCTAAAATAAAAAAAAGTTATTAATCTATTTATATTTAAACATTTAGATTGACAATATTATTGCAGGCTGTAGTCATGTTCATAAAAATGATGTTATTAAAATAGATATGTGAAAATGGTTTGAAAATAGGAGAATTACTTTTCATAAACTCATAAAATAAGATGTTATTCTTACAAGTGCGTAAAGAGATTATGTCATGTAGGACAACAGGAACCATTCAGAATTTTCGAGGTTATTAAATACCCCTTATCTTAATTTTCAAAATTATTGATTGCCAAATTAGAGAATTTGGTTCAAATTAGAGGCAATTATCAAAATGAGAGATAGCTATCCAAATTATTTTTCATAAATTAGTCAGATCCTAAAAGGAACTATTTCTGGAGTACGCTCTGCTACCATAGATAAATATTTGGTCCACTATGTCTAACGCGACCGTTTTTTCATAACAAATACGGAACACTATCATAATTGTCGAGGGTAGGATACATTATTATTATTATTATTATTAGTTGTGGTAGTAGTAGTAGTAGTAGTAGTAGTAGTAGTAGTAGTAGTAGTAGTATTACTGGAATGTGTGAATTATCTTCATACTTATTATTATTATTATTATTATTATTATTGTTGTTGTTGTTGTTATTGTTGTTGTTGCTGCTGCTGCTGTAGTGATTACTGTTGCTGTTATCTTGTGTGGATATTAGAGTGAAAGTAAGAAAAAAAAAACAATACTATACGCTTTCCAACATAGCTGCAAAGCGTGATCTGTAAACCCGAGCCGCCGAAACAGTTTGCATCAGTTTGCGTACTGTTAGCTATGCTGCGGTTGCAATTGCTTAATGGCTGATATTGTAGAGTTTTCAATTTCGTATATTAAATATACGTAATAATTGATCACTTGGCTCTAGAATTATTTAGAGCTGCAATTAAATTGCTGCATTATAATGCAAGCGTAACTGAGAACAAACTTTCTACAGGGAGAGATCTACATGTCGATCTTTGCTCATGAGTTTAAGTAGGAAAAAGCTTTATCCGTTACAAATGTGACTTCTCTAAGAGCATTTTGCGTCCGTGTATCACTTCTACGTAAAGGATTAGCTATCCCTCCGTGAATCACTCTGCAAACGGGGTATTTACTAACTACTAATATCTGTTCATCGTCACTTTATAGAAAAATATTACTCTGCGTTTTCCCCTTTGCCTTTACCCTTTGTTGCTGTTGGCTCCACAATTTACCGCCACAGTGAAACATCAGTAAACTCGGCCGTAATTTTTACGATTAGCATTAGTTCTTGACAGAAATGAAACCATAATATCTTATATATAATAAAACAATTCCTTCACCCTATAAGTGACAAAAAGAAATAGAAAGGCATACAAATAATCCAATATACCAGTTTAATAAGAGGTACTGCTTCAAGAGCTAATTTAGGCATAAAGATGCTGGTCTGCCAACCGAAATCATTTGCAGCACATGCTTATATTGATATCTATTATAAACTTACAAATTAACCAGTTCAAATAAATCACAATAAATCAACTGTAAACACGTTAGAAAATAGCCGCTCACACAATAAGGAAAACCGGCAACTTAGCAGCTTCTACGTCACGAATGACTTGTGATTGGTTCAGAAGGTGTAAAGGGGAGCATTCCTCATTTGTTAACCTTTAGCATTGCCAACTGAAAATGTAGTTGTCTGGTTTTAGCAGCCAAGTATACCTTGCTACTAACCCGCGATTGATTCCCTTAAGAATGATATTCCTATTTTATGTGGTCATATACTTTCATGCACTTCGTATCACTTTGTTATTAGCAAGACGTTCAACGTTTCTACATTCATTGCTGTTTTGTTCGTGTCCCACAAATAGTTTATGAAAGAAAATGAACTGATTTATCCTACTTTCTATTAAAAAATGGCCGGGTCAATTTAATCTTTATTCCTCAACACTTCCTTAATGCATTGTTAGAGATTTTAATGAAAGAATGGATTTTTCGTACAGGTTTATCATTCAAGAATCGGTTCGTTGCTGGACGGGGGTCAGCTTAAATATGCCCCACCGTAAAATAAACACAATTTATTTACTTGGAGCTACATCCTTTCATGCAAGCGTCAGGTGTGAACGACTATCATCACGCCACGACTAGTCGTGATATTGATAAGCAAAAAGAAATATCTATTTAAATGTGTATGAAATTACTGAAAATTACTATAATATTTTTTGTAGTTTCGATTACTCCAAGCTGGCGGAATTTTGTCACAGTTGGGTACGTTTAGCCTACCTTTGATCAGCATAGCATAGAAATGCTGACGTTGCAACCAGCTGTCTGTTCAATACAATCCAATCTTCACGGTCCAATGAGAGGGAAGCGGAAATGGGACGGCGGAAGTTGAGTATTAGGTTCGTCCGTCCAAAGTGTAACACGTAGATGCAAAAATCCTGTCAACATCGGCATTCCCATACGAGGTTTGTTAACAAAGATGAGCCTAACGGAAGGCTTGACAATAGCATTACACGTAATAAACGTAATCTCTGAACATTGTCATCCCGTTTCAGCTGCTGTTAATTTAACTGCTGCAGTTGGTATTTCTATCTGTAGTGTTGCGAGCAGCGGGTCATTGTTACTAATGCGATAAATGTTATTGGCCTAGCGTATGACGGCATAAACGGAAGAGAAGATATGTGAGCGTCATATCTAAACCGAAGTGTTGTATAAATGGAAATAGCATTAAAGGGATTAAATATGAGGATAGCTATATATAAGTAAACACATAATTATTGCGAAGCTTGCTTTTAATTAGGTTAATTCATAAAACCGAACAGTAAACAAAACAATGATCTCGTTGACTATAATACTGTTCACCACAGCATAACAAAATAAGTTATCAACTTGAGTTTATTATACAGGGTGTTTTGCTCGCCAAAATATTGAGTATAAAAATGTATGTTATTTAGATAATGGCTTGAAAATGCATATACATAAACCTTCAACAATGCTAAACAGAACGTGTGCTGAATATCCTCCCATTCGTCTACTATACGTGCCGTAACACACTTCCATTATTTATTTTCTATGAATGCAACGACTCTTTATGCAAAGCATGAGGATTTTCTGTTCTCCTCATATGCCTGTTTTGGTAGTTCACGTATCCATGCTTCATGTTTTAATCAAGTGATGTATAAGACTCCAGGATTCTGAATAATAATAACTTTAAACCATAAATAATCCTATCACATGATATACCGTAAGCGCGTTTGACACGTGGAATAAGGGTGGATAGCCTCTTAGGGAAGTCTTCGTAATAACCGGAGCCCGGAAATTATTTTGTTTAAAATAGTTAGACATAAAGGCTCTTAAATACTGAAAATAAGCAGTATATAATTAAAATAGTCATTTATTAAAAATATAAACAAAGTAATATCACCATTAATAATAAAAATAGGCATTTAAGATTTTTAATAATTTCTGTACCGCAATTACAGTACTTAACCTTATTTTCTTGGTTTCAAGCAACAACAATTTTTTTTTTTTTTTTTTTGTGAACTGTCATAGTCAGCCACTTTCCAGAGAGAACATTTTTCATCATGGAAAAAGAACGTTCTACTTTCACTGAAAAGATTGGAGCATATTTCGGAAGTACTCATACCATTTACAACAGAACATTCACCTTTCAAGAAATGTTGATCAAGACAAAGTAAAGTAGTTATGAATAGTCCTGGCGAGTGAGCAAAAGATGCGCAGTGGTTTTTGGTCGAGTTCATTTTTTGTTTATGTGTTTAGAAGGGAATCAGGCAAGTATTTCTCTTACTTCCTTACTCAACAAATTGTAGAGATAGCTGTGGCGCTCTCGTCTTTCTCGTTTTCAATTGTTTGTTACAATGTTGTGAGAAGTTATCCCCACCTCAAATTTTCTAGAATTGTCTCGCCCACGCCAATATAGGGTCATTTTCCAGGACTATTCAAAACTACAATTTCCCCTCATCCTATTTCCTGGTATTCCTATGTTCAAGGTAATGCATTTATTTTTACTAACGAAGATTGTGCTATATAAAGAGCTGAGTGAATAGGTTGAAGTGAAAATGTTTAACTGATTGAAAATAAATGAATGTTTAAGAAGTTTCTTAATAGATTTTTTGTAAGGTGAATGTGCAGTTTAATGTTTATAATTTTTTTTTCACTTCGATATAATGAGACCCTTTATCTGCTTATGAAAATGCATAAATAATCGCAGAAAAAACCCATAACTCTCCAAAATAGGAAAAAAATGTTTTAAACCTGAAAATAGGCAACAGAAACCAAATAGGCAAAAAATGCCGACCACAAATGTGGGAAACATGTTCATTTCTATCTGACACATAAATAATACACCCAGACAGAATGGGCATTTTGCCTAACTTCCGGGCTCTGGACTAATGACCTTTAAATCGTTTATTGTTTTTGAGGCAATTTACGGGTTATTGAATGCTGAGTGAAAAGGCTTTCCGTTGTCTCTAACTTTTCAACTAGACTTTGATCTAATAGCATTTTTCCTATTTCTAGCATCGCCAGTCACCAAGTTTTCTATACGAGATGTATACTGATATTCGAGAAACCGGTGTCTAGCAATGAGAGGTACCTAAGTTCGAATCCTACCCATGCGTATATTATTTTATTTTTTATCTTTTGCAATTAAAATTAATGTTTAATATATTATAGCTTCCGATTGCAAAGGCTTATTTGAATTTTAAGGCATTTATGCTCACAAAAACAGTAAAGTAATCTTTATTTTCGAAATATAAAGGAAAGAAATAATTATTCTTAAAAAATTAATACAGTTAATGTTTTCACTTTAGAACTTATTTAATGCAACATTTATTTTGAAAACGAAGATAATTAATTTACGTCTTTAATAAATGCCATAGATAAAAGGCTTTTTCAAGACTTCAAAAATAAATTGTATACCGCTGAGAGTAATATAGGTGCAGTTTTATATTAACCTGGGGGTGTAGCTTATATTGAATGAAAATACTGCAGGATTATTAAACAAGAAGCTTTAAAGTAACTGTGCAAGACACAAAAGAAAATAAAATGTGCTATTCACGAAAGTATTGCTGATTGTTAAAAGGGTAGAGAGTAAACAGTATTTTAATGTTCTGAAAAGTGTACATAAGTGATATAATTTAGGAAAAAGAGCACTGAAATAAGTCGTCCTTAAAATGATATGTGCGAGTTCAATAAGACTGTCATCCTGGAATTGTGTTATGTGTTTGGAGAATGCAGCATTTAGTAAACCTTAGACTCAAATTAATAATGATATTAAATGTATAGTGTGCACATATCATACTAACTGTAATTGCCCCTGGTGAAGCGGTTTTAACTTTGTCAGGTAAAATAAATACATTCATTTGTTTATGATTCACGGCATCTCTGATCTATAACATATGTAACTGCAAGAAGCTGTGGGGCTATTGTAAAATAACTCTTACTGGGAAAAACTAGTAACGTTTTCTAATACCCAATCTGCTGTAACTCAGCCTCCGAGCATTATATAAAACAAACATTTACATCATTCATGTAAATTTTAAATAGCTTTATAAATCCTTAGTGTGTTATTATGTTATTAACTCATATAAATTAGTTAAACTACTACCCTGGCATACCCAGAGGTGAAATGGGGTTCTGTTATTTGGAAACATAATAAAAAAGAATAAAGAAATATCCAATTACAACAGTAAAGTCTTTTACTATAATCTAGGGGCTGTAATTGTTTCACTACTGTACCGTATATTTAATAAATTGAAAAGAATTAAGTATACTCCTTAGGCTTTCACGGCCGATGTTATGTTATAATTACAACAGTTAAAATGTTCCTGGCTGTTTTGCCGTGGTCCATGGTTTAATATGCTACCACAGCTTTCACCAACTGCAGCGGTTGGCATCATCAGTGGACGATGAACAATATCTGACTGGTAAAAGACGATAGTATTGATCCGTTTCTGTCTGGTTTTAGAAAGTCGATCAATATTGGCTAAAGCTATGGTAGCATATTAAACCACAGACCACGGCAAAACAAACCGGAAGATTTTAACTGTTTTATGCATCAGGCATATTTTAACCATTTTAAGAGGTGTTATTCTGAAATTTAGAATTTAGTTTAAAAAGCAAATGTTCGTAAAAATTCAATCATCTAGTGTTTATATAAATGAAATGCTTGAATAAGTAAAAGAAGATGTCTTAAAGGGGCACTAAAGTGAGAAATTTACATTTTTTTTTTCAATAAAGGTTGAGTTTTTGCTGTTAAAAATTACTTTGAACCCCTCCAAAAATTTCATGAGAAGTTTTGTACACCTTTAATCTTTGGAACATTTGTTTTAGCAGTCATTTTCTTTTAAAATACTGCACTCTGTAACTACCCATCCCTTGACCTTTAACTTTTAGACATCCGAAACTTCAAACATATTTTTTCTCGGCTTTATCTTTCAGTTTGTGTACCTGTACTGAAAATCTAGACTCTATCAAAAATTTATTGAATGTATGAAAGTTTTGGAGACATTCTGCAGGCCTTTCTTCATAATATAAGGAATCATTTTTTGTAAAGACAAAATAGATTTTTAAAAATGTAGTAAGTCAGTTAATTAATGTTTCCATGAATGCACTTTTTAATAATTGAAATCAATCATAATTAATAAACAGTACTAACGTTTGTGTAAGACAATAATCAGTGCTCATTTACAAAATGTTTGTTGAAATGCATCAACTTTTATGGGAGGAAATGGATTTTCAACATTTAATCGAAAAAAAATAAATAAAATAATAAATAAATATTTAAAACAATAGTGCACTTTTTATCAGTTAAACCTGAAGTTTGTGCCGGTAATGTCAAAAACCGTACAATTTGTGTATAAAAATCTAACACCTTTACGTTAACCATTCAAAATTTCACATTTCACTCCGCTAGCCACCACAAAGAATAATTTGTAATATATTCCTGATGGACTTTCACTTAAATTTAATACTTTTTAATAACAGAGTGAGAACAATGGAACATTTCAATACCGTACTATTGTTTCTATATTTTATTGACCCCTATAGGCGTTTTTTTTATCATTACAGCTTAGTGCTAGGACCTTTACAATTCATAAGTTCAAATATTGATAGTAATGGACACTTGAAAGGGGCATTTATGGGGAAGAAGTCACATGATTCCCTCGATCGTTTGTTTCTTCCTGTACGCATTAGTTGTATAGATCGCTATGTTGTTTAGAATAAATATTATTTATAGTTCACACGAAGTTTTACTCACCTCTGAAGGTGAATGTTTTTAGTACATGCATAGATATGAAGAATAACCACGAAACATGTGTATACAAAATTGTATTATACATGTTACAGAATATGCCTATTAGATATTCCAAATTAATTAATTAATTGAAAATTTGGTTGGGCCCAAATACTGAAAAGTTGCTGAATTAATTCTTCAGAAGTTTCGCTTTTGATAACAGTACTTTTAAGATGGAATGTCCGGCTTTTATTTATAAACCTTGTCCGCATACACGGCGTTTTACGTCTCGGTTACTAAGCATGCCCCAGCACTGCCACCCGTACTTCAGCTTCGCTTCCTAAAATGTGTATACAATTTTGTCCTATAGAACATGCTGGAATTGTAGTCTCCATTGGTTAAGTGAGAATTTTATCTGATTGACACCTGCGACCGTAATATTTCTGTTCAATAAGTTTCTTTAATATTCCGAAGTCCTTACTGCACTAATTTCCAGATTCATTTTGTTGACGAGCGTTTAAAATTTGTGCCGATTTAGTCTGGTTTATTTCTCTCTAAAACTGTATATTTTCGCTTTGTTTTGTGATTTAGCACGGAACCAGTAAATTCCATTTTGTACGTAGAATCGTCATCTGCACTTCCAGGACGACATAAATTATCAAACTTCTGAATAAATTCTACATAGCTGAAAACGTTTACACACAAATGTTGCGTTGCTCTATAATCAAATGTTTAACTATCTTCTGAAATGAATGTATATTGTCATGAAAACGGCACACACCATTTCACAAAGACCTCAATAGCGTGATAACAGGCGCCGGCTGTGGTTTGCCTAGTAGAGGAGATGTAAAGCACTGCATGAGCGGACAATTTTTATAACTATAGCCTAATATTTGGCCCCAGTGGCTGATCATTTTGTGGGGTACACTTTTTGTCATTTTTTCCAATCATTTATTTGATTTAATACTTTTTGCACAATTTATAATTTTTATATAATGTTTCGTTTATTAATTTAAATTTAGTCCAAATATTAAAAAATCTTGATTTCTTGTTCTTTAAGTTATTTAATATTTATCGCTTAATACAAGAAAGAGAGCTATTTTTTACAGTTTGTATTCTTATATAATTCCCTGTTTACCTATTTATTTTAATTTTAAATTCTAAAGTCTTAAAAAGTATTTATACTTTAATGGTTGGTTGGTTTTTATCGATTAATATAAGTAATAAATCTTACTAATTATTTCACGTTTGTTTTTATTTACAGTTATAAAATCTTATTCATTCGTTTTAATGTTAAATTTAAATACTGCTTTTTCTTTAACCGTTATTCTGAATTTATAGAATTATTTACAAACAATACATATTTTTTGTTTGCATTTGTTATATTGAGTTAATGTTTAGCAATAGAATGTGTTACAACACAAGATTTGAATCCCTAATAATGTATCATACAGTTCGACAAATATTGCATTACCTGTACTTTGTTTATCAAGTTCATTCTTTCCACCTATTTCCTGCAATTATACCTAATGTAATATTGATAAAACTTTCACTTCTTGCTTACATTTCCACTATCTGCAGTTGTCATATTTCACTTAAAGGCAATAGACAGCAGAACAGCGAGACTAGGTTTTGGCAGTACGCATGACCTACTCCTAGAGGGCAACATAATGGAACATACAAACACAATCCACCCATGCCCAAGGCGGGATTTCAACCCACGTTCCTCTGTTCATCAGCGAGCATAGCTACAGATAAATCCTATAGAAACGAAATAATACAAACGTTATTAACTACAGTGCTATTAAAGAACCCCATGTTATATCCCAGCATAATGAAACTTCTTAAATAAACCCTTAATGAGCTTCTTGTAATTTAGTTTGCGGATTAGGGAATAAGCCGCAATTTAGGGGAATTGAAAGTTTCCGGTTGGCAGCACATAGGACCGGCGTGCATGTTTAACACTAGGATGTTAGAGGAAACAGTTTAATGAAAATCACGTGGTAACGAATTTCTGTTGCAAACCGTAAACAGTTCTACGTTTAAAGTGAGTGTGCAGGTAAGGCAATATAATTAGTAGTGATAGTGGTAGTGTTATTATTCCGATCAAACTAGGAACGCATATATTGCACAGAACGCATTCATACACACATAAAACATACATACAATAATGCTGATATTTGTATTATTTATGTACAATGTTTATAGAAATTTCTTGTCCCTAAAACGACTTATTTCATTTAGAAAATGCCCAGGTTTAGCCAGTTTTGTCTGTTTACAATTAAGTTTCAGCCTGCCCCTCCCTTACTGGAAGTCAAAAATAAACCCGGGAGAAATTTTATCCTAGAATCTTCTGTCTGTGTGCACTTAGCCAAAACGTACAACCAGTCTTTCCGTTCCGAGCATAATGGGCAAATCTTACTGCCTTCCTCGACAACAGCCTTACGGGCCTTTCGGTCTCCCCGTCTAAACGTCATTCCCGACCTCTGTTTCATGCCTAGCTCCATGATATGGCTCTCTTTATCCCATCTATTTTTAATTTCGTTCTGCAGGTCCAGAGATGACACCTGCACCTATATTTCCTGCCGGTTTAAATCACATAGGCATCTTTTAACGTTTTCACTACACCATACCTGTTTTCACTATCCTTCTGCCAAATGTTGTTTAAACCGATTTTTTGCTATTTCCGCTATACAACTGCCGTTCACCAATGCATGTTGCTTAATTGGTGCCGGTAGCTTATTGTCCTCAGGGTTGTTTATTGTCCTTTAATTATCCTTAGCCAGTATCTAATTACATTTATTTTATTTTACTGTAGACTGCATCTTCCCAGCTTCCCACATATTGTGTTCATTGTGCCTCTCCCCACCCCGAATTGACTTCCAGAAATCACATTGTAGTTTATTTAAACCGTCTGATTCATTCCACCCCCAAACCTCACTTCTATATAACAACGAGGAATTAACCATAGTTTTAATGCTTTGACTGGAATATCCCGATTACTCAGCGTGCAGGTAAATACTTTTATGACAAGAACTAGATGGCACTGCTAAATGTCCATGTCCACGCTCTGAGAAAAGTGTATCGTTTAAGATTTAGGAGAGTAAATACTTAAAAAGTTTTTTCTATAACAAACTATATTAATATTTCATTAACATGAATTGCATTTTACACTTAGCATTTATGAAACAGATTATACAATCATACAGAAGATTTAAGAATACAACAATACCAAAATAACAGAAAAATACCTTTTTAGGATACATAACTGGATTGTAGTTCATACATTCTTATAAATATAAATTTATCCTTTTTCAAACAAGATTAAGAACTACTGAATAAATCTTATTATTAATTTTCCATGTATGTTAAACAGTGTAGGGATAAGTTATGCTTCATATTTACTGTATTATAAATTGAATTACTCCTAGCACTGTACTTATCCCTTCTCATTTGACACTACAGCCTGCCGCAGCGACCTCTGCTTCCTCTATCTTCGTCTTCAAAGCAGTATTGTGGGGATAATGTTCTTTTACCATTTCATTTTAGTATTTTAGCGGACTACCACATATAAATAACTAGTATTTTCATATTTATCAGCCATGACAACAATGGCATAAGATTGCATATTTAAATAAAAGTGCGTTGTCTTTGTCTGCCTGAGCCTACCTCAGGGTTGGATTAATGCGGAGCCAGACTGCATCGTTGCGTTCAACTTGGAGTAATTTAAAATTGATTATTAGGGTACGGGTGCGTGTTTAGTTTATCATCACCACTCTCAGTTTCAATTGTGAACTTGTGACTTGTGTTCGTTGCATGGAAACTGTGGGAAATTGTGTTTTTGCTTTCTTAGCATTTTGTATTTTCATTATTAAAACTGTGCACTTAATTTTTTTTATCACTAACATACCGCAATTAAAAAGGACTATCAATACTGATTGTAAGTACCACAGTTAAAATTTTCGCATTTCGTTACACAAAATCTACCGATTTTTACATCCTATATGCGGATTTTTCAGAACTCGTTTACGGATTTTCTCAGGAAAGGGGTTGGCAACGCTGCTCGTAACAGAATCCATTTTCACATTAGAAGTAGAATTCTGTTCCCGAAAGCTAAACTACACTTATGCTTTACAGCTGGATACTTTTTCCTACAAGTATAAGGATATTCGTAACTAATTCAGTTTTAACATATTGGTAATAATTATGGGCATCGTTTGATCTAAATATGTGAAATACAGGGTGTACACAAATGATTATAGCGATTTTAAACTTAATTGTTTTCTTTGCGGTTTACAGTGTAATGGTGAATCGTAACTGAAATTGAAGAGTAACTGTGAAAGCTGCAAATTTACATGCACAGATTTTGTTTTGTGGCCATAGTAACGAAATAAGTAAAAGATAGAACTCACGTGCAAACACACAAAAATCTTTTTGTGTTTTGGAATTCGCGAAACATTATTCAGTGGTTACAGTTCAGAGGGCATACAGGGAAAATTTGGTCTTAACGCCCCTTCTGGTAGGAATATTCGTAGATGGTACAATCAGATCCAAACGACAGGGTGTCTATAAAGGAAAGAATCCTGGACTTTTCCATGTGTCAGGTGAAAGTCGGGACGGCTTTCGTGCGCAGTTCTAAAATATCTGTGCCGCGGGCGAGTCGAGAACTAGCAATTCGAACAATGGCAGTGTGAAAAGCGTTAAGAAAACGCCTCCAACGGATCGTCCGTATCGTCCGCAATGGCTATACACTCTACATCCTTAAATTTATGTTGTCAAATAGAAACTTTTGTAAGTAATGTTGGAACAGGAAGATGATGAATTCCTTAGTGTGTAATTTTCAGTGACAAATGCACATTTCATCTTGATGGAAAAGTGAACAGACATCATTTTCGTATCTGGGGGTCGAAGATTCCACGGGAAATTATAGAGCATGTGCTGGATTCGCCGAAATTGAACGTTTTCTATGCCATATCCCATAAACAAATCTTTTTCATAGAAAAAAGTGTTGCTGGATTTATCTACCTAGACATTGACTTTCCTCAACTATAGGTAACAGAGGAACATAATTTGGAAACAAGATGGCGCTCCCCCTCACTTCTCAAACGATATAAGGGAATGGTTTAATACAAAATTTTCCCATCGTTGGGTTAGTTGTCATGGTTCAGACGATTTGACTTTTCTCTTTTGACTTCCGAGGTCCCCAGCTATGACCCCCTGTGAATTTTTCTTGTGGAGGTACATAAAGAATGTGTATACGTGCCATCGTTACCTGAAGACCTATTTGAGTTGAGATGGAGGGTTATTGCATCAGTTGATCAGTTACACCAGACACTAACGTCAGTGTGCCAAGAAATGGAGTACCGACTGGATTATGTCGTGTCAAAAATGGATCCCATATTGTTGAACCCTTGTAATTTGTGTTATGGTAATTTCCACAGTTTTGTTCCATTTAAGCTACGATTCAAAACTATATTTTATACTTCAGAGAAAAAAATATAAGTTTAAAACCGATAAAATCATTTGGGCACACTATATATTAGCGAAAGTGGCGATAAAGAAGGAATAACTTAGCATTTGAGTGTAATGAAAAAGTTAGGTTAAATGCAATTAAAGTACGGCCTATGGGGCTTTCCTGTTTCGAATGTTTAGCATCTTAGTTTTTGTCTTTTTAATTTTCTGGTTTCTTTTTATTCCTTATTCTATTTTAAAATAATCCCTTTTGACACCATTCTCATAAGTTTTTGCCTTTAATGAAAATATGATTGCTAAGCAGCATCAACAAACCAACATAATATAACTCATACAGTAAATGTTGTGCATTCTTTCCTGCATCAGAATGTTACAAGTTTATGTTTTACAAGGTGGTGTATTGTATCAAACCATACGTTTATGGAATAGAGCAAATCTCAACTATACAAACTATACAAATTTTCATTATAATTATATCTCTTGATCTATTACACCGGTTAAATGCAACAGAGGCCATTATCAGTCTAAAAGTTTTTTTTTTTTTTTTTAACATTTCCTACGTTTGTAAACCTTTTAATGACCCTTATTTACAATTCTGTGACCTTTACAGTGTCTGCAGGCGTTAATAGTTACAGCTATATGTTCAACTTTTAACTATTTAAATTAGAAACATGTATAAAAGTCATTATTATTCCATATCTGCATAGTTTAATCTTTGTTACACCAATAAATATGTTACGTTTAAAAACGAAGGCTTTTTACTGAAAATATACTTTCCCATAATTCCTACAAATGCTTACTAAAATACTGGTTTAGAAATGTTTGAGGTGGTGATTTTAAATGCATAGGTAGTTAGAAATACAGCTTTGCTCCTATTAAACACAAGCAATTAATTCTTACGTGTAACCCGTAGCAGATTTTAGAGTCGCGACGTGTGCTAATTTACTAAATCACAGAGGCAGTTCTAGCTCGGAGCCAGAGGTAATTAGGTAACTAAAAAGGAAAACTAGGATTCCAATTAATAATTCCCTGTTACAAAAGTTGACGATATTCTCCTCTATTCTCATTTTAGGCTCCCTTAATTTTCAATCCCAGAACTACTGAATGTTATTGTGTTAAACATTAAACAGATTGCTATATCAGGAATGTTTAATGTGGCATGTGCTGTTTCAGATCAATATATGTTAATTCTCCGTTTGCTTTGTTGCCTTTTGAGATGTTTCATATTCCTTACCTTATCTCACTGAATTTTAACTGCTGTGGTGAGAGTATAGGATTATTCTTAATTTAAAATGCATTTCTCACCAAGGCTATCATCGTCAAAACTCTCCTAGAATAATCCTCAATGATTCTGAAGTTTCTCTTCAGTTCTTGTTTGCTTATACCTGAGGATGTTGGTAAGGAACGACTGCTCTTTATTCTAAGCGTTCATTAATGCGATTCTTTCGTGACTTATTAAACAATGTCTGTATTTATTATTATGAAGTGTTTGAATCAACAGTTTATAGCGGCAAGAATACAACAAAATGATGAAAAATAAACGATGTGTTCACGAGTGAACTGTCGACTGGAAATAGTGCAACCTAGTCAGAAGTTAAATTGTATTGAACATTGTAATGGGCATATATGCCTCAAAACTAAAAGTTTCTCTCAGGTAATTTTGTTATAGAAGCTGAAGAAACGAAATTAGCCAAGTTTGCCTTATATATTATGATAATTCCCATTTCTTGATTAGAATAATCCATAACTATTACGAACGTCCGCCAAAGAATTAAGTTTAACACTCATGAATAAAATTAAATAATAACAAAATAGTCTCAAAAATCTACAATGAAACGTTTAAAAGAAGGATCTAAAATATGATCAAAGTAGTTCATGTCATGAAACATAAAAATCAGTGTAACTCAAAAAGTAACTCGTCTATATGGGCTTATTTGTTAGCTCCTCTATCAAATCATCCTAAAGGATATCCACTAATTAACTTAACTACCCGGAGCTTTTGGTTTATTCTGGTAGGTAGCAGTGGCAGTGGTAGTGGTAGTGGTAGTGGTAGTAGTAGTAGTAGTAGTAGTAGTAGTAGTAGTAGTAGTAGTAGTAATAGTAGTAGTAGTAATAGTATCTTTATTGTTATAAAATTATATATATACATTGAAAATATATTTTATTCATGGGTCGTAGACCATGCATGCTTAAATATGACACACAATTAAAAATAAGAACAAATAATAACCCAAAAGAAGCAATATAAATAATAATAATAATAATAAATAAATATTAAGATGGGAAGAACGATATTTATATGAATGGATATATTAAAGTATTTACACTTACACTAGTTATTGCGTTCTAACCAGGAAATAAATTGTTTTTAGCTTCGCGCACTTTGGCTAGGAAAATTCCCATTAATGTGGTTCGTTAACTGGTCCTAGCGTACCAATCTAACTCTAATTATCTTTAAAAGGTTTTCAGAAAACAGTTTTTTTTCCTCAGGTGTTTGCAGTGGGTACATTCTGCTAGAATAAGCTCCCATTCTTCATCCCCTCCACAAAATAGGCAGATTCTCCTACCAGTAGTATCTGATATTTTTTAGCCTTCCAGCTTTCCAATCTAAATCAGGTCATTCCTGATCTCACCTTTTCCCCTAGAACGAGCATATATGCCTCTTTATCCCAGGCTCATTTCATTGGATAGGCTCAAGGAGACTTTTATGTTACATTCTGCCTCGATTTCCTGCCTGTTAAATCTTCTAGCCTTGTTCTAACCTTCTTCCACACGTTTTTATTATTTGCATTGCCTCGTTATCATATTGAACCCAGGCCAATTCCTCTGAGTCCTCTTTCCACCTCTGCAGTCCAAAAGGTTGGCGTTGTATTCTGCATCTGGTGTCTATAGCATTTACCGCGAAGTATGGACTGGTCTTCCTGTATTAGTCTAAGTCAGTATTTCACCGTCCTTGTTTTATTATTAACCGTATCTTCAAATCCACCCATCTCCCTTATGGGCCCCATTGTTTGACGTTCGTTTCGAGAACCCAAGAACTCTTTTCCAAAAATCGACTTGTATTCCTACTGATTAAGTAACATATGGCATACTCACAGTTTCCTGTTCCAACCTCCTTTTATTTTTTCTGTCTACTACAGTTAATCTGTACACAGTTGCTCGCACTATGATTTCAAAGTGATAAAGCACATTATTATTGCTTTCCTGTATTTTTAAGTTTCAGGATATTTGTCTGTTCATTGTATCCAAAAGGGTCACAGCTGCAAGGTCAATCCACTTGCCGGACTATCGGGATTCCATTCAAGGCACGTTCCGGTCTTTAACTTCCCTTCCAAAGAGGATTATCCTTTCAGAAACTTGCATTCAAATTGGCGATTTTGTAACACAGTAGCAGGCTAAAAACGGTAACATCTAGGCCAAGCCTTGTATTGCTTCACTGCCGTGTACAAAAATGGTGAGGATAAAAACCTTGACTAGCTTGTAGTATTTAGTATTTGGAAGGGTTTACCTGTATTTCTGTTGCAAAAATACTTTTAAGGGCTCTTATTTTGTGTTTAAAATATGTACTGAATTCCAAATTGATTTCGAAATTATCCCTAGCTTAATAGAACAAAAAAGTTCGTTCATAAAGGTATAATCAAAAGTTTAATTTCAATTATAAATAAGAAATGCTTTGTTTTAAATTAATACGGCATATTAACACTAGATGAATGAAAGTAATACTGTAAATAAGCTTTAGTTCAGTTATTAATTATTGTTTGCAGTTCACAATTGCATCAATACTCTTGGGGATCATTCAATCAATCAGAAAGGGCAGACTGGTTATTGGCCAGTGAATCTTTTACGTTCTACCTATGTGCCAGGCTTTACCTGCAGATTAAGATATGTAGAATGAATTTTGAATTGGAGGGGGAGTGCTGAGGGGAGGTAATATAGGTACTCTTCCGTGAAGGGATGAATGCACCTACTGTCCGGGTTATTAGACAATATGACAATGTTCAGGTTAAGTTGCTCAAAGGTGAAAATAAGTACTTCGGTAGATTGTATTTCCTCTATCAATGCTATCAGCGTTATGTACCTATTAGTTATCATTGCTTAAAAGGTAGAAATATATTGATAAAATCCCAATGTAACTTATTTAAGGACACTTATATGTAATTAAAATAAATGTAATAATAAATGCCTTATTGATCTAAGACGTTTACGCCTGTTGACTACTTTCTACTTATACCTTGCACCAATAATACATTGGAATGCATTTTTACTTTTGGAAAAAAAATTATCAAACTAAACAACTAATTAATCTTGACACGAAGGGAAAATAGAACCAAAAATGCAAAGTTAATCACAATTTTGATAGTTGCTAACAAAATCAGAAAGTATACTAATTGTGGTGTACCTGTTAAAAGAAAACAGTATTTAGCAACATTAACCAAATTTATGTAACAAGTATGAGTACGAATGTCATGTTTTACTCTTAACTTAAACGGAATTAATTTGTGTGAGATTAAAATGATTTGCAATAAACTTTAAGAACTGTTTACGCCTTTTGAAATTGTCCTTCACAAAAGGCTCATATACTGCAAAACTCTTTCACAATAAGAGAGCAAAGAAAGCTACCCAGTCTTCTTGCAAACTGACATCCGTCTGTTAATAGACGATATTTCGTTAGGTAATAATATACAAATTCAAAACTTTTGAATCACTCAGCAATAGCAAGTCTTTCTCACAATTAAGTAACTATTCCATGAATATGTTATAATATATCTCTGAAATTAGACTGAAATTATATTCAGAATTTACTTTATAAATACAACAAAACAAATTAAAAGAATACAGTAAACGTTGGTCATCATGTAGGCAAGAATTTCTAAGCGTTAACCAAAACATCTCTATCACCTTGGGAACTTCTTACCTACGACCTGCCTCTGCGGGATCTTAGAAAGAAGAGATGGTTCAAGAACAATAGAATTAAATGTCAGTGGACGTCACTCCTCCGACAATAGCTAGGAAATGTAAATATCGATCGGCGAAGTTCTTAGTGCCACTGGCACAATTTGTTCAAATGTTTGCAAATTTGGAACCAAGTTTAAATTGTATGGTTCATTATGAAATGTTCTTGAGGCCAGCAAATATGATCATTTCATCGGAAGTATGATCTGTAAATTCACTCAAAATATTATAAAGAAAAGAGCAGGATTTGTGACATTAGTCTCGAGACCTCAACAGTTATCTTATTAAAACGTTGTTAAGTTGGTCTACTGGTTTTCTGCTGACGAACGTTTCCAAACTTTTGTACTTGTTGTTCGTTTGTTTATAGTACTTTGAGTTTTGGTTAGAAGGGCCATTCCGCACAAAGAGAGATCTTTTTTTCTTCTGCACATATATGCACACCGGTTGTTCTAGATTCAAACCACAGAATTTATTATAATGACTGGGACATAATGGCTGCAACACCAGCTCCAACTGCCGGCTGTTTCTAGAAATTCCTTTTGTTTCCTCGCCCCACAAAACCCCCTACAAACGAACGGACGGAAGGAAGGAACTATTCATTTCCCAGGGCTGACAACCTATGCGCCTTGCAGTGACTTTATCTGACGGATATTAATTACGCTTAGAAACAAATGAAGGGCTAAAAGCGACGGTTTTCCTATGACCCAGTTTACGAGTCAAGCATATCAGTAGAGATGTGCTAGATCGGAAAGTGCCTTCTGCTATTCATGTAACACACAATACATACAATTTCACTTGTCAGCCATTTCACCTCAACGCCACATTATTTGCTTAAAGTATCAACGATTATTGTACATTGGTATTCCAACGCCAATGCCAATTACAGATCCATGTCACCTTTAATATTTCCTAAATATTTTAAAAGGTGATGTTGAACAGACTATAGATAGTCTGGTAAAAGATCAATTGCCTTAATAAATGTAATGTAAAAATGGAGTTTTTAAGTTTATAAATCAATTTTATTGCCACTGAATAATTAAGTGCTCATGGATGCAATATTTTGCGAAAGTCAAAGAGTTTGGCTTTGTTTTTCATGGGATTATAAATAAAAGTAATAAAAAATGAGAATCTTAACTCATTTATGTCGTATCTTTGTCTAAATAAAATTATTGTATAAAAATAAATGTTTTATATGTGACTAAAGAATAATTAAACACGAAGTCTCGATCAATCCTTAGTGCATTGCTCTTTACAGTTTAATTAGCGATCTTTCATTAGCTTTAAAAATATAGCAACTACTGTTCTATTTGCTTATGTTACGGTATAATATTTCGAGAAAAAACTATTAATTTCACATAAAACTGAATTTTGCACTTAGATATGTGACTGACTTAAAGCTAACAAATTATCATTAAGTATTAATAAAGCACAGATTATAACATTCATACATATAACTCACCAGATTCAAGATTATACTCAGTAATCATAACAATAAATAAATAAAATTTGTATATGCCACTCTGGTACGTGGTTTCCTAAACCAGGGCGTGCATATCATATTTTCCATTTATTATTATAACTATAGAATTCAATAATATCTTATTACATTATTTTACAAATTTTCCTAATAACTAGATTAAAATAATGTAATAAAACAGTAAGAAAAAAGACTGAAAACCAAAATATAATTTCACTTAACTACTTCCCAATTTAATATTCCAAAATTTACAAAACGTACCAAATTAACAATGTTACTGGGAGCCAGTAAGAATTATAGTTGGTAACCAACTATTCTATCTTATGAATTTATTCCATTACTATACAACCATACTACTACCAACCACTGGTTGCCAGCGGTATGTACTGGTATCCAGTACTTGGCAGAATTTCTCTTAAATTAAACATTATACATGTTTAACATTATAAAATGTTTCAAGTCTCCTTACTTATTTCAGTCATAATAATCACCTTCTCTTTAACAACTTACTGCACTTAAAGTTCATTTATCACTATTAATCTTACCTACTCATTTCATTTATTTGTCCCAACACTTTAACTCATTAAACACTCTCATCTCACTTCCACCATATCACTCTCCATCTTTTCTTCCCAACCGTCCCTTCTTCCATCTCTCTTGATCCCCATGGTCCCCTGGTTGCACCATTTATCGCGCTGTGCTCCTTCTCTCCGGGCACCACTTCTCCATCCTCCATCTTCTCCCGCCGCTCGTTCCCTTGGATCTCCAACACCCTTTCATCTTCTTCT